>BMAW01050650.1:75288-199847 GCA_019974015.1 Nephila pilipes
GAAAGCTGTTTATCGCTATTTACTCGCAACAAAAAAGATTTCTTGCGAAAAAAAATGTTGTTTTCAATGTTAGTCTCGGGAGTTATTGATTGATGTGTTATACAATCCCAAAAAATCACCACCATAACTTTTCTGGCCATCATCGCTTCTTTTGGAGCTGATTCACCTGAAGCAATCTATTTTTTGTTGTTGTTGTTTGGCTTCCGATGTATAATGATGAATACAAGTTTCATCGATGGTGATGACGTGACGCGGCCGCAATCACTTTTCATTTGGCAGTAATTGGCTTCCAAATCGAAATTGACTTATAAATCTGTTTAAAATTTGTTTTGGCGCCATTTAATGTCTGGCAGCATGCAACAATAACCCCAACTTATCTTTGCAATACGATCTGTCTTCAATCACGGGTACTTCCTGAATCGATTTTCATCATTGATAAAGATTAAGATAATTAAGATATTAAGATTAATTAAGATTCAAGATGGAAGTTTAATATTTATTGTTTCTATAAGTCCTTGTCAATCGTCATTGGTCGGCTTATGACTGCATTGGCGCCAAACACAAAACACAATAAAAAGAAATATCGAATATCGCGAACATTAATCGATGATGCGACGCAACAAATTTTCGATAAAAACCAGGAAGTGTATAACTTTTTTTCCCCTCCGTAATGAAAGTAGGAAAGCAATCTTCCATAAACGCAATTAGTGTCAAGTTGTGAACCCAGATTCTTCAGACGTTTCAACAACAAAAGTGACAGATATTTCAATCGAGAAGCCAATTTCCGGAAATCTTGGTAAATCGGCTTGACACTTTTTTTAAGAGTTCGCCGATCAATATCGAAGAAGATGGCTCCGTCTTTGATTAGCTGTACTCCGGAGTGAACTAAGTTTTCTGCCGGCGATACTTTCCGATTTCGAATGTTTTGTTACCAGCCAGAAAAAAAAGTTTATGAAGAAGAAAGTTTGTTGAATGCCTTTTAACGATTTGTTTTAAATCTGTTTCCGAATATGTTTTGATTTGGTGAACAAGTGGGTTAAGGAGATTACTTCGCAAAGACTCCGATATTATTTTCTGTTACCTATTGTTATAAATTTGTGTGTACAGTAGTCATTAACTAAATAGTATAATAAATAGAAAGTCATTCCATGATGATAACAAAGTTATTTTGTTCAGTATTGTGAATAATCATCAGTTAATTCCTAATATACTGTATATTTGGATACAACATTTCATGTCTAAATCTGATAATTTAAACTTTATTTTATAACCTATAACTTATCTAATCTGAACCAATCAGGTTCGAGTCCTTGATAAGTTTACGATTCAATGACAGTAAGAAAATCTATCTTGGCTGTGATCGGATAACTTCGATACGGTCTCTATTTTCCTTCATTTATACATTCTATAACAAGAAGGGAAAAAACGACGCACTAAGAAGGAGTTGTCCGATGGAGCCAAAAATTGGCAGATAGGATAATTATGAACAGAATAGAAAATGATTAAAATTTAAGAAAAATTGAATGATTTATCTCTGAGTTACATAGTTACAAAGTAACGAACACAATAAAGTGTTGACCTATCTCTAGCCTGGATGCAAGCTGCCACACGACGTGGCATAGAGTGATAAAGCTTCCTGATGGTCTCCTGCGGTATTTCTTGCCAAATTTGCTCCAGTCGTCGGGCTAGGTAGTCAACATTCCCTGGTAGATGCAGTTGCGTTCCCATCATATCCCAGACATATTCCATTGGAGAGAGATCTGGCTGGCCAAGGAAGTGTTTGACAAGCTGTGAGACAGTTCGTAGCAACAAGTGCCGTATGTGATCTGACATTATCTTGCTGAAAAATAAGGCCAGGGTACTGCAAAAAGAACGGTAGCAAAACAGGTATCAGAATGTCGTCGACGTACCGCTGTGTTGTAAGTGTGCCTCTAATGACGACCAAAGGGGTCGCCTGTGTGGCGTGCAATAGTAAAAGCCGGATCAGCACGCTGTCCTGGGCGTCTCCTGACACGTCTTCGATGATCGTCAGGACACAATTGAAAGCGGGACTCGTCGCTAAACACTATACGTCCTCAGTCAACATCATTCTAACCTGATCGAGCTAAGCGCCACTGTAATCTGTCTCAATTGTGCGCAGGTGGGAGTGGTAGGTGGCGTATCGGTCGATACGAGAGTAGATTTTGCTCTACCAGCGTCTGTGAATGGTCATGGTGGACACTCGTTTGCGGATCGCACGTCTGATGGTTGATAACGATGAATCAGGTGCTGTGACAGCTGATCTGACAATCACTCAGCACACCCCATCTGCTGTGGCCCTAGATCGATCGCTCATTCTTGCTAACATCTTCTAATCGCCATAACGCTTCGACCCCTACGTAGAGCAATCCTCCAATTGGCCCAAACTGCCTCTTTCAAGCCAATGATTCGACCTCTTTCAAACTCTGGCAGTTGCTCGTAATGAGCTCGAATCCTGAGGCGAGGCATTTTTTTCAGTTGTTGAAAGGTATCCTAAATCGCAATGCAACAGAAAATTTGACCATCAGATTGAGAATCGCTTCTTATACATATCTCCTGAGTGCTCAGTTCGGATGTGCTGTAGCTCCCGCTATTCATTAATTGAATGGACACCATATTTTAATCATTTGCATATTCGGTCCAAATGTCTTTGCACACGAAATTTTACTACAATCAGGCATGGTGCGTCGTTTTTTTTTTTTTGTTATAGAGTGTAATTTTAGCTCCACTCTCTAACACTAGCGAACTTTCTCTCAACCTCTGTAAAAACTCTTTGCTTCTCACAAATCCACCCCTTCAATTATTTTTATTAATTCTCATCAAATCTTCTTAAATCACGTTTTATCTATAGGAAGAGATTTTTATTTCCAACAATTTTTTTTATAAGTCATTAATTTATTATAATCTGTTGCTTTATAATTGGTGTGTCAAGGTTACTCATCGGTTACCCTGGTAGTGACTAATATACCAACGTCGCTGCATTTATTTTTTACATTCCAGTTGAGGTCTGAATTCCTTTATGTTTATACGTGCTTTGTGTTAAATGTAAAGTCTATTTTAAATATCTATAAATAACGTGTTCCATTTTTTTAAAGTGATAATTTTTGTGAAATGAAAATAAATAAATTATTAATAAATTATTAAAACATATCCTTATAAAATATTAATATGATACCTATGAGTATACAGATTTTTTTTATTTAAAAGATTTCAATGAGTTGTTTATTTCCGTTACATAAAAGTATAAGAAAATAAATTGTTCTTAATTACATGTTAACAATAATAATAAAATGTATACAAATTTTAAAAAAAATATTTAAATGATGTAGATTTAAAAAAAACCAACAATGATCGTAAAACTGAAATTTTCGTTTTCATTTATAGTCTGTTTACGAAGATAAAACGAAGTGGGGGGGAAGGGATGCCCATTCTTAATTGTTGTTGCCACAGCTACAGACGGCAGTGAGGGAAAAATCTGTGACCTTGAAGTCCCTATTGTTACGTAAAAGACTATAGTTGAAGGAAGAACACGGTAAAGAAAATATTTCACGTAGCATTTTTCTCATCTCCTTGGTGTAAAAAATTGACCACGTTTAATAAATATTAGTAAAATATTAACGGGTGGTACAGTCACTAATGTCGTGTGCACATTTATAATATAATCATTATTTTTAATGAGAACATTTTTTTAAATCATTGACTTTTTTTTTCAATTAATATGTTGAGTAACAAATAAAAAGCTTCCAAACGATGAAAATTAATGCACATTTTAATTCGTGTTCTCTTATTGACTTATGAATATTTTACAGCGTGGAGGCTATCGCGTTTTCCCTTTTCACCAACTCTTTTACAATGTTAGAATTGAAAAGCTCTTTCAATACAGGAAACGTGACTTATGTAGATAAGATTGTGATCACTGAAATACACTCAATAAAATTGAGGACATGCATATGTAACTAAGCAATGAAGCGTTTAGTATGGGAATGTGTAGTTTAGTTGGTTGGCGGTAAATACAATGAGCGGAAATTATCAAGTTAAACACCTGTATCAGACCTGCGTTGAGTAAGGAGCTTCAGGAGTGAATTCGGAAAGAATCTACAGAGGACCAAGGACTAGAACACTTGTATATAAATTCTCAAAGGACTCGAACGATTGGTTCGGTTAGATAAGTATTCGTTAAATCAGACGTGTATAGTTGTCTTTTCCACAGATAGAGTTATTAAAAGAATAAATTTCATTATTAGCTGATCTGAATTAAATAGTATGGTTATCATTCCAGTGTGATTTTCTATTCATCAAACCAGGCATCTACAATCCATGGCTTAAATGTTTGATTCTAATCGGGGTTTCGAGTTCTTGTGCCATTAAAAATCCGTCGCGTAGTGGAGTTGAAGCACGTTAAATCGGTTGAGGCTCAAAGTCATAACGTTGGGATAATGTAGAATTTATACGAGTGGAGTGCTAGCTCAGGTGTCCTCCTCTTTCTTTCACCGATGCTCAAAGTGACGAGCTCCTTTGTCATCAGCATTGATGTTTCTATATGGTACGACGTTAATAAGCAATCAATCCATACACTCTTAAAAATTTCCCTGTTATGCGAAACAAGGGACTAGAGCAAAAAAGAGAGTTGAACTCCAAAAACCAGAAGACCTTACCATTATATTTGTTATGAAAAAATATATTTATTACAGCGATTTTCATCGAAAATACTGCTCATTAATTCGCTTTAAATAATGTTTTCTTTCTTATTTTTGACAAGCGAAATAAAATGGTTTTTTTTAAGAAATATCTCTTTATTTCCGCTAGACATTGTTCAAGGTTACAAAGATATTCACAAACAAGTAATATAAAAAAAATTAAAGTCAATTCTTACATTAGGTCAAAAAAAAATTTTTTTCTTCTTTTAGTTGCTTTTTGTTAAATTATTTGGCGGTTTTTGCCAAACGTGGCTATCCTGGTCCACTTAACGTTCAGCCAAAAAAATTCACGTTTGGCAATTTTTGAAATCGCGCCAAGTGGTTGGGCTAAACTGCATTTTCAGCAATTAAATTTAATTAAATGAATAAATATTTTTAAAAAAACTGTATTAACATCGAATGTCCTCCACTACAAGTTTAAAAAAATGTATTTGAACTTGAGTGGCTGAATAAAAAGTATTTATTTTAATTAACGATTGAAAATTTGAACAAGATATGTAGAGAGAGAGAGTGTGACCTAATAGTAGGAATTTAAAAATGTGAAACCTAATTACCATTTCTAAAATGTGTTGTATAATGCACACTTGAAAAAACATAAAAGTTTTAAAAAATCTGAACGATGAATAACATGAAGTTTTAAAATATACATGATCGTCAACAAGCAAAATGGATATCATATTCAAATATATTTCGAAATTTCTCCAGGCAAATCTGAATCGACATCCACATTCAAATGAAATTTTCAAATAAGATATTCTGTGCACTTAAAAGTTCTTATTTCGTCCCGTGCTTTCTGGGGATTTCCTTAATTTTACATTTTCCTCTTAAAAAATTTAAGTGTTGTGCGGGGATTTGTGTAATTCTCGAACCGGTGTAACATGAAACCGTGTCCTTGGGTAGTCGCTATAACCAATTGTTCGCGGTCGCTACCTTGTGACATAGGATGCTTCCCTCGAGTCGAGATTTCGAGTCCTGATGACACAGAAGACTTTCTGTGTAGCGTAGTTGGAGCATGTTAAGGCTCCCGTCTACCCGCCATTTTGATTTCATTAGCTTAATGTTAATCCTATGGAATTTTGACTTTAATTCTCATATCTTTATTATTTGATCTATTTGAATGCAATAAAGTGCATCTGAAAGAGCAAAAAATAATAAATGCTTCTGTGGAATTATTTTTTTCCTCCGATTCTTAAAATATTTGAAAATATTCTTTAAAGACCAGAAAACTCAAAAACGAATAATTAAAATAAGAATAAAAATATTTTTAAAAATCGGAAAACTGAAAAACGAATAATTAAAATAAGAATAAAAATATTTTTAAAAATCTTAGGAGAAAAGTAATTCCACAGAAGCATTCATTATTTTTTGCTCTTTCAAATGCACTTTATTGCATTCAAATAGATCAAATAATAAAGATGTGAGAATTTAAGTCAAAATTTCATAGGATTAACATTAAACTGATGAAATCAAAATGGCGGGTAGACGGGAGCCTGAAATCTGGTCCAAAGTCCAGCCAATGATATGGTATAGAAGTTTGAAGAGGGAAATTCCACCTCAGGAGTCGTCCTCGTCACTTGATCGAAGTTCAAAATTACGCGCTTCGTTGCCAATATTCCTCATGTTGCTTCTCAGTGCGACTTTAATAAAAATAATCTAACCGAATCAATATGTTAAAAGGAATTTACAAGCTCGAACCTTGAGAATAATTCATTAAAGAATAAATTTTAAGGTAGCTGATTCGTGGCCGGCGGTTTTCGTCGAGTCATAGGTCCTAGCCTGATTTAGAGTAGCCACTAAGGACCCGCCGTGTAGCCGGGGCTGATGCACGCTAAAATCTGTCGGGGAGCAAAGTCCTCCCGTTGGCATGATGTGAATGTTAGGAGAGGGGATGCCAGCTCAGGTATCGTCCTCGTCACTTAACCAAGGTTCAAAATTACGAGGAAAGTCGCCAATATCCCTTTTTGCTCCTAGTGCGAAGTTAATTAAACCATAACAAGCAAACAAACAAAGAATAAACTTAGAAGTGATTAGATATAAAGCAAAAATTGAAAAAAAATACAGTTTTATAAAACATGAAAATATATTAGAGCTTGATGGAAACCAAATATAAAATTTCCAACTTATTTTGATCCTAAATATTTATAAGTAATTTTAAAATTAAAACATACTTAAACGCTGTACTTTCTCGAGCAGTAATGATTCAAATTAGTAAATGAGAGTGATCTAATCATCTAATAAACGAAGATTATTCATGTAGATATTATTAGATAATGACGGAGAAATGTAATCATCATTAGAAATATTCCGATAGTTAGTAACAAGCAGACTTATTTCCATATTCAAATACTAACCAATATTACTTAATCAAATAATCCGCACACATTACGTTCCAAACATCCTTATTATCCAGTTTTTGCTTTATTTCTGTATGAAATAACTATTTCTCTTAAAAATAACTAAAAACTTAGTTTACCAACTTTCTTTAACGAGTTGCGGTCATTAAACAATTAAATCACTTTCTCGAAGAAATTTATCCGCAGAATATTGTTAAAATAATCATTAACCGATGAAAAATGAACTGATAATTATCAGTCATTTTGCAGCTATTAGTTAAATTTAAATCTTCGGGTTAATTAATATGATCATGAGTCTTACCACGAACTTTTACCTTTCTGTAATGGATATGTTTTAATTTATTATGTTCTAAAGATTTTAAATATTTTGTCACGAGAATTATTTTTAATACTAAATATTTTTATTACGATTTAATACTAAATTAATTTGGAGTATTTGATCTTTGAATTATTATTGTACAATGTATTTATACTAAAATAAAAATCTACGGGTTGTTTGTTTGGTAATTCTGTGATTGGTTGGCTTTATGTCCGTCGCACTTGGAGCAACACGAGGGCTATAGGTAACGGATCCTCACTCAAATGAGGAGGAGCACACCTGAGCTAGAACCCCCTCTCCTAACTTCCACACCATGCCAATGGAAGGACTTAGGCCTCGACAGATTTAACGTGCATCAGCCCCGGCTACACAGTGGGTCTTTGGTAGCCACAAGGCTCGAACCTCCGACTCGACGGAAACTGCAGGCCACAAATCCGCTGCCATGACCACTAGGCTACCACGGCCACTGGTTATTCTGGGCCGCGGTAGCCTAGTGGTCAAGGTCGTGGACTAGCGGCCGGTGGTTTTCGTTCAGTCGCGGGTTCGATCCTTGGCCGCCAAAAACCCGCCGTGTAGCCGGGGCTGATGCACATTAAATCTGTTCGGGGCCCAAAATCCTCCCGTTGGTGTGGTGTGGATGTTAGGAGAGGGGGGTGCCAGCTCAGGTGTCGTCCTCGTCACTTGACCGTGGTTCAAAATTACGAGGTCCGTCGCCAATAGCCCTCGTGTTGCTTCTAGTGCGATGTTAATAAAAACTAAACTAAACTAAACACTGGTTATTCTGTGATTAGAAGATAAACATTTCAAAAGTAAGAAAAAGTGGCGTGCAATAACAGGGAGATGGATCGGAAACAAATCAGATCACTAGGGTAACTCTGGGACATGTCACCCAATACAGCTAATATGAGTGAGAGAGTGATGGTTGAGTTTAATGGGGGTCTGAAAAGCCAAATGTGGCTTTGCTGCGCCAAACAAGACGTTTGAAAAAATGGGAGGAGGGGGGATAAAAATCAGTTGACAAGAAGGGTAGAAATAGAGAAGGGTCGTTTAGGTATCCTGTGAGGGTGCATCGCCGATTCTTATCGAAGATAGTAAAACTCACGGGAAAATGAGTAAGAGAAAGGGAAGTTTAATGGAACAAGAGCCAGGTGTAACAATGCTGCGCCAAACAAAGTGTAACTGTGATTTGAAAAAAAAAAAAAGGTTTGAAAAGAAGGGAGGTCGAAAATAGAAAAGGATCTCTTGGGTATTCCGGGGTGGGCATCACCAACGTTTATCAAAGCAGTAAACCCCATGAAAAAGAAAAAAGAACACGATGGTGTGTCGGGTATGTGATGTCCGTACAAGACAAAGAAGGCAAACCCGTGACATCCCCTGATATAACCCCCAGACTCTGGGGGTTGTATCAGGGGATAACCCATTTTAGTCGTTTTATTTTATTTATTTTAGTCGCCTCATACGATATGCATGAGCTGCAGTGGGATTTTTCTTTCACACCCGGTCACCACACTGATGAACCCACGGGAAAGAAAAAAGATCACTAGGGTACTTCAAGGTTATGATACCCGTACTACTTTCCTAAGAAAATAAGTCCATGAGGGGAATACAACAAATATAGCGAACCCCTGATTAAATGTTTATTAATATCGTACTGAGAAGCAAAACACATGGGCTATTTGCGATGGAAAAATTTAATTTTGTACCATATTGAAGTACCGAGAGCGACACTTGCACTAACACCCCACTCAATATATTATCAAAAAGACTTTACGCTTCAACCTATTTAACGTGTAGCTATCAGTTTTCTACACCTCCGCGTCTGATTTTTATTGGAATCACGACTAGAGCCTACACTGTCCATAAGTTTATGACCCTGACCTTTGGGGTATCGCGGTCACAGCAAAATCAGTGGGAGAAAGAAAACATCTCTCGGGTTTGTAGGGAACGTAAGCCCTATACTTTCTTAAAGAAAGTAACCACCGCCCGCCCCCCCCCCGAGGATAAAACGCCGTTGGTAAGAATACATTACGGTTTTATTTTCAAAACATATGAAAAACAATGGTTTGAAATTTTGCTTTCTATTTTCATTCAATGAAATGTGGAATAGATAATGAACATGTGAAACCCATCATTTCCCATTGGCATTCATTATCATTGATAAGATATAAAATTATATTATTACGTTTTCGAATCGGTCGCACAAGACTTGCATGCAGATACCTCTATCTATCGAAAAATCCACCTTGTTTAATTATTGCATTTGTCCCTTGATGACTAGTATGAGACTGATTAAGCGATAGTGAAATTTAATGGCGCAAGAGCCAGATGTGGTCACGCTGCGCCAAACAAAATTGATCTGTGACAAAAAATATTTTTTCAAAAAAATGAGAAAAGATAGAAATTGATTGACAAGAAGGAGGATCGAAAATGGAGAAGGATCACAAGGGTATCCCGACGAGTCTCCTATGTTTACCAAAGACAGTAAAACCCATGGGAAAGAAAAGGTCGTTGGGGTGTCTCAGGATTAAGACACATTTTAAATGAATTCTTTGCTTTTGACTCTTTTCGATTTAAACATTTTAAACCTTATACGCTATATTTAGTTGACTTGGTTGGGGAGAATCCTCAAAGAAGCATTTTTAATTTTTTTATGTAGCATTGGTTTTACTCCATTAATATAAGTTTTTTAAATTTACTTTAACTCTTTATCTTGAGTGTGATTTTTAATTTGTTTTATATGCAAAACTGATATTGACCCATACTCGAAGGGACATTGATATGCCCCTTAAGAACAAACACAATGCCAGAAATCCTTTACAACCAACCTATCTTTAAGTACATAATGCAATCGTTCAATTAATGATTAATGGCATCTTAAAACAGCGGCCTAATTTTCTTTTATTAAAAAAGGTATTCTGTAAAAAATTCTTTATTTACATAATTTCAAAAAATATTTAAAATGTTAAAAACTTAAATTTAAAATTATTTGTTATTTAAAATAATTATTTATTTTAGTAAATGAATTAATTTAGACTTTAAAAAAATTTACAAAATTTTAAAAAATTATTTTTCTTTTTTTGTCTTCCAGGTACTTCATAAGAAATATATCCAAGAAGCATCAGACTACATCCGAGTTGCAAATACTGAACTCAGTAAGGAATGACACGGGAAAGTACACGTGTACTGCAGTTAGCGAGATTGGAATGGATGAATCAGTCATTCAGTTTCTTGTACAAGGTTTGTAAGACTTTAAATATTTTGAAAGACTCTGCTTTCGGCAAATATTTATTTTTTATGCTTAAAAAAACATTTTTAAATTATGTTTCTATCTCACTGACTTAAAATATTTGAAATTTTCTTCACAATTTTTTTTAATAAAACAATTACCAAATAAAACATGCAAATACAATTAATTAAAAAATATCTTAATTATTACAAATAAAAGTATTTATCATATTATTGTATTTAAGGGGACTTGGCACCTTTCAAATGCCGAAAATCGATGAAAACATCGATTTTTCAATTTTTTGCTTAAAATGTACCTTGATACCTCTGGTATAGCTGTGCGAAGTTTTGAAACGATCTGATTGCAAAAATAGTACAATTTAGATTAAACATGTTTTACTTTATTTTATATTAGATATTGAAATTAAGCAGCAAAATAAATTTTACAAAATATTTTCAATTTTCCATTGTACATTTCATATACTTTTACTTTAAAAATAAATGAAATATATAAGATAAATAAATATATTTAATATATGTTTCTTTCAAAGAGCAGTCAGGTGAAGATTTTCAAATTTTTCGCAATTTCGGGCTCAGACAAACTTTTTATAAAAGATTATATTTTTGATATATGCTTTCAAATTGAATTATATTATGCTTTATTTTAAAGGTATATATCTATACATTATATTGACAAATTATTACAAAAATTAGACATTGTTTTAATATTTTTTACTGATTATTATTCTTTAAATAGCGTTTTCTCAATTTCGGATTTTTCATGAAACCATGGTCTTTAAAACTACTAAACTTTTACACATATTTATTAAAAAAACTTGAATTTTGGTGTGTTTGTTTCTTATAATGTGCTTGGTAAAATTAGGGATCCATTTTTCAATATTTGGAATAGAAAAAATATTATAATAGAAAAGGTAGCAGAAATCATGTTTTTTTTAATTATTTTCCATAGATGTATGCTTTTTAATTTTTTTTCTCAAAAACCAATTTGTTTATTGCAAAATCTAAGTTGCAATAAACAAATTGTTTAGAAAAACCCTAAAGTTGTTACATATATTCTTATGAGCCTGAAAAAAAATTTTGGTGTCAAAATAACGATAATTGTGAAAGAAGAAGAAACTTTAAAATCGTTGAAATTTTTTAAAAAAATTTAATTTTTAAAATTTTTATCAAATTAAGCCCTTTTTTTCACGGTAAAATTACTTTGTTTAATAGAATCTGTTAATAATGTACACAAAAGATAAGTTTAAACACTTAAATAAAAAAAAATTGGTCAAAAGGTGCCGAGTCCCCTTAAAAGCTAATTTGAGGTACCTGTAAATATTGAAATAATTTTTTTGGGGTTTTTTTTTTTTATATATATATATATATATAATTACGAAAATTTAGATTTTCTTGTTTCTTAGTATGCTGTTTCGGAGATAAGATATTGCAACTTAAGAACATTCTGTCATTCATCTAACAATTGTTGTATTTTAAAATTCCCTTTTTGGAGAAAAACATTTTTGAATTATAATATATTCACAAGAAAAAATTATGTAAAAACTTATAGTAGCTTAACTTTTAGTAGAACTGTTTTATTAGTACAGTATTTAGGTACAAAACAGAAAAATAAATATATATGTATAAAAACTTATTTTCTTTTAATGTGTTAAAATTGGTAAACATTTTTAAAATCCCTGCAGAATCTTTTGGTAATATTTTCAAAAGTGTTTTTTCCTTATTTTGTCACATGTCTATATTTAAAATTATTTATTCAGTATATATATCTTATAAAAAATGCTTTTAATCAAGTTCAACAATTTTCAGCCTCTGAACTATCAAATTATATTAAGTCCATAAGATTTTAGTGTAAAAATTGTTTTTTCAATGAGTTTCTTTTTTTAAGAAATTGATAAAATACTATTTTCTGTAACTCTCCAATATAGATTTTTGACAAATGTTTTCCTATGGGATCTCTATCTATGCTTAATTGAACCTCTAATAAAAATCTCATAATTTTAGATAAAAATTAGATTAACAGTATGTCTATAATTTACTAATATCGTAATCTTGATCAACAAATATAGTTGTTCAAATTATTTTAAAATATAAGACGTAGACTCGTAAAGTTTTAATTTTTACCACTAAATAATCGATATATCTGAATAAAATTTATTCTGCATATTAAATGCCCTCATGTGTGCACTGATATTATAAATTGCAGCTATGAATGTTTGTTTCATTGCAGAAAGCCGTAGATAGAAATAATTCGCAATATCGTAAAGTTTTAATAATTATCCCAGGTACTCGTTCCGTTTTAATTATTATTACAACATAATCAAGATAGAAATTTATTATTATTTTTTTATTATTCGTAAGACTTATCTGTATACATAGTCACCATCCAAAGCTATACATTTCTGCCAGGATTTCTTGACCTTTTAAAGACTGTCACTGAAGAATTCAGCAAATTGAATTGTGGGTTACTTCAATCTACGGCTTCCTGAAACTAGACAAATAAACATTACTAACTGTAACTTATAACGTTACGTACCTAAGAATCAATTAATATGCAGATTAACTTTTATTCTGATATCTTTGTTGTTTCTAAGTAATAATTAAAAACTTATAATACCCTTGTGACATTGGGCTATTCGCGGTTTCTCTTCACTAACCTTGGGGACTTTCAATTGAGATTGATTGCTTTCGCTAAACAACCTTTGCCCAACCAAAAATGAAACGTGATACATAAAGTTAGTATGTAAAGCAGTGAGGAATGAAGTGAAGCGGTTAAATTAAGAAGTATATAAACTCCATCTGAAGGAGTAGAGAAGAGAGGAGAATTAGGATCAGAGAGGCGTTGTAACGAGAGGAGGTGGAATCTAAATGCTATAGTATTGGAAAGCTGA
Organism: Nephila pilipes; assembly: GCA_019974015.1. Classification (NCBI taxonomy): domain Eukaryota; kingdom Metazoa; phylum Arthropoda; class Arachnida; order Araneae; family Nephilidae; genus Nephila; species Nephila pilipes. The sequence goes on from BMAW01050650.1 coordinate 88,811, forward strand.
CTTAAGGATTAGAGTCGAGGTCCGAGTGTAAAACACTCGGATTGAAAATTGTTCTAGTGTTCCAGATTCAGTCTTGCAGTTGGTAAGAAGCTGTTAGATTATTATTGGTGGGTTGAATTAAAGTATTAATAAACTTGACCTGGAGAGCTATATTATTATTGTCTTAGAGGATATATATTAATAAATGTTGAAAGTGGTTTTGGTGGTTCTGTAATTATTGGTGTCATATTGTTTAATATTAGATATTAGTGATGGCACAAGATAACATCCGAGGTAATCGGATGTTACACCCTCTTGTACACACACTTGTAAAATAGTATGAAAATATATGCACACGTGAATTCTTTTAGAAAAGAAAAACTTCCGAATATACATGTGTTAGGAAATGTAAAATTTTCAGAATTGTACAGAATATGGTATGTGAAGTATATCTCTCTGTTGCCCCTTCGCGATTTTGGACAAAACATGGCGACTTAGAAAATAAATCGCCAAAGTAGAGTACGTAAGTAATGACGTCGTGACATCCAAAATGAACAGTAAACCTAAATGAAACCATTTCTGACGAAGAAAATCGTAAATTTAAATATCATTAAATCATTTTATGATAAATAATTATAATTATTAATTTTATTAACATATTTAAAAATAAAATTATTTATGATGATTTATAATTAAGTATTATAATAAAAAAAATCATATATATTTATAAAAATTACATATTAGATATTTTATTATATATAATAATTATTATAAATAGTAATTACAGGTAATTATAAATATACAATTATTATAAATTATAATTATAAATACATAATTATTAAATTATTTATAACAATATTTTATAATAATAATAAATTATAATTATAAATAATTTAACAATAATGAATTAGTTATAAATAATATATTGTTATATAAATATAAATAATTATTACAGATAGTTATAATTATAAATTACAATTACATATTATAATAATTGTGTATAATAATAATTATTTTTAAATTACGATGTTAATTATAAATAAATCTTATTATAAATAAATAAAAATATATATTATATATAATTATAATATATAATCATAAGTTTTCATATTAACTAACTTCAATTTATAAAAATAATAATTTTAAGTTTTATATAACTATCATTATATACAATTTATTTAGTTAAATTTATATGTTGTATAGAACATAAGAATAAAATAGTTAAAAAAATTTGAAAATTTTTAATGCAGCCAATTGGGTTAAAGTCCAGTATCCGGCGCCCCTTCGCAATTGTGGTGAAAATATGGCGACTTAGAAAAAAAGTCGCCAAAGTAGCGCTGCGTAAGCAGTGACGTAATGAAGACGTTGCAAATGAAAAGCTAAGCAAAATTAAGGGTTACCATAACCTTAATCTCAACATTTAAATTGTTATCACACTCAAAAGTCGCCGATTATCAAGGGGCGCCTGATACCGGACTTGAACCGATCAGAAATTTGGAATTAACAAATCAACAAACTGATATTTTAAGATCTTTCAGGAACCTTCCAATTGTGTAAAAAATCAAAGTTTCTTGGTTTGTGGGGATAGATTGGTAACATTGGCCTGCTCTACTCGTGTTGTATGTTTAATCTTCTGAATTTGTTCATCAATTGTTATCGATAGATCGCATTTTCTTAATGATAATTTCCTCCATGATAATGGAAAAGTAAATAAAAAGGAAATTCACTTATCTTTCATTAGCATGTAAAATCTAATTAACTGAGAGAATCAGATAGTAGTCAAGATTGAAAAAACATTTTTAACAGAAACGAAATTATTTATTGGTTTGACAACAGGTGGTAGCTTAGTACAGCGAATACAGTACATTAGCGAGCGTCACTCAATCAAACTCCTTTCCTTTCAAGTGACCGCGGTAGCCAAGTGGTCATAGTCGCGGACTCGTGGAGGGCGGTTTTCGTCGAGTCGTAAGTTCGAGCCTTGATGCCACTGAAGACCCACCGTGTAGCCAGTACTGATACCCGTTAATTCTGTCATGGCTCAAAGTCCACCCATTGACGTGGTGGGGAAGTTAGGAGAGGTGGTGGCAGTCCAGGTGTCATCCTCGTCACTTGACTAAGGTTCAAAAGTACGAGGTCCGTCGCCAATAGCCATCGTGTTGCTTGAGCAACGTTAATAAAGCAAATCTACCGTTTCCGTTCAAACATTCAAAACTAAAAAAAAAAAAAATATGCCAACAAGCGAAAGATAAAAACTGGGTGAATGATATAATAGAAAATAACTGTTGTACACAAAATACGTTGAATCCACACGGGCATAGTTGTCCCACATACATTATTAATTGAATTTTATTGTGTCACGCGCACAAAAAAAAAATACAATTACTAATGAAAATATAATTTATCTATAAATAATAAGATAAATATTTGACAGTTGTGACGTGACAATATAATTATTTTTTTCATACAAAATAACATATGAATGAAAACGAAAGAAATTAAACATAAACATGCAAGTGAAACAAAAAAAAAAAAATGATAATGATTCAAACTGATTCCAAACACTATGTCTGTGTGTATGTATTTTTGCATAAAATGAATTCCACAGAAATAAACCATGCACACATTTTACAAAAGCTTTAATTCCATTCTAATTCCATTTTAATTAACATTGGGCACCTCGATTACTTTCAAAAATTGATTGATTGTTCATTAACGTCGCACTAAGAAGCAACACGGGGGCTATTGGCGAAAGAACTCATAATTTTGAGCCTCGGTCACGTGACGAGGATGACTCATGAGCTGGCAGCTATGCACACTATGCCGGCGAGAGTATTCGTGGAGCCTCGACAGATTTTATTTCCTCTGACCCTACTAACAGTGTGTCTTTAGGAGCATAAATTCGAAGGATTTGAACCCAATGAAACATCCCCGGCCTCGAGCTCGCTTCCGTGACCACTAGGCAACCAAGGCTACTTCAAGAAATGAATGCTATATTTAAATGTCAAGGATAGTTTTCATAGTATAGTAGAAAATGATAGGATATTTTTTCTGTAATATATCATGCATATTCAGATTAAAAACGAAAATGAAACATTTTTTTTTTTAATTTTGCAACAGATTCAGCTCTTGCGCCAATAACTCACAATCACTCACTTTATTTTGCTCAATCAGTTGGAAGCATGGGGTCCTGAACTCTTACACGCTTCTGCTCACCCCCTCGTGACGTCCCATACTGGCCAACGATTTGACTGTTAATTAACAACGCATTTAGAAGCAACACGAGGGCTATTGGCAGAATGCCCAAAGGGACCAACTTCACCCTAGGAGCTTAGTACTACAAATCGGCGCCCCCGGGAGACAATCACCCCCGCACTCAGCATTTACTGGTAGAAAGAAAAATGTTTTTGCAATTTTTTACAACAATGAAGGGTAACAAATAACAGTACATGTTCGAGCAAAGAACAAAAAATAAAACTTAACAGGTCAATTGAAAAGTCCCCGGCCTACCATTGTAAAACACATTTTTTGGTAAAATTAGTTTTTTTTATTCAACATAATTCCCTTCAAGGGTGATACACTGATTATAGCGACCCTCCAACTTTTCAATACCATTTTTTTAGTACGATTTGTCCTTTGCTTCAAAATAATTACTTTTAATATATCAGATGTGTACAATTATTAAAATGAATTTTCGGACTTTGATAAAAAAAAAAAAAGAACAAGCATGGAGCATATTCAGTAGAACTTGAACACTTGTTTTAATTTTCTTATTACAATTTTCTTATTATTTCACTCATCTGATAATTTATAACCGGAATTTTCGTACTATAAATCTACAAAGTATGCTACAGAATTTGTATGGAATGCCCAGAAATTATTTGAAGAATAATGGTTATTCCTTGCCATACAGTCACTTTAAAAATTCTGAAAAATTGGGACTTATTTTTCACTATATCTTTTTTATTTTTCTAAATAAGTATTAATTAAAGTAATAAATGAACCAGTAAACAGATGAATATTTTATGAGACTTTGCTTCACTCCAACAATAAGTGTTAAAGAAATTTATCATTTTTTTTAATATTTTTCTTGAAAATTAAATCCATATTACAAGTGAAAGCAGGCGTAAACGGTGAGACAGAACTACAAAAACTCCAACTTTCTATTGAGATATATGCTTTAACAGGTCAATTGAAAAGTCCCCACCCTACCATAGTAAAACACATTTTTTTGGCAAAATTAGTTTTTTTTATTCAACATAATTCCCTTCAAGGGTGATACACTGATTATAGCGACCCTCCAACTTTTCAATACCATTTTTGTAATACGATTTGTCCTTTGCTTCAAAATAGGCCTCAGTTTTGGCGATAACCTCTTCATTCGACGAAAATTTCCTCGCAGCGAGCATTCTTTTGAGATCTGAGAACATGAAATAGTCGCTGGGGGCCAGATCTGGAGAATACGGTGGATGAGGAAGCAATTCGAAGCCCAATTCATGGATTTTTGCCATCGTTTTCACTGACTTGTGACACGGTGCATTGTCTTGATGAAGCAGCACTTTCTTTTTCTTCAAATGCGTCCGTTTTTCGGCGATTTCGTCCTTCAAACGGTCCAATAACGCTATGTAATAGTCGCTGTTGATGGTCCTTCCTTTTTCAAGGTACTCAATGAAAATTATTCCATGCGCATCCCAAAATACAGACGCCATAACCTTGCCAGCCGACTGTTGCGTTTTCCCACGCTTTGGAGAGGGTTCATCGTGTACAGTCCACTCGGATGACTGTCGATTGGACTTCGGAGTGAAATGATAGAGCCATTGTCACATATCGACGCAAAAACTCGGGTTTATTACGCTTGATCATCTTCAAACACTGCTCGGAATCATCAACTCGTCGTTGTTTTGGGTCAAAAGTGAGCTCGCGTGGCACCCACTTTGCACAGAGCTTTCTCATACCCAATTATTCGTGAATGATATGATGTACACGTTCAGTTGATACCTTTAGAGTGTCTGCTATTTCATTCAATTTCAATTTACGGTCATTCAAATTCATTTTGTGAATTTTTTTACAGTTTTCGTCGGTAACAACCTCTTTTGGTCGTCCACCGTCTTCGGTGCTCATTTCACCACGTCTAAACTTAGCATACCAATCCTTGATGGTTGATTTTCCTGGGGCAGTGTCCGGAAACTCGGCATCAAGTCAAGTTTTTGCTTCAACTGTATTTTTTCCCTTCAAAAAGCAATATTTTATCAACACGCGAAATTCCTTTTTATCCATTGTTTTCACAATAACAAAAGTTGCTTCACTCAAAATGCTATAATTCACAAACTAATGATCCGACGGCTGTCAAATTTATACACGCATCTTTAGAGTATTAGGGCTAACTACAAAACATTTGGATTTAATTCTAGTAGCGCCATCTATGTGTCAGGCCGGGGACTTTTCAATTGACCTGTTAATTCCGAAATTCAAAAGTGGTCGTGGAAGCCTAGTGGTCATGGTAGCGGATTTGCGACCTGCGGTTTTCGTTGAGTCGGGGGTTCGAGCTTTGAGGCCATTAGAGACCCACGGTATAGCCGAGGCCGATGCAAGTTAAATCTGTCGTGGCTCAAAGTCCACCCAATGGCGTGGTATGGAAGTTGGGAGGGAGGGTACCAGCTCAGATATCGTCGTCGCCTCTTGACCGAGGTTCAACATTACGAGGTACGTCACCAATAATTAATCCTTATCTAGCTTCTAGGGCAACGTTAATAAAACCAAACAGAAATTCAAAAAAAAATCAGATTTTTCACTTTTCTTTCCTTTCTTTATTTATAGAATGCATATAAATCAAAAGGGCTATTGGCGACGGACCTCGTAATTTTGAGCCTCGGTCAAGTGACGACGACATCTGAGCTTGTACCTCCCTCTCATAATTTTAACACCACTCGAAAGAGAGGATTTTGTATCTCTACCATATTTAACGTGCATCAACCCTCCATATACTTATTGTTGCCCTTTAGTGACATCAGGGCTTGAACCCACGACTCAACGAATACAACATCGACCGCGATACCACGACCATAATCACTAGGCAAGCGCTACCATCCCCTACTGGTGAAAGAAATAAAATGTATTACTTTAAATATTTCCCAAGAATTCTATTCAAAAATATTTATTGTTCCTCATATACTGACAGGTTAACGACATCTCTTAACAATCAGTTTAAATGATTGCGCCACCCTTACTAAAATCATTATTCCATTCTTCCGCATTTTCGCCTTAACCAGGATACCCCGCGTTTCGTCATACAGTCGCTTTAAAAGCCTCTCGAAGAACCCCCCTCTAATTAAGTAAAGACCCCTGCTTTCATTTAAATTCAATTACGCCCAGTCTACCCGACCCCGATTCAACAAGACAAGCAAAAATGAAAACATCGTATTAAAATAAGTAGAAAATTACAAACCACAATGGCGTACGTTATACTTGCTACCATAATTCCATCAACATTCCTCCAAAGAAGAATTACATTCGTTTGATGTAGGAACCAGATTCAATAATCACATTTAACGAGACTCGACTCTCGGAATTTGCATAATTTTGTCCACTGCATTCGGAAATATTTTAATTAATTGAAAAGCAGTTTATTATTGAAATTTTCCAGAGTGTGTGCGGGCAAGGACTGACGATCAATTTGTATCAAGAGGGAGTCCTTCCTCTCTTGATGGTGGCAATACAAAGTTACGTTTGAGAGTCTGCAGACACTGTCGGCTGTTAATTAAATATTTGTTGTATAAATAGGAATCTATATTTCAGATCATAAGTATGCCTATTGTTTTAATTAAATAGTGGTTTTGAGAAGAGTGACGTTACCGTGTTAAGTTGTGCTGGGACATCTAGATTGAATGGGACATACTTTACGCATCATAAATCATGCTCCGTTGATAAATAGTCACGACGAAATTATTTGGTTAGACGTTTCGAAACTTCTGACTGGCTAATTAAATTTGTCCATTGTAAAATTGATGATCACTTCTATCTGGTTTCTGAGGACGATTCGACTGTGTTAATTAAAGGATGACATTTTGATATTCTCATATTTTTCAATTATTTGCAGTCTGTTTTAATTTAAGTATTTTTAGACAAGAATTAAGCCCCTCTCCTCCTCTATCAGCCGTTATGGTATTGTGAATACAAAGCTGATCCCCAATGGAAATGTCAATTACCATTCAAAATCTAGAAGTTTTGTTTTTATTTATAAATACAACACAAAATGTATCCATAAACCTGAACGATAATAAAGTCTTCCACTGAAATGCCTTTTAACGTAATATTTTTAACCCTTAAATGCATGAATTTTTAATTTTAATAAATAAAATCTGTGTGTGAAATCAAACGGTAAATAGGTGTAGTTAATGGGAAAATCAAAAAAAAAAAAAAATAGGTTTCTTTTAAAATTTTCAATAAAGTACATTGATCATGAAACAAAAGCTACACTTTTCCTGCACAAATTTATCAGTATATGCAAAAATATTAATATTATAGGTTACTCTTCCCTTGTTTCTATTCGAAAACATTTTTTCTTGCGTGTTTTTATTACATTTTATATAAATAATCGTAACCCGCCGAAATGAAATTGTTCTGAGTTAGCATGCCAACAATAAAAATTGTCATAGATAAAGAAATAAATTGTCAAAAATTCTAGTTGCGTTTGGAAACGATGAAATAATTTTGGTAAAATTAAAATTTAATAAAAAATACTATAAAAAGGTTGCTATATATAGAGATATGAGGATTTAAACGTACTACGCAGATCTACATCGCTATGGATTTAAGGATAGTGTAAATATCTTCGATGTATGTGTTTTCTCTACTTTGAGAATTTAAATTATGAGTATACAAGATCGGAATTTGAAAATTTTAATGCACAATCAGTAGAAAATAAATTAAATTAATATCCGTAGAATGTAATATTAGGGAATGCCTGTAATTACAAAAGACAAACGTTGAATTAAAAAACATTTTCTGATAAACTGGATTTTTGTACGAAAAATTAATTTATCGACATAAAAATTAAAATTCAACAAAATCTTACGTTTGAAATTTTTTGAAATTCTTTCTCGTATTATTTTCCGGGACTAGACCTAGAATTTTTCTAAGAAATTCATTGTTAATAGATTTATAGAATTTTATACGATTGAAATTTCATATAAAAATGTAATATGAGATTGCCGCCAAGCGAACAGCACTGTTATTTCGATTTGCAATATCTTTGAAAATAATTTGACTACAATAAAAGTCCTTCCTCAATCCTTTATTAAGAGTTTGACTAGAACGTAAATATAAAATACTTTGTCATAAATATTTACTTTTATGGGGTTTTTTTAAATATGATTTTATGTCAGCATCATTCTGGAAAATTACGGGGATTATCGTAAAGTTTTAGCTATTACTCATAAAGAACCGAGATATATGAAAAAAATTTATTTTGCACATTAATTTTTCCTTGTGAATATAATATTGTATATTACATCTCTACATGTTGATATTTTTGAGTCCGATTTTTTTGTAGGTGACCGAGGTAACCTAGTGGTCATAGTTTCGGATTTGCTGCCGGCGGTTTTCGTTCAGTTACGGGTTCGATCCTTGGTTGCTAAAGACCCGCGGTGTAACCGGGGCTGATGTACGTTAAATCTGTCGGCGCCCAAAGTTCCCCCGTTTGCGTGGTATGGAAGCTAGGAGAAGGGTGCTAGCTCAGCTGTCATCCTCGTCACTTGACCGAGGCCCTCGTGTTGCTTCTAGTGATGTAAGCCACTTGTGACGTACACTATATTATTCTTGTGACGTAAGCCGCTTGTGACGTAAACAGAAACAACTGACTATACTACTGTCTGTCTGTCTCGAGAATAGCTATCGCCTGTGTCAACTTCTGATGAATTTCCTGAATCATTCGAATCAAAATCGTGCATCATAAAAAGAAGCTATATATGAACATAACATTACGATGGTGGTTCAGAAAGAGCCTGTTTTTGGCATTGTATGAATTGATATATAATGATTGGAGGGAGCTAACTGTGTGTTATACAGATGGTAGAAAAACATTTTCTTAATAATCGCAGCTCTGCCGAGACTTATTTGCCTACGTTGCGCAGGACGTTAAGCATCACACATGTACGGTCATATTTTGATACCGAAATATGCTGAAATTGCACTGCAAAAAGCCATAACAATGCTCTTAGGGGTATTTTTTCAATATTTAAATATAATTTACGGCTCAACTTAACACTTCTACTTGTTTAATGAGCTTTAGAGAAAATGTAAAGTATTAAACGCAATGAGAATACGTTTCGATTATTGTTTCTTTAAATTCATGCGCCTAAATGAAATTTTCTTGACCCCAACAATTTGTTTTGCTACCCCATTTGGGGTCGTGACTCACAGTTTAAGAAACATCTAGCAAGACGGTGACTATGTGGGGAAAAGTCTCAAAAGAAAAATAAGAACTCAACAGATTAATGTCTACCTGTTCCATACTGCGGGTTACTTCAATATATGACTTTCTGAAACTAAACAAATCAACCACCTGTAATTTACAACATCATACACATAAAAATCAATTAATATTCAAAATAATTTTTTTCCAGATTATAGAAAAACTTTTTTCTTCTCACACATATACCATCACGCACATATTGAACTGAAAATACCTATACTCTCTTTAACTTTTACTTAACTTTAAACTTTACTAAAGGTTCTCCTTATTTTTCACCTTTTCGCTAAAATACTTTTCTTTTTAAATTATACTCAATATAACTTCTTATTATTACTTTAGAACTCACAAATCAATCACTTTGTCTCTTCTATACAGTAACTTACTAGCTAAATACTTTCACTTAAAATTTACATGAGATTAGGCGCACTGTTTTATAACAATAACAACTTAATTTATTCAGCCAACACAGTGTTTGGCGCAGCATAGCCTACTTTGGCTCTTGCGCCATTAAACCCTACACTCACTCACTCAGCCAACACAGTTCCAATCGCGTGATCAGTGCAGTTTACAGTTAGCATTTCATCACCCCCCGATTCACAAGTTTTTCGAGTACGTCCGCTCCGTTCGGAGAATCAATCTGATTTCCCTGAAAGGATCGAATGACATCCCATACTTACCCTTTTACAAAAATACGCCCTCTACACGGGGCTTTAAGCACGAGAGATAACAAGATATATCGTGCTTAAAGCCCCGTGTAATAACGAGATATAGTTGTGAGAGAGTGTTAACGAGAGGTAACAAGATATCTCGGGTTATTTTTTAGTTTAATTAAAATACCGTCTTGTACCTTTTGTTCATATATCTTAGATATTTTTTGATGAATAACTATTTATGTATAGTTTTCAAACTATACATAAATAATAAGATACTTACAAATATAAATAATGTTAATAATTTGAAGAATTTGTTTCTCAGAACATTCGATCTTGATATATTGGTGTGCCTTATTGCGATATGAAACCTCTCGCACAAATCACTAAAACAGACGTAAAAGTACTTTCAAAAATGGACGAAAAAAATAAATAGATTAAAATCTTTTATTTTTCGATTTGTTTGGTTTATTTTTATTTCATTCCTTTAAATACAATGATCGTGTATAACTCTATAGTGATAGATTTATGTTGTCGGTATTAAATTAAAAATTCAAAATGGCGGATAAGCGAGCACTTAAATATTAAAGAAGCAACGCAAACAAAAATACGTGTTGTAATCGCTTTAGTTTCCTCTTTTGAATTGAACGAATTGGGAAAGAAGTTTCCTCGTTTAATTAAAATTATTAAAATGTTTTATAAGCTGTAAAAACATTCACAATATAAAATTCACCGAAATTGTTTGTTTCAAAAAGTGCAAAAGAGTCTTGTTTTAAGATATCATTTTTTATTAATGAAAAAAATCTGGAATATAATTAAAAGTTTTTCCTAAAAGCATTTTTCCCTAAAAAAGTTAGAAAAGATTTTTGTTGAAAACTATCTAAAATTCTTTATTTTATAGAAGTTTCTTGTAATCTAAAAAAAAAATAAACTTGTTTCGAAAAAGTTGCCTAAATTTATATTAATAAAGAGCTAAATTTTTAATACTTTTCTACCAAAAACGCACGTCTGAAGAAATTAGAATGAAAGCAGTCTTTTTTTGAATAAAAAGATCATGTTTTTAAATCCTTTCAAAACACGTAACTTAAAAATTTTTGGAATATTTAATTACAATCTCATGGAGTCTCTTTTCTTCTTCTTCTTCGCAACACTTTAGCAAGATAAAGCAGAGAGGAGGATAACATTTCCCTTAACTTCCCAAAAGCGTACATCACTCTTGAAAGATTTATGATCTACTGAGAAAATTAAATTTCCCTTTTGATGATGTATTGTGGGAAGGCTTACCGATTGTATTTTTGAATTCGAACCACGCATAAATTTATCATCCCGGAATTCAGAAGTTTTAAAAGGTTTACTTTAGTTCTGACGTTCCTTATTTTCAAATACAAATTGGAAAAACTTAATACGTTTTCATATGAAATGCATGCATTAATATCTTAATGAAATAATAATTTTTCAGTGGGAAAGTTTTTGATCTTGGCTTAACTTTTTTAAATTTCGTGTCACATAGCTCTTAAGAGTACTTCAGTAAATGAATTTATTATGAGAATCTAATTTTTTTTAAATAAATCTTTAATACAAAGGTGTCATTTCATTAAATTACGATACACCACACAAAATAATACAGCGGTATTTCATAAAAAAAAAATTAATGTAGAGATCTTCTAAAAGTAAATTCGGTCACTGAATATTTAGCTATTATAGTAAATGAGGTGTAGTAAATTGATATAATTACTGTATTCTACTATATTCCATTTATAATTGTTCTTTAAACAGGCCTAAAATGTTAAAAATTATAATTAACTGCTTTAAATGTGCTGTGAGTGTTTTCGAGATTAGCCCTTAAAAGAATACCATAGTTATTCTGAATAATAATTTGTAATTTAGATATTATGTTGCTGTAGTTGAGTTCATAAATAAATCAAAGTACACTTCAGTCTCAAAGGCCTGAAAAATAGCAGCTGCCCAATCAGGTGTTTTAGGGCTATAGAAAATTATGTAGGGTTACATAAATATGCGCGGTTAAGCATTACTTAAAAGATTGGATAAAATGGTTGGATAGTTATAAGTAAGCACTGCTGTCAAAGGAGTGCCGGATAATTCTTGCAAGTGAAATAGGTTCTTGTGTAGTATGGGTAAGCTTTCATGTCCTTGTAGTGATTTGCTCTGAGTCTGGCTATTGTGGATATTATCAATAAGGAGCGCTTACAGTTTGTAATTTGGGTTTCTTTAGGGGGTTGGCTGAAGGGTCTGCAGCTAACCACAGCGTTTGCATGAGTCAGCATGTTGGTAAGCGAAGTTCGACCCATATTTCTTGCTGCTTTGCTGTTAAGTTTGCTCGTTCATTGCCATATTCGAGCAGTGGCGTACCAGAAAATGATTTTTGGGTGTACACAACATCACAGTCATGACGGAAGGAATTTTTTAGTTTAGAATTACCACTTGATCAAAAGCAATATATATATATATATATATATCAAACTTATTTCTCCTTTTTCAAACTGTTCAAGTATTTATATAATTTTATCAAGTTGTAACGTAGGGCTATTCGCGGTTTTCTCTTCACTAACCTTGGAGACTTTTAATTAAGATTGATTGATTTTTCTAAACAACCTTCGCCCAACCAAAAATGAAACGTGAAGATGTAAATCGAAAGCAGGTAGAAATGAAGTGAAGCAGGAGGTTTAGGAAATATATAAACTCAGTCTGAGAGTCACGATAGAGAGGTTAAGGTTGAGTGTTTCTAGTGTCCAGAGTCGGAGTTGAAATCGGAGCCAGGAATTGTTACAAGTTATCGGCTGGTTAATGTATGCTAGAAATCAAGATAGCCTTAGTGGTAAGAGTCATTTAGATCATTACTGGTAGATTGAGTTAATATAGTTCAGGCCCTGTCAGGGAGAGCATTTATAATTGTCGTTATATTAGCTATCAACCAATAAATACTGTGTTTATTGTTCTAACGTCTCTTTAATTGACTTTTAGTGTTAATACATTGAGTTCAACTATGGCACAAAAGACAAACAGGAATGGTTTGCCGTCACAAAGTTATAAAAATTTAAAAAGCAAAAATAGTTTATGAAAAATAATTAAGCACCATGAGAAAAACATTTGCATTTTTGGGAGGGTACATTTTTTAGCGATGCACCCCTCCTCCTTTTCATCACCAAATATTGAACCCGAGACACTCTTTCAGACTATTCTTTTCTCAGGAATCGGCTTAATTGAAATACTTTTTTCTCTTCGCGATGTAAAGAAATTTAAGCATGAAGAGAAAAAAAAATGTTCTTATGTTTAAAAGTTAGAATATTTATAATAGTATAATATGAAAATTTTCAATTACGAGAAAATATCTTGGGGTTTCCCTTTGTTCCTTTGCACCCTTCTTCTAGGTACGCCTCTGTATTCAAGTATATTGATATGAGTCATGATCCACTCAAGATTATAGGAGTTTCTTTTATTGTGGAGTTGCTTAAGAAAATATTGTTAAAATTTATTTGATGTGTATGGGTAGATGTTTATATCATCAGCACAGCTAGCAATTTAAATATAAATTGTTATTTTAAATAACTGTTCATTGATTGATTGTTTATTAACGTAGCACCAGAATAAATTAGGTACCCGGTTTGAAATCATCCGTGAAATAAATAGGAAAGAGTTTTATTTCATGCTCAGTTTATTTCTTATTTTAATTACAAATCTTCATCACTTGTTTAATTTATATTGTATTTATTAATTCTGCTCTGCATTCTTTCCAAAAATTTCCATGCGTAGCTCTATATCTTAATACAATAAAACAATTCAAATTAAGAATAAAGGAATGTAATACTACAATTACCCTTCCATATGTCTTTCATTTTTTTAAAGTTTTTTACCGGGCAGACATTTCTGCTTTCGAGTTATTCTTACTGAGTGATAATTTTAATGGCGAAAAATTTCATTAAAATAACTATTTTTTTCTAGGTCTTCCCGATGCTCCGTCTAATCTTACTGTTCTGAATACGACAAGCCGATCAGTCAGTTTATTTTGGGAAGTTGCTCATAATGGCAACAGCCATATCACCGGCAGTATTGTGCAATACCAAACAGTATCTGGTACGTATTACTTTGTTCATTTTCGATAAAGTGATTTCTTAGCCAGTATAAAGTTAAGTACTGCCTAGTTTTATTGATTATTTAATGTAAATGATTTAATAAGAATCTCATTTAACATAATATTCAATGATAATTTAATACATGTAAAGAGCTCATTTATTATATCAATCAATAATAATTTAATACGAGCTCATTTAACGTAGCATTTTGGTTTTACAAAAATTTTAAAGAAAATTAATTTCTTATGTATTATTCCGTTGACCAAGAAACATTGCCAAATATGCGCCGATCAATCACTAATTATCGTTAACAAATCTATGTTAAATAGCGCCGTTTGGCGACTAGCTTTGTTTGGCGGAAAACATCGCATGGATAATGCGAAAATAACGAAAAATGTTGACAATCTGCAGAATGAGATTCAAAAGTTGGGGGTTATACTTACCTGGCAATGAGGATGTTTTAATCAATCGAAAATTGGGCCTAATCTTTATTCAATATATATTTTAGGGCTTTATAGCGGATTTGGCCAAAATAACAAAGAACTTGTGATTACTAAAATTATTGTAGAGGTATCGGTTTGATTATGCCTTCGAAACATATATTATCCACGTTCCGAGTATCAAGGTCTTACTAGAGGGATAGAATTTTTTTCCCTTACTGAACAGTTACAATTTTCATAAAGAAACATTGTAAGAACAGAAGGTTGGGAACTCCAAGACAACATTGGAAGATTATGTATCCAAGAACGATAGACTTGTGAACTTAATAGCGTCTAAGTACAATAATTTAAAACAGTACAAATTACTAAACAATCTTATTTTTTCCTAATTAAGCTGGTAATTTAGTCTTACTCGTAACCTAAATAGTGATACATTGTAATGAAGTTTTTAATAATTCGATAATTCGAGATAAAAACCATCGTTTTTAAAAACAACGTTTCTTTATGGTGGCGAAGTTTATTAAAAAATTATTGAAATGTTAGTTAAAACCGGTCGCAAATATCTAAATATTGCATTGCTAGGCAAGTAAGAATGGTTCCCAAAATTTCAGAGCTCTAGCTTGAAGGGAAGTTGGTTAAATTAGCGATAGAAAATTTGAGGACGCACTGATACACACACAGACAGACACACACCAAGTGAAATACATAAAAACGTTTAATCTAACTAAAATTAATTAATTCATCCGATAAATTAAATGGTTGGAATGCCATTTAACCCAACCACCCTTGATGACAAGAATTATTTGGCAGTATTTTGCCAACTGGGACTATCCTGGTCCGTTTTACGGACTTAACGTTCAGCCAAAAAAACCCGCCATGTTTGGTGCCAATTTTTGAAATCACGCCAAGTGATTGGGCTAAACTGCATTATTGAAGAAAATATTAGTTAACACTTATTGCAAATGTCTAATTATTACATTTTTAGGGGAGTAAGAACGATTCCCAAAGTTTCAGAGCTCTAGCATGATGGGAAGTTGGTTAAATTAACGATCGAAATTTTGATGACACTCACACTAAGTGAATTACATAAAAACGTTTTAAAAAAAGGAATATATTTGAGAGAGTGAAAAGCATTATATTATTTACGTATACAATTTTCCTCAAAAGCTGACTAATCACGTACTGAACTAATATAATGTACGTGCAATAAATACAGTAAGGAAACAAAATAAATAACTTGAATTGAAATAATTCGAGAGAAAAACCAACGGTTTTTTTTTTTTTTTTTTTTTGGTACAAACGTTTGCTGTAGCCAAAAGAAAAAAAAACATCGAA
This sequence comes from Nephila pilipes, assembly GCA_019974015.1. NCBI lineage: Eukaryota > Metazoa > Arthropoda > Arachnida > Araneae > Nephilidae > Nephila > Nephila pilipes. Next base: position 104,775 of record BMAW01050650.1, read on the forward strand.
ATATTAGTTAAAACGTGTCACAAATGTCTTAATATTGCATTGTTAGGGGAGTAAGAACGATTCCCAAAGTTTCAGAGCTCTAACTTAATGGGAAGTTCGTTAAATTAACGATCGAAAATTTGATGACACACTGATACACACACAGACAGACACACACCAAGTGAAATACATGAAAACGTTGTAAAAAAGAAGTATCAATGCTTAAATTTCAAGATTTTAAAAAACGTCTAAATTGCAATATATAAAAATGACAGAAAAAAAAATATTTTTTTAAATCTTATCAAAATTAATTTTTTAATATACTAACTTATCATAAAATTTACATTTTAATGAAACATAAATATATCCTCAACATGATATTTTTTTAGGCTTTATTATATATGGCAACCCTTATTATTGTGTTTGTAATGTACACAAGCATCAGACAGTCACCTTCAGAAGCATGATTTTCACCAAGGCCGAATAATAAATAAGCTTCTTTTACTCTCCATTACACAACGTATAACTGAAATAAATTACATTGATAGATTGGATTAAAATAAGTAATCTCCGAATCCATTCCGAGAGTTATTTCAAATAATTAATCACCTCATATAATTCATCAGTTATTACGCGTAATTTGATAAAAAGCGTTCTTTGCTACGAAAAACGCGTCGTGTTTTCTAACCATTTCACCTTCAACGTAACAATTTTTCTATTGAAACAAACCAGTTTAGTGCTTCTACTAACATTCTTTTGTTTAAAAAATTAAAGCAAAGCCAACATTGATGGCATCAACTGCAGGAGAGAGAGAACCTAAATTTAAAACAAATATAATTATTTAACTTAAATTACACAGCCGATCAAATAATATCAAGACTCCAAACTACTATCTTTCAACAAACAGGTTCTCAAGAACAAACTGGCTTTTTCTCTTTATTGAAATCATTTATCCAGAATCTTGTGCTCTCTGAATGAATTTGAATGTCACAAAGAGAAGACACTAATTCGGATTAAGGCAGATTAACTAGGATACACGATTAATTCGTTTCCACATTGTCAACTCAATATGTCAGGCTTGTTCCCTTGAGTTTTGAGTTAGAATGTAATCTGAGCTTCGTTGAGGTTCCAGTTAATTCCTTCACTTATTTTCTTCTATACATTTTACAGCAATTCTTCTAGATTTCTCTATATTAGAAATTTGATAAATTTTATATTCATGATGTAATGTCTCCTTTCTATTTTCTTAAGTAGTTATTATTAATTTTAAGTAGATAATTACACAATTCTTCGATGAGGTTTCAGTAATTTTCTTACTTATTTTCTTTTACATTTTACAGCAATTCTTCTAGATTTCCCTATATTAGAAATTTGATAAATTTTATATTCATGATGTATTAATGCCTCCCTTCTATTTTCTTAAGCAGTAATTCTCAATTTAAAGTAGGTAATTGTACAATTCTTCGATGAGGTTTCAGTTAATTTCCTTACTTATTTTCTTCTATACATTTTTCAGCAGTTCTTCTAGATTTCCCTATATTAGAAATTTGATAAATTTTGTATTCATATTGTAACACACCCTTCTTTCATTTTCTTAAGCAGTAATTATTGATTTTAAGTAGATAATTGTACAATGGCAAGGTTTCAGTTAATTTCCTTACTTATTTTCTTTTACATTTTATAGTAATTCTTCTAGATTTCTCTATATTAGAAATTTGATAAATTATATATTCATATTGTAATGGCTTCCTTTCATTTTCTTCAGCAGTAATTATTAATTTTAAGTAGATGATTACATAACGAGTGAGTAGGTAATTAAGTAGGTAATTATACGCTATGCTTCGTTAAGGCTTCAGTTAATTTCCTTGCTTATTTTCTTCTGTACATTTTACAGCAATTCTTCTAAAAAAATCCCCATATTAGAAATTTGATAAATTTTATGCTCATGTTGTTTCATTTTCTTCAGCCGCTATGATTAATTTTATGTTGATAAAAACATAACGAGTAAGTAGATAATTACACGATGCTTCAGTTAATTTCCTTACTTATTTTCTTATATATGTTTTACAGAAATTCTTCTAGATTTCACCATATTAAAAATGTGATAAATTTTATATTCATGTTGTAATGCTTCCGTTTCGTTTTCTTCACGGGTAATTATTAATTTTAAGTAGATTATTACACAATGATACAATTAAGTGAAGAGACATTAAATTAATAGTAACACAGTTTATTAATGTTCTTCAACAAGTTAAGAATGTTTTTCCATGCAGTATTTCTTTCTCTCTAAGTCTGAAAAGTCTCTAAGTCTATCCTGAAAGTGGCTGAATTATAGTTTGTAATAATAATAATCAAAGCTCTATCTTATACAAGCCCACACAGATTCCAGTGAGTTTTGGTGGCTGGTAGTTTTCTTCCTGAGAGGGAAGAGAGTATTGGATCTGACTGAGGTGTGCCAGTGGCGTTTCGAAACCTGGTCCATTTGCTGAACAGAAAGATGAATCGGTCGCTTTTTGCTGTTCCTTTACCAACCCGACAAAAAAGAGACATCTCTTGTGGACTAGTTATTTTGATGTTTTAATTCTGACATTGTTGCTGAAGAGAGCCGCTGCATAATCCCCCTCCAATATCACTGTGATAATACTAAGAGAAATATTTTAACTAATATTTGAAGAGAAAGATCACTTTACCAGCTTTTACTGTGATTGATATTCATCACCTCCCTGTAGCTTTGAGTTTTGCTTTGGGCATTTTCCATTAGGCATCATCAGCTGTCTCTAGTTGAGCGGCGGTTCTCGTAGACACGTGCACCGTTGTCAGAATATCACTGGTTATGATTTATGTGTGGTTGCCTTAGTTAGACACACAGAGACAAGTGTTTTTGTGTCGGAGGCATATACAACCAGTAGTTCTACACTGTGCTGCCATCAAATCCGGGGTCACCACTTCAGTGTTGGATGGTTTTTGACTCCGTGGAGGGAGAGTTCAATTGACCTTGGTGTGCCAGGTGTGTCTCGAACCTTGGACCAATGGGTCTGAAATAAGTTGACCAGTCGCCTTTTGCTGCACCTTTAACAACCAAACTAAAAGATATGTCTCTGATGGGCTAGTTATTAAGGCTTTTTAACTTCTGACGCTTTGTTGTTGAAGAGCGCTGCTGAGGAGTAATACCGCAAAGGCTGAGGTTTCAAGTGGGAAATATATCTGAATTCTTCCTGTATGAACTCACTCTACAAAGGATCTTTATTCAAAATCAATCTCTCTGCCACCTATATTCACTCGAAACTACAATTTCTATCGTTTACCAACTGTTAACTTAATATTCAATTCCCTTCAGATTGTATGTACATTTCCACAAACATTTAGTTTATGTAAATATAATTTCTTACTTCTTTACTTCAAATCTAATCTGCATTACATCGCCATTCATTTTATTGGAGAGAAGTTTTATTCTAAACATTTTAAAATGAGAAATGTCGCAAAGGTTAGTTAAAAGAGAAAGTCACGAATAGCCCAAAGTTACAATGTTTGCTTACAAAATGATTTAATAGTTACATAGAATCTCGTTGATCATGAAAGTTGGCGCAAATGCAGCTCGTTTCTGGAAGTTAAAAAAAATTTCTCTTAAAATTTAACATGAATGTTGTGGCATTAAAGTGGCCCATAAGAGAAAAAAAATATTTATCGTGTTGTTTCTGAGTTGGAATAAACAGGGTAATTTTTCAAAATTTCTCTTATTATTGTCTGTTTCATTGAGAGAATTAGAGAAATTAAAGAAGATTTGCTGAAATAAATTTACACAAAGTTGGAATTTTAAGCTCTCAGCGAATTTCTTTGCTTCTCATTTCTCCAAAACTGATATTATGGTACAATCTATGTACACGCATTTCAGCCTATTTCATATGCATCCCATATCCACATGGTAAAAACCAAAATTAAATAGAATTATCTTTTCACAAATGGAATATTGTCAGCACGACATTTCTGCAGTGTGAGTGACAATTTCCATCAAATGACGCATGTTTAAAAGAAATCACTCCCATTGGTCAAAAAAGTCAGCTATTGCAATTGAAATTGCAATATTTATTTATTGCATTAGTTTCCCCGTTCCGAAAAACGGTAAAAAAAGACGTAGTATCTATTTTCCGCCTTTCTTCTTAATATCAGAAAAAAGCAAATGAAAAAGATTGATTTTTAAGATTCTTCATCACAACGTGAAGAAAAAAAAATTGATGCTATTTTTATTAAGTAAAAACAGTTTATTAAAAAAAGTGCAACTTTTTAAATTTTCCTACTCTCATAAAATGTTTATATGCTAATTTTTTTCTAATCACGATCAGATTTTTATTTTCACTTAAAACTTTTTTCTGCATCTAAAAACGAGCTATGTCGTTAAGTTTTACCCATGATTAAAAAAACTCGAAAATCTATTTTCGACTTTTTTTAAGGATAATATGAGCTTAATATCTTGACTTTTTTAAAAAAGGGCTCTCATGAAATAAAATACCGGGAGAAATTTGGTTTTTTTTTTTTTTTGTTGTTGTTGTTTCCTGTATCTTTTTTTTTTTTCCAGTTCAAATAAGCAGTCTCGTTTTGAATCTTTGTTTTACTACCTATTTCTTTTAATCGAACACCTTCATAACTTTTTTTTTTTTGCTTTTTAATTATACACTTGAAATAAATGTTGCTTAATTGTATGGCAATACGTTATTTAAAAAGCTTATTCTCGTTTAAATAAAAACAAAGAACTAAATGCTAACCATATTAATTTCAATTGTTGAGATTAATGTAGCTTTTTTTTTTATAAACTTTTAAGTTATTTAGTCATTTTGATTACAAGTCTACAATATAATAAGGTTTTGGAAGATTTATTCATTATACTTAATAAAATTTATTTATTTTTTTAATTTTAATCTGCAAGGGCTGTATTTTGTTTTTATGTTAAGTTTGGATACTATTCAAATGTAGTAATTGTTATTGAAAAACATAATTTTAATCTGACATCACAAAGAAAACTCTTGCATTATTTTTATTAATTTTAAATAAATCTACGGATGTATGAAAAATAACAATCCATAAAAAATATTAGTTTATTAACATTGTAACATTTTTCAGATACGATCTTTATTTATTTATTTTTTATTTTTTGCTATAGAACTCGAATATGAAGTATTCGAATGTATTCAGCTAAGGCTGATAATAATAAGTTATACAAAATACAGATTGGGGGGAGGGGGGAGTATTTATAATATAGAGATAAAAGTTCCCAATTCAAGAAGAAAAAAAATTTCTGATATCTATCAAAAAAAATTGATGTAACATTAAAAAAAAAAAAAAAAAAAATGAGCCCAAACTCTTCTGAAAACTACTTGATATGAATAAATGCAGAAAAAAAATGTGGAGATCAACTGAGATGAGAAGATCCTTGACTCTGCTTCCTCTATAAAAGCTATAGGTTCCCTAGGAAAGCGGACCCGTAATTTGGCGGTGAATGACATTATTAATCTTTCTAGTTAAGTCTTTCCCAGAAAACTATAGCTTTCCCAATAATTGACATTTCACTCGCATTCAGTGCTATTTAAGAAACCACGTCATATGGTTTACATAGATAATGTTTTAGAAACGCCGTCCACTGCAACATTGCGGCCTTTAACCCTTTCGCTACCGGAGGGAGAAAAAAGAAGTGCTTCTCTGGGCCCGCGGCTTCTTACCGCGAAGTGTCACGCTGTGCCCAGCCGATTTTAGATATTAAGCCTAATTCGTGAAAAAAATTCCTCTAAAATTGGCTATTTATTAAAATATTTTGTTATTTACATATATTATTTAAAATGTATAAAACTTAATATGTACAAAAGAAAAAAAAGATTTAATCGAAAATTTAATTTTTTATACATAAAATTACATAAAAAATCATACTTTTAAGAAAATACAAAATATATTTACATATGTTACATAAATTTCATCTTGTAATGATGCACCATTACATGGAATATATAGATATAAAAGATAAATCTTATTTTGCTGTTTCGTATATTTATAAAAAAAAAATCAATGCATAGTACAACGTCACGTGTCTTACACACATATTTTGACACTTCACGCAAGATTTTGTTCAAAGGGCACGTCTTAGTACCCCCCCCCGTCTTTTTTTTGTTACTTTAATGTCTAAGTACAGATTTGGATTATTTTCGCTAACATTACTGTCAGATTCATTTATTATTTTGCAAATCTCAGTATCAGATAAACACTTTCTTTTCGTCATGACTGTCACTACAAATGACCGAGTGAAACGAACAGCTGAGAACATCTGCTACTAAAAGCCCTAACCTCCATAAAGAGCCATAAATTCTCCTTCGAACTTCTAAGAAGCAAGCAAGAAAGAAAAAAGCAAACCGAAAGCAAGTGCACCCTATAAATCATGCCATTACATTTAAAGAGCCGCGCCGCAGCACGTGCTTTTAACAATTACACTCCCCCCCCCCCCTTCCTGGTAGCCAGAAGTCAAATCCAAGCCCATATCACCAAGGTCAACACTCCAAATAACCTATCTATATAGATTTCACGGTATTGTAACGCCATATAGTAACATTCAAAAAAATCAAATAAAACGTTCTCATCGAGCGTATCTCTATTGATACGCTGGGCACAGAAGAGCCAACACGAGCATATCGCCTGTGATACGCTGAGAGCGAACGGGTTTGATAACGGCTTCACTTTCCTGGGAGACCATAGCTTAAGCGAGTTCATCTCATCACAGGACAGAGTAACATTTTGAGAAGAGAAGAAACAAACAGAGGAGAAAAAGTTTGTTTTTAATGGAATTAAATGATTGCGTATTAAATGTATATGTTATTCTATACGCACACTGAAAAGAGTTAGAAAAGTCGGATACCACATGACACGCACAGAGTCAAAATCCTTTTCTTGGTGAAACTATAAATTTCTATTTGTTTGTGACATTTGTCTATATGCTGGGTTTCTCTTCACTAATTTTGGGGACTTTTAGTAATTTAAATTTCATATACTTCCAACTCATTTCCAACAAAATAAGAGATTATTCTAACTAAATGAAGGTACGAAGTGTAATGAATTGGATTAAGAATAGTGATATGCAAGCGAAATAGAATTGAAAGGAGAAGAAGGGGCAAAGCATAACGAGAAACCGGTAGATATTAAAGTAGAAATAGGAGTAAATCAGTATAGTTGAGCAGCTGAGATTAAAATCGATTAGAATTGATTCCTAGTTCAAGTATAAATGGTTATCGGAATCGAAACCACCATATTCGAAAAGTACCTCGTTTGATGCAAGTGAGTTGGTAAGCTAAGAATTTATTCTCTAATTCTAAGCTAGGAGAGAGATTCAAGAGATCACAATCTTGAGTAATCTGGGACGGTAGTTAATAAAATATTATTGTATTTTTCTGAAGTCATTTTATGAGCTATTATTCTCTATTTGATTAATCTTTACGATACCTATAGATTTAAATTATTAGGGGAGTCGCTACATATTTGGTTTATTGAACGTATCCTGTTGCCAACGTATCCTGTCCGACTGAAAAGACCGTAGCATAAGTCTTGTGATTTTGAATCGCAGACGGATGATGAGGTCGAAACCTGAACAAGCACTCTACGCTCCGTAACGCACAATAATAAAGATTTTGAGCTACGACTTATTTAAATTGCTTCATTCTCTGTCCTTGATGGTTCTTAGAGAATGGTCAAACTATATTACAAGATTCGAGTTCGCTATCCGCCGGTTGGAGGTCCGGTATTCTTACAATTAGACAATTAAAGCTCTTTTGATGTACGAAGCGTGGCCATTAAATTACGAGACAAACGTTGTAAAACATTTTATTTATGTCATACATATTTACTTGTTATCACCTTCAATATACATCCCTCCTCTATCCCTACAATGCTTCATGCGGATCTTCCACTGTTCGAAACAGCGCTGGAAGTCTTCTGTCAGCTGCTTCAGGACGCGTGCCGCTTTCTCTTTCTCTTTCATAGCTTCAACGGACTCAAATCTTATTTCTTCTAATGCAGATTTCACCTTAGGAAATAAATAGAAGTCGATTGGCTCAAGATCTGATGAATAAGGCGGATGGTCTAACACTGGGATGCTGTACTTGGCTAGAAACATCATGATAGACAATGCGGAATGAATTGACGCATTATCTTGGTGGAAACATTTGCCGTACGGATTCTTTGTCAATTACTACAATTTCAACAATCGTATGAATATTTAACCGACGGTCCGTTCGAACCAGATTACCGACTATTCGGTATTATCATTCGTTTCAGACGATTTTAGGGTGAATGAGGAGTGAATCATCTTCAATATCTTCTCGCCCTTCTTGAAAAAGCTTAAATCACTCAAAAACACGTGTACGGGATAGATATTCATTGCTATATTAAGGCTCCCGTCTACCCGCCATTTTGATTTCGTGGACGTAATGTTAATCCTATAGAATTTTGACTTTAATTCTCACATCTTTATTATTTGAACTATTTGAATGCAACAAAGTGCATTTGAAAGAGCAAAAAATAATCAATGCTTCTGTGGAATTACTTTTTCCCTAAGATTTTTAAAAACATTTTTATTCTTATTTTAATTATTCAATTTTGAGTTTCCCGGTCTTTAAAGAATATTTTCAAATACTTTTAAGAATCGGAGAAAAAAAGTAATTCCACAGAAGCCTTCATTATTTTTTGCTCTTTCAGATGCCCTTTATTGCATTCAAATAGGTCAAATAGTAAAGATGTGAGAATTCAAGTCGAAATTCCATAGGATTAACATTACGTCCACGAAATCAAAATGGCAGGTAAATGGGAGTCTTAAGATATTGAACTCTCTTAATCTGAACAACATTGAGTATATATCCTAGTTATGAATAAAATCATTTCTAAATTTTCATTCTTTCTCTATGGTTAAATATTAAATAAAGAATTACTTCAGAACAGAATGTCAAAAATGTGTGCACAGAAAAACTAAAAAAAATTTATACTTGAGTAATTATTAATTTTCATGTTTTAATTTCTTTCAGTTATTTAGAGTCTTGTTCTTTTAAATTCAGAATGATACGCAAGTACCATCAGTAGCATGTACACATGATAAATTTCAAATAATTTAGCAGTTATTAAATAAACCTTTCATACTAAATGCAATAACTTATACGTAAATACATATAAAATTCATAACTAAAAAGTTTATAATTTCTGTATATTTCTAAATTTTTAATCTAGTGTATTCAATATTTGCTATGAAGAATTGCTTTTTTTTTCTTTCAGATACTCATTGGAATGGACAGACATCACAACTGATAGTATCAGGTGCCGAAAATAGCGCAACTCTAAGAGCTCTGACGCCAATAACTCTATACTTTGTGCGAGTTATAGCAGAAAATGCTTTAGGACAGAGCCGTCCAAGTGCTGTTATAAACGTCACTACCGAAGAAGAAGGTACGGTTGGACAACAAGTGTTTTTATCTTTCTGCAGTCAAAGAAGATTTACGCAGATCTTAAGCTATGGTATTTCTGTTACCATAGTTACCGAGGATGGGTTCTTTCCCATATAATGTTCCATAAATAGTGTTCTTTAGATCTGGGCTTTCAAAAATAATAATCTGAATCTACAGAAAAAAATATTCTTTAAATTAGCTTCTATATAAAAGTCTCCCTTTTCATATCTTCAGGAATAATGATCTGTGGATTCAGAATATTATTCTTATGGGGGGGGGGGAACTGCTTTTTGATCGAAGCTTCTGACATATAAAGAATCCATAATTTCGATGCGAAATATTTTTGATTGTTCGATTTAAATTTTTGAAAATAACCTGCTTTAAAGTGCACATGTAATTCCTTATAAATTTCGTAGAACGGATTTATTTATTTCAAATATCTTCAAAAGAATAGGGAAAACATTTTTTCGGCTTTTATATATCTATTTCTTTCTTTGCATGACATGGAAATGCTCCTACAAAAGAATGCAAAATTATTTTTGTATTGAAAGATCGTTTTGTATATCATGATCTTCAAAACAAGATTGATTTAACGTTTTATTATTTTTTTGAAAGCTCGTTGCAAACCATAATGGAATCAAATAAATTGAAATGTAAAAGGTTATTTTTAATATGAACCTAATGAAAGAAGGAGGAATCAAACTTCATTCATTAGGTAACTTTTATCAGCTTACTTTCTAACAACTACAAGAATCAAAATCTAATTAAATGTATTTCAAGTCTTATGCGATTTTTGTGTTTAGGTGTCATATTTGACTTAAACTTCTAAATTTTAGACATAATGGAATGCATTAGGTGTCAGTTATAAAAGAATTGCTAAAATAGTAAAACAATTTTAGTGGAATGTTAAGTCTCAACGTATCAGGGGTCATAGTTAACACTTTTTTGAAATAGAAAATACAATGCATTTGTAATTAGAACTGCATATTCATGTTATTTGTGATTGAAAAAAAAAAAGGGGAATAAATCGAGCAAATGTTATTTTTTACGCATTACTGCATACTTACTCATAGTAGTGACGTATAACTTACAGCAACAAGATAGCCATCACATGGTATAGTTATAAGTTAACGTAGGCATGGCGAACAAAATTATTAAAAATTTGTAACATCATGTGTCATTTCCTTATGATCTATCCATCACACGAGACACATACGCCTGAATTTATTTCAGTTACAGTACTGGAGTGTATGACCTCCACCTTATGAAGATGGTTCAAAATGTACTTGCTTTGAAACCAGATGGCGCTTTTAAGGAAGTTGGTCTTTTCACTGTGTGCTGCCATCTGTTAAAGGGAGCTAAAACAAATTTGGCACTAATTCATGAGTTAGTTTTGATTTAGTAGGCAGTGGTGGCCTAATTAAAATTAATTTGCTATCGCGTCCAGTTGAGGTCGTCAATTTGCGTCATGTCGTAACCGACGATGAGACTCATCATTATATACCAAAAATCACACAACAATAAAAAAAAAAAAATGGTTGCTTTCAGTGATTCTGCTCCTTTACGCCGTACTTATAGACTTTTTAGCAAGAGGAAAAGCGATCAATGGAGAATATTATTGTGAGTTGCTCCATTTCCATTTCTAACACAGGAATTATATAAATCATCCTCGTAATTATAATAATAAAATACAACAGTTCACAAAAATAAATCTAGAAGAAACCCAGCTCTCCGGCTAGAAAAATCTCTGAAAGTAGCATTTCCTGAAATGTTTAATAACTTTTCGCTTCTTATAATTTATTAAAATCTACAACATAGCTAATATTCTATACAATATGAAAAAAAAAAAAAAAGGATCCAATCAGTAATAAGGGAGAAAAAAGGTATAATTCTTCGAGTTTATAAATCTTCATAATACTGAATGAAGATTTTTACTGGAATCGTTACCATAAATTGCAGTTCTATTATGGAACTACAATTATTAGCTGGGTTTTGTATTTAGTGTTGTTTTAATCACAGTTTGGTTTTCCCTTTTTTATGATTAAACATATCGAATATAATCCTGTAAATCTGTACGAGTTACTTATGTTGAATTTAAAGATTAGATTGCTTTCTAAAGTAATGAATAAAAGGTACTATGTTCCTTGAAGTGTATATTCATAATTTCCCCAAAATAGATATGCTTAACTTAATAATTGACTTAAGTAAACGATCAGTTTTTAATTTAACAAACTAAACTTTGTAACTTATTCAAGGAGATATTATTTTTGAAATTTTAATTGTTGTAAAAAGCCTAAATTATGCAAAATTGTTATTCTGTACATTGTTGATGCGAAGTTAGGCTTCGCACCTGGTGTAAAAAGAAACACTGAATCTTCACCGAATTCAACTCGTTCCATGTATTGAATAGTTTACTTCGTTGTATTTGTAGAGCAGACGATAATAATTTATTTTCGAACAATTTATTTGTTTTAAAATATTTTCATGTAAGCAATTATTAATGCTAATTCTTAATTACTGTTCATCATTATTTTTGTATTTTGTAACACTTTGTGGCAACAGTGGACAGCTCTAAAGTTTTTAGTCCATCACCATGTTGAGATAAGAAGTGTTTGTTCTTTTATCATAGTGCATAGTGGAAAGATGTAGGACACATAGTTATGCTCTTTCTTATTCAGAACAGTTTGGAAATTCATATTAATTCTAAATTATGTAAATGGTCCGTTGACAAACAATTTATTGAACTCTACATTCTTTCTGGTTATTAATCATATACAAATCTGAAAAGTCTTCAAAATATATTAAACATTTTAATTAATTAAAGGTAATCATACAGGAATCATTAATCTCTTACTTAATTTGCTTAAAAAAGCATTCGAAAATTGCTGCTTTGATACATTTGTACGAATCTTTGTACAATATGAATCAGTTGCATTCAATAAATTGGCATTAATAATATTTTTCAATATTATTACTTTTCTTAAATAAAATAATATTGAGTCGACTGTTTTAGTTGAATATATTTCCTTCTTTAAATGGGTTTCACAATTTGAATTAATTATTTGCTTTAATTTCCTTTGAATTACTTTATATCATCATTTATATATATATATATATAAAAAAAAAACAATAATGAAAATTCCTTCAAGAAAATCACTTTTTTTGCTGTTGTTTTCAACCCTTATTCAAAGTATTTCAGATTAAGTTTTTATTTAACCTTGTAATTTTTCACTTTGGTAATTCATTTCAACATCAATCCAATTTCTTTAAAAAAAATCAGAAAATCTCCATTTAGTTCATTTTTTTTTTTAAATTTTGGTTAGTTAAGAAAGTAAGGTTAATAAACATTTATTCTTTTTACACGCGTAAGAAAGATATAACAAGTACACCTCTTATGAGAGAATTCATTAAATTGCTAAATTTATATAAATATGAGACAAATTTATAATTTTATCCGAATACAACTGGACCAAAATCCCTGATGCATTTTAAAATTTAGTATAATACAAAACCAATTTAGTGAGACAATTAACCAACTTAAGAGAAAGTGTATGCGTCGGATGTGGACCAAAATACAAGCACGATGAAAAGTTTTGTTTGTGCAAATAAAAACTAATTGCAGGTTTCATTCATAGATGGCGCTGTATCATAAAACCAGCAAGTGTTTTCACTGGATCAAGTCTGGAAACATCATTTCTGGTTTACAACATCAGAACTAATATTTTCAAATGAAACACTTATATCAGCTACATTAAATGCCATGCAACCTTATCTATAAAAGAAATTCGAAACTATTTTTGTAGGCACAAACAAAACTTTTCCGAGTTTGAAGCATTGTGGTCCCAACCGCACTCTTGCAAAACTATTAATCGATATATTAAATTTTAAAATGTGTTACGGGAACTTAAGTCTACCCAATTTTCATTATTGACATTACCTGGTGTGTTTTATAACAAAATCGTCATAATTTCAATTTACTTACATTATTTTTAGCCAAAGCATACAAAAGTATGATTTGATCGAAGTACAAAGTACTATATTTTTTCTTTTTTAGCACCTTCTGGATCACCTAGAGAAGTACAAGTTCACTCGACAGGAGCTCAGTCAATTAAAGTAATGTGGAAGGTATGTAATATGTTGCGTGTTGGCATGTACAGACAGCTATAAACATGTGTATTCTATCATTTAATTTGTTTCTAGATTTTTTTCCTATTTAAGTATGTACATCTAACCATAGGCAAAAGTATTGACCCTTCTTGCACTTTTAACCCTTTAAATGAAAATTATTGTTAAAACTTTAGTTACTTTAAACGATTTGTGAAAAGTACTTCCGAGTAAAAGTTTTATGTAACATTCGAAAATTTTCAAGCAAATTTCAAACCATGCTGTTTAGCAGACGGAGTAGTACTGAAACATGGAACCATTTGTCACAACTATTCACTATTATATTGTAACTTAAGAATTAGTTTTTTTTTTTAAATCATGTCATGAACAATAAAACAGAAAGTACATGTAAAAATCCCATCAGCCATTTTCGTCAAACCAGAAAAATGTCGCCAAACAATGAGTAGATTGGAATTAACTGGTGTTTGTCTGGAATCGCACCAACTTTTGTGGTCGACGATAATTTACATATCTACAAAAAAAATTATAAAAATGATTTTATAACAAAATGTGATATTGAAGTTTCCAAAAAACAATTAGTCTCAAAGTAAGAATATCAAAAATTGCTGTATTCCCTGCTCAGAGTTAAAACTGTATATGATCTTATTTAAAGATTAATTGGGTAACAAAATAGAGATATATACAAATGACAAGAGAGAAAAGAAGATAAACTTGGAACTCGAAAATAAAAATTAATAATTGACTCTTCTGAAAAAAAAATTTTTTTGTTCTAGATGGTTGATGACTTTTCAGGGGAAAAAATCAAATTATAAATTTTCACCAGTCCAAACCAAAGGTCAAGTTATTTCAAAAGTTTCGAATCAAGAAAAAAACAGTCACGTTTTTTGAAAATAATGAAAGATTTCGCTCGGGTTTTCAAAATTCTATAGACGACCCTGGAAGTTCAAAAATATCCCTATATGTATATATATATATATATATATATATATATATACTCATTTCCGTTTTTTGAATAAGAAGAATTGTAAATATCATTGAAATACTTTTTTACATATTTTTCATATTTTTATCAACTTTTCTACATAATTATCATTCATGCTTATATATTTGTCATACCGCTCAACAAGTTTTGGAACTCTGGCATTAAAGAAACCTTCCTCCTGTGTAAAATCCAGATCCATGACTACAGGTTTCACTCCATCAGTGTTGAGCCGTTGACAACTAAAGAGCTCTTTAAGTAAGGAAATACCGTAAAATCTTGACGCACACGTGTATAATACGCATCCTTGTTTGGGCCCTAAATTTTCGGAAAAAATTAAAATTGGAATGTAATACGCACCCATAACTTTTCAATATTTAATTTAAAAAATTTCACAAGTATTTATTAACGTAATAGAAATTTTTAATAAAAACAAACGAAAACAACAAATTCGATAGAAAAAAATTTAAATTTTAACATAAAACAAACAATACTGTCAAAATACCCTTTTAATCCCTTTCACTAGAACACAGCTAATCTATTGTTGTTGCGCCCAAGTCATAATAATAATTATTGGTGCAATCGTAATATGCGACATGTACTGTAAGTTCCCGTTGGTGTAAAAGAACACCTGCGAAGTACGTATGATAAAACAATCTCTTACAGCTGCTGCATGTTCGTTGATTGATGTTTAAAAACCTTTTTTAAAATGTTTACATTACTGGTAATATTATACACACCTTTATTTTTACGGACCAAAATGCGGGGAAAAAGTGTGTATTATATTCAAGGTTTTACGGTAAGTGAAAACCAACTGGTTGCAAGGTCTAAACAGTGAGGCGGATAATCCAATAATTCGCATCCAAAAGAATTGATTAGATCTTGAGTTTGCGCAGAAAAATTCACACCCTCTTTCAAACTTTACTGTCATTCATAGCATCATCACTGTAAACTTCACAAATTTATTGCTGCTGTCAAGTTTCTTATACTCAACAATCGAATTATAAGTATGATTCAACTTAATTAACCATTATAAACTTATGAACACACGAGCAAATGAAATGGTTGCAAATGATGTCTAAAACGAGCGCAAAAGCAGGTTGGGAACAAATAAGCATGCGCAGTGCGTCGATCGCGTGTCATTCTCACTATTTCACAAAAGGACCTTATTTTAAAAAAAAAAGTTTTTATATAATGACAAAGTATATTAATTATTATACATTAAATTCAAAACAAACACGAGATAAACACATAAAAAATTTAATTATAATTTCAATTTAATCAATCATTTATTGAATATTCTTTACTGAAACATTTTACAACACATACAAGCCTTTCCTTCTTAGTTTCCAATTATTTTTGGATTACCAGATCTAACCGCGTGGAGGTGATGTGAAGCTAATTTGAGTATGATTGGCTAAGTGTAGATAAATCTACATGTATTACGCGTCATACTCTTCCAAACCCAAAAACGTGGACAAAACACAAATGAACTTTAATATTTTTTAAGGAACATGAAAACATAGCACAAAAATAAGAATAATTTTTTAAAAAAAAAAAAAAATTGAAATTGTTTTAACAGACAAATATTTATTATATAAAGCTTTATTTAATGGAGCAAATAAAAGTTAGGTATTTAATAATTTTTACTAATTCATGATTTCTAGTCGACATGCATAATTTTTAGCTTTAAAATTTACTTGAGAAGAGACATTTGTGAGCGTATTAAAAAATTCATAACATAAAATCAAAACATGCATTTGAAAGTTTGTAAGTCATTCTATTAAAAAGGGGAACCAGAATTCAGAAAAAATTATTGTGATATGA
Source organism: Nephila pilipes (assembly GCA_019974015.1). Lineage (NCBI taxonomy): Eukaryota > Metazoa > Arthropoda > Arachnida > Araneae > Nephilidae > Nephila > Nephila pilipes. Next base: position 121,146 of record BMAW01050650.1, read on the forward strand.
CATGGCGCCAAATATTGGAATCTTTCTTTCTTGCGAATGATTACTGACTAAAAGTCAGTCTAGTGAAAAAGTTAGTCTATTGACTAAAAGTTAGTCTAGTTTTAGTCTAGTCTAAAAGTGATCACTAGCTTACGTCAATTGGAATTGGACCTCAAAGTATTCATGTGGTGTGGTGTGGGATGAAAATTAAGAGAACACACATACACAAGTTTGTCATCTCAGTTGTCTTTACTGTGACTCAGAATTAAGAGATGGGTTGCCACTAGTCTTCCTGCTCCTTTATAATGACAGTAATACAAACTTAACAAAACCAAAGGTTAATTTTTGTTTTAAACGTGGTTTTTTTCCTCCTATATATATAGTAAATATTACAGTATCATATTTAGCTCTAAGTATGTGCTGAGAAATTAACTCATGCTCCCAAAAGCAAACAAAGAAAATCCAAAAATTTTACAATGTTATCCATTAATATATGCCAATAGAGTTTACAGATTTCCCGGCCTTTGCTTTGTTAGTTATTCTGAAATTAAAATTCCTTCTATAAATTCTATGTTTTTTAAAAAAAAAAACATAAGGTGTTGAGAATATGACATTCTGTTCCAAAAGTATTTAATGCTTTCTTTGCTTATTTAGTAAAAATAAAACACCGGTAAAAATGAGTTTTTTGAGCATGGTTTTCTTTCAAATTTCACACTTTGCGTAACATATTTTTATACCTTAAATTTTAAGAATAAAATGGAACGTTGAGTCAAATTGAAGTTATTCAATAATTAATTTTAATAATTTATTTTATTATTACATGTTTATTATTTATTTATTTTTTTTAAATAATAATTAAAATAAAAAAATTATTTTTCATTAATTTTTTAACAAAATACAAATTAACAAAAGAGAGTTTAAGCAATGAACCCTTCACCTTGGCGACAAATTTGGCGATATGTTGAGAAACTTGGCGTAAAAATTTAATTCTTTAAAAAATTAATTTTTAATCAATTAATTTTTATTAATTGTAATTAAATGATCGTATTGTCATCCAAAACAATCGTGTATAAAAAAAATTTCAGATCAATTGAGCGCTTTGAAATGCGAGAGGAAAGTTTTTAAAAATTTAACCCAGACATACAATGTGAGTAGAAGAGAACCGATTAAAAAGAAATAGTCTTCATTGCTCTATATTCTATGAAAACAAACAATCAAAGTACGAAACTACCTCTAATATTTACAGAGAGGATCACATCTAGTGTGTGACCTATTTATTATTCTTATCAATCAAGTTTGACTGATATATACATAAAATTCTCAAAATTTCCTAATTTTAATTACTTAAAAAATGCTTAAGGAAAGCTCCTGTATTTATAAGCTCTTTTTAATCAATTTATTTCTTTCATAAAATAATTACGTGAAAATATGATTAATAATAACTATTTCGAACTTATTTAAAGTTATTATTTTTTCAAGCCATGAAAAATGTAAAAAATTGAGCATAGTACAAAAAACTCTTAATACAAGCTGAATATTCTTAAAAAAACGTTAAAAAATGTGCAAGAGCTTAGCATTTAATCTCTCACCGGCTGTTTACTCATATATTAGAGGTACTTTTGACACATACTCAATAGAAAATTTTTGAGAAATATGACAACATATAAATTAACTAATCGCGTTAATCTTTTAGAGACTAAAAATAAAAAGCGAGGAAGAAATTGGTGGAGTAATTCTCGTTCACCTGATAAGATGATTTAAAAATTTTCTCACTCTATCGAACCAGCTATTCTTCAAATTTCGTTAGTTGAAATATGAAGGAAAGGAATATACCCCAAAATAGATGGCTTTTAAAAGTTTCCTTTCCTTTTAAAAACACTCGAATGTCAAATGTTTTTAAATGAAAAGTCACGTTCACAATAAATATTTCATCTCCGAAGACCATGTGGCCGTGGTAGCCTAGTCGTCACGGTTGTGGACTCGCGATTGGCGGTTTTCGTCGAGCCTTGATTCCACTAAAGACCCACCACGTAGCCGGCCACGTTAAAGTCCCCTCGTTGGCGTGGTGTGAAAGTTAAGAGAAGGGGATGTCATCTCAGGTGTCGTCCTAGTCACTTGACAGAGGCTCAAAATTACGATGTCCGTCACCAATAGCCCTCGTGCTGTTTCTTGTGCGACGTTAATAAAAAACAAATCGAAGAGCATTCAATGTCTCCCGCAGCCAGCTGAAAAAGAGATAAAGGATTGTTTTATTTAAATCTTATTATAAAGCAACAGAATTCTGAGAATTGCATTTGCATAAGCTCGGATTTATCAAAAAGAAAAGAGTATAATGAAAAATCTGGAAATAAGAGTGACAGTCAGGGTTTACGGTTCTACCGCCAAATCTGGCTAACCAGGGTCAAACATTTGCTTAAGCTGTAATCTTTATTGATTGATTTGTCGTTTATTAACGTCGAACTGAGAAGTAACACGAGGTCTATTGGCGACGGACCTCGTAATTTTGAACTACTATCAAGTGACGAAGTCCATACTGTCACATCTAATCTTTACACCATCTCAACGAAAGGACTCGAAGCCTCAATGTATTTAACGTGCATCAGCCTCGCTTTGCGAAGTGTCTTAAGTGTCATAGGGATCGAACCCACAACTCGAAAACAACGTCGACCGAGAGGTCAAGACAATGACCACTACACTACCACGGCCATGAAAAACTATAATCAAAACTAGAAGGGAAAATAGTAAAAATGGGTTGACAAGATGTGTCGAAAATAGAGAAAGATCGCTAGACTACACCGGGGCGTATCACTCCAGTTTAAAAGACAGTATACTCTATGGTAAAGAAAAGTATGATTAAAGTACTTCTGGGTCCTGATTCCTGTACTTTCCTGAAGAAGGTAAGCCACTGAGGGTACCTTGAAATCAATGCAAATGCTGCAACAAAAAGCAAACAAGATCAATGACAATTAATTTTTTTTGATATTGTTAAGGGAAATTAATAAAAGATAATAATTGGAAGCAGTATCAATATATATATACATATACGAGATGAATATACGACAACGAAATTGACGTGGGTATTCCGTTAAATATTTGAGTTATAAAGTATAATTGCGTGTACGCTAATTACAATATACAAAGCCGACATTTCAACAGAAATAACACTGTTCCGTGGCGTGCCCAAAAATTAATTTTTTTTTTTTTTCCCTCCCCGCCCCCCCCCCAATATCGTCATTACCAAGAAAGAAACAATTTTGAAGTTTAGAAAAAAAAACCACTTGGAAAAATAGTAAATAATACGTTATATCAGTCTAATTTCTCCTACTTAAAAGTGTTCAATTAATTGATGTAATTTTGTCAAGTAATAAAAAATTTTAAAAATGAAGGGTTTTAAGGAAAATTATTTAGATACCGAAAAACTAAAGTTTGCGTTTGTGTGGGGGGGAGGCATTTTCTATAGGTATGAATCCCCTCCTTCTTCTCTTCATCTACAACTACTGACCCAGAGGCATCCTTTTAATGCACCCTCAGACTTTTCTAAACATTTCTGAGGAATTGGCTTAGTGGAAATATTTCTTTATCTTCGTGATGAAAAAAATTTAAGCATGAGGAGAAAAAAATTCCTGTTCAAACATTTCAAACATCAGCATAGTAGTATAATAAAAGAATTATCCAAAAATATTTCAATTTCGAGAAAATATCTTGAGGAGTGCAAGTGATCCTTTGCCTACGTTTGCTAAATTCATCCTACGGGTACGCCACTGACGCTGATGAAAGTTTTCCATTACTAGTTTCACTAATTTTAATACAATTGTGTAGTCTTTCAAAATTTGTTACTTATTTGTTATATAAAGATTTCTGAAGAATACTGACAGCAAGGTTTACTGTTGTAGTAACGCAGTGTACCTCATAAATATATACTAAGGTCTTTAATTGAATCAGACCTCCATCCACAGCCCTTAATTCTCTTACGAAACTTGAAACTTTACCACTTTGTCGTATCTCATTATCCTAGTCTTATAAATTGTTTGGTGGAGAAGATTCGATATATACAGGCCTTCCCCCGTGTCAAACCTGCTAACCGATTATTAATGTGGTGACAAATGCAACAAATCAAAAGTTTGAAAAACAATTGAGTATTTATATACAAAATAAGTAAGAAAACGGCTATGAAATCAATTACTTGTTTTTTTATCGACTTGCTCTTCCACTGTAAAACTATCAAAAGTTCTTTAACCTTATGAAAACAAAAAACAATCTAGTAAGAAGGATTTTTTTGATGGTGTGAAAACTATGAGAGAGAGGGTACCAGAGCTCAAGTGTCGTCCTTGTCACTTAAACGAGGATCAACATTACGAAGTTCGTCGTCAATAGTCATAGGGTTGATTCTAACTGCAACGTTGATAAATAATCCCTCAATTAATTAGTATTAAGGACGTTAGTCTTTTTAACACTATTAAATTCTTAGAATAATTACAACATTAAATTTCAGATCTTGAAATATTTTGTAATTATAGCGATTAAATCCTATAGACAAAGTTTGAAAATTTTAGACAAGCAAAAATAATTGAAAAATGGACTTGGCAATGATAATTTAAAGATAAATCTCTTATGGGATTAACAACGATTACACAAATGTATCTCCGATAGTCTCAATTGCATCAAATGATAACTGATAAAAAAAAATTGAACATTAAATTTGAAAAAGATTTAAGGAAACTTATGACAAATCACAGGTAACAATAACTAGAATAACGGTAGTTTTTTAACTGATATCATAAATAACTATGAATAGAATAATTGTAAAAGTTAGCGTTCGTTCAGTAACTATTTTTGCCAGTTACCAAACGTTCATCAAAATATCGCCAAAGCTGACTTAGCGAAAAAATAACTATATGCAGTTAAAACCTCAAATAACGGTGTTTTTATAACATGATTTCTATATAACGAAGCGTGTTAAATTTTCGCAGTTGATATTAATTGGATATTCCCCTATTTATCAATTCTAGTTATCAAAGAATTTCCCTAAAAATGAACAAACAATAAAGTTTTGATTTCTTTTAATTTGTTCTATGATTATCTTTAAATGTGTTAAGACGTATGTGTACTGAAGTTATTTGGAATGATTCAATTTAAGTTATTCAAATTGTACAACATTCATTAGATAACATCTAGATTTAAGAAAAAATATTTGTCGTAATATTTAACTGAAAAAATAATTATCTATAGAATTGCAAAATGGCTGAAATAAATAAAAGAAGAAAGCAGTTAAAAAGGAAAAAAAACATATCTCCTGTAGATAAAATCCAAATTTTAAATCATTTGAAGGATGAAGGGGAAAAAATATCGTCTGTTGCAAAATCATTAAATTTCACTAAACTTACTGTTCGGACTTAAAAGAATAATGATAAGAAAATGAAAAATGTTGCACATGGTTGCCGGTCAGGTAATCTACATAACGTGGTATGAATTCATTTAATTTGTATTAACTCCGAGTTTCAAATAGCGGGCTTTTCATGTAAAGTGGCAGTGGTTTCCATATAAAGCAGTATAAATTTACCTCATTTGCCTTATGTTTATGTTCTCATAACACGGTTTTCATAGAGCGCATTTCCTGATTTGAATTAATTCTAAGTTTATCATAACATAGTTTTCACAGAACGCAGTACGAATTAATCGAGATGTGAGAGACTTGACTGTAGACACCCAAATACTTGAATTTTTGTATCTCTTGATTTTTCTGTTACCGAAGAGATATAATGACTGTAGAAATAATACATCTACACTGATTTCGTAAATTCTTTAATTATGAGAATTTGATAAAACAGAATAGTTAAAAATCGAATTTTAAAATTATAGCCAAATGTAATGTATGCCTTGCTACAGAGAAAAATATCTGTAATTGTCAGTTTCTCAAAATGCTTTTTTTTTTTTTTTTTTTTTTTTTCAATATTCTGGTTCTCTTTTCTCAAAATCCCATTTTATCTACAATGATGATATTTTGCATATTGTGATGTATGGTTATTTTCTATGAAATTTGAACTTATTTTTCTAATAAATATTCACAAAAATTTTAACTATTACACAGTACTTTGACAAATTTTACAAAATTTGAATCAAAAATTTTTTATTAACCACCCAAGGTTTATTGTTTTAGTTGGATCGATTTTGGCGTACCAGACCACTTTTCAATTTCTTATCGCTTGCTTCAATTTTAATAACATTTAGCTTAAATATATTCATTTTAATAATTTATCGTTTACTTCAATTTTAATTACGTTTAGCTTAAAAATATTCAATTCAATAATTTATCGCTTCCTTGAATTTTAATACCGGAAAAATTTACTATAGTCCATTTCTCGATATTTCATCGTTTACTTTAATTCTTATATTTTACTGAGTAATTTAATAATAATTTTAAGAAAAATGTACCTTGGATGGCTAAATTTGGTCTTTCCAAAAATTTGCATAGAACTTTCAATTTTAGAATTTTTAAATTTATTTAATTTAATTTAATTTTTGAAACTCTAATTATGTTCAATGTAAAGGATATTACAGTTATAAGTACTCTACAAATTTTCAAAATTACAAATACAGTAGATTTTATACAAGATATTCTTAAATGTTAGAACATGGCTTACAAATGTAAATACAGCTAATTATTATTAATTGATTACACGGAATTATTTATATTTACAGATATGTTTTTTGCATAAATATACACATAAATCTCAATGTTAAAATATGATTTATATTTCTTTTAATTTTAAAAAGTAAAGATCGTTTAAACCTGGTATATAATATATGTCCATTTTTCCTAGTGGAAGGCGTTTCAGTTGCCTTAATTTTTAATGTCTTATATTCTATATAACTGATTTTTAACGTAATCATTTCAGCCACCAAGTGAGGAAACGCAACACGGACACATCAAAGGTTACTACATAGGTTACAGAATTTCCCAATCTCCAGAAAATTACGTATTCAAACAAGTGGAAAGCAATCCAGAAAAGGAACAGCAATCAACCTACATCACAGGGCTTCAACCTTTCACTAAGTACGATATTGTAGTGAAAGCCTACAATTCTGCAGGTGCTGGTCCCAAGTCCAGCAAAATCACGGGGAAAACCCTCGAAACAGGTACTTTTGTTTCGAAATAAATTATTAAAATTTTATTCTTTTATTAATGTTCTTCTGTATGTATTCTATAAAGCCAGTAGAAACAAAAGTTTACTTCTTTTATTTCGAAAATTCATGTTTATTTTTATTCTTCATTATAATGTGTATTAAAGGTATTATTATTTAAGTTTGGGTTTCAGATTTGTGAATTTTAAGGCTCTCGTCTACCGGCCATTTTGATTACCGCGAACCAAGTGTTAATCCTACGGAATTTCGAAGACCATCCTCAAATCTTTACTGTCTATTTAAATGCAAAAAAATACATCCAAAAGATCAATAAGTAATGAAAGTTTCTGCGAAATCACAAAACATATTCTATCCGATTTTTGAAAAAATTTTAGAATGCTTTTAAAGACCGGACAACCCACATATGAATCATTAAAATTGAGGAAAAAATATTTTCAAAAATCGGAGAGGAAATGTAATTCCGCAGAAACCCTCATTAGTTTTTCCACTTTTAGATGCACTTTATTGCATTGAAATAGAGAAAAAAGGGGGGGGGGAATTGCGATAACAATAGTAGAAATTCCCTAGAATTAATATTAATTTCACGAAACCAAAATGTGTTAAGTAGACGGGAGCCTTAAGACAATAAAAAAATATTTTTTATAAAATGACGAATATGAAATTTTTTTTTCAAACTGTTTATTGTAGCAGTGTCCAATATTTTTTATCTATGTATTTTTAAAGCTGATTTAAAATTACATTTTATTGCTGTCTTTATTTTGCACTGTTTTATTGATCTACAGAGAGTTTATGGTATCTTTAAAACGTCCGTCTTATTAATTTTACCAAGTTTGCTAAATAATTTTGACTGCAGTTGTATTTATTATAACGAGAGAAATTTGCTTCTCCAAACACGAAATAGTTATTTAAATATCATCGTAATTTGCTTTTAAATAAACCTAAAAGTCGGTAAAAAAATTTGAATTAAAATTTATACTTCGTTAAGAGTTTTGGTGTAAAACATAGTTACAAAAGTTTTCAATGTGTTTTAGCTCTTTTTGTGTGCATTGTACCTAGTGTATTTGTTATTGTTCTACTGTATATAATATGTTCAACAAGGATTAATTTGTTTTAATGATTAATTAAGCATTTAAAGTTATTTAGAAATGTCGTTTGGGTTCCTTCAGTTGAAGTATGTTGATACTAAATTTTTTACTATCATTTCTTAGCACCTCCAACTTCTCCTATAGTTCAGATAGAAGGTACTACTTCGTCTACAATTAATATAAGTTGGAAAAAAGATGTGAAAGACAAGTCGGCAATCCCAGGTAAACTTTTTTTCTGACTCAGTTAAGTAATGCACTTAAAGCTGTCTTGAAGTTTATTGACCAGATTTATTTATTTTTGGATGTAATCTTTTCTGTCGAAATTAGTTCGAAAACATGTTATATAAAAAGAGTTGTTACTCGTGAAAAGTATGCAATGATTGTTCGTAATATGCTACACACACAAATTATTGAAATAATATATTTCATCAACATTTCTCACAACCTGACTAAATATAGCTAATTTCTAAAGTTTTTAATGTCCTTGAACTATTCCTAATTCTTAAAAATTATGTTGTTGAGTTTCGTATTTTCAGAATAAAATTTTATTGGTTATATAACTTTGACGCATTGCGATAAGAAATACAAATAGATTTTCTGCGTAAAAGATTGAACATTATTTAAGATGAAATTTTCACCTTAAAATGTCCGTTCTCTTGTAATGAATTCGTGATATTTCACTAATGCTAGTTATGTAAATTAAAACAATTTTTAAAATTTCGTTTGAAAATTAAAAATTACAAGTAATTTTTAAATGTGTTTCATATCATAAAATAATATTGTATAATAATTTTCTAAAAAACGATTTTTACGTTCTAAGAATTCCCTTTGGTCTTAAAATGTTGAATTTTCAATGTATTGTGAGATTAATAAACATTTTAGGATATAACACAATGCAAGTTTCTATAATGTATGAAGTCTTGAAAATTCTAAAATAAGCATGAATATTTTTAAATTGATATTTTAGTGTTATATCATTTAATAAAAGATAAAAATAAATATCAAGCTGAAAATTGTAACAGAATCTCACGTAATCATTTGATTATTGAAATGGTGTTAAAATTAAGTATTCAAATGTGCAAGTATTGTACATTAAATAAAATCTTTCTTCATAGATAATCCTATTTGATTTACCAATATTCGATCAAAATGTCTCTGATTTGTTTTTGTTGATTTTCTATGGGTTATTTCATCACATATACATGTTCTATAAGTTTGACTAAAACATTTGCCTGAATTTAAAGTGCTTAAAATAAGATTTCACTTGACATTGATGCTTATCATTCCAATTTATCTACTTGCACAACTTATTTTGATAAAACCAAACATATACTATTGGATACAGTAGAAAAATATACCAAACAAATACTGAAAATACATCTCTGAACTTGAAATATGTCTAACCTTCAGCAGACGTACCACACTAAGCAATTTTTTTTACAAAACTACAACTTTTCCACACCACGTATTTTAACTACCGTCCCACACCAAAACGTTATCGTATCTCTTTCCACAGAACGACATCCTCACATTTTTCAGACATTTTCTTCAGATAAGGTCGGAATGTCATGTTCGGTTTACCTCAGAGGAATGCTCGGTAGCGTCTAATCTGCGGCCCCGTATCAAATTCTTTTCCTTGAGCTTGCAAAAAGTTGATACTTCAGTCCAATTGGCAAGAGAGATCATAGAATTCTTTTTTTTTCTCTCTCTCTCTCTCTGACGAGATGTCAAATAGAAAATATGTTATACTGTCTGTTTTCCCAGAAGGAAAGACCCTAATTTTGTGTTGTGGATGCCGGATTTAGAGACTTTTTTGTGGGAAAGCATATTACTTTGTTGGAATAGAAAGTTACATAAGTTATATATAGGTTTCCTGGTTTGGAAAGTATTGAGTGGAATAAAAATAAGTTCATCTTTCCTTCATATTACTTGATGGGTAATCATATATATATATTTAATAAGTATTCGACTTATCGAATGTCAAACTATCTCTGACTGGTCTATTTATTATTATTTACACGCATTTGTAATGATAAGAAGCTTCAAAATTTTGAAAGCTAAAAAAATATCATCAGCGGAATAGGCGTTATTCCAAGACTTCTGCGCAAATTTAATGTATTAGATAACGCAATGTGTAGTACTTCTACCGCATAAATGATCTGGAACATATTCTGTTAACTGCCTAAAATATTCGTCTTAAAAGGAATATTCTCAAAATCGAATTCTCTTAGCACCATCACGTTGAGAATAATTTGGGTAAAATCAGTAATTAATTCAAAGTATTTAGAACATTTTTTCAGAAGATGAAATATTATGTTCTTTATTAAATTAAAAGAATACTGTTCAAAGGGGGGATAGCTTTGTTGCTCCGTATCATATGTTGTTTCATAGTCAATGTATGATTATTTAACTCATCTGTTTCAAACTTATCTACCTTGCACTAGCCGCAACTTGTTTGCGTTTTTACACAAATGTAGTTTTTTTACTCAAAATTTTAGATTTTGTACATTTCTTTTCAAATTTGTCTTACTAACTCATTACATTTTTATCATCTGTTCTTAATGTGATTTTTAAAAAAAATAACAATTATTATGATCTCTCCTAAACAAATATTTGGCGAAACTTAGCCGTGTTTGGATCTCGTGTAAATACCCGCCATGCATCACCCATGCATCGTTTAGCTCTTGCCAAATACCCGCCAGTCCTCAAAATACTTAATATTCTTTATTTCGTCAAGTGGTGGGTTTGAGTTATGATGCCACAAAAGATCTGTCGTTTATCGGGGCTGATGTACGTTAAATTTGGTCGAGGTCCCAAATCCTCCCATTGTCGTGGTGTAGAAGTTTGGAGAGAGGTGCCAGCTAAGTTGTCGTCCTTGCTTCAAAATTACGAGGTCCATCACCAATATCCCATCTCAATGTGACGTTAATAAGCAATCACATTGGCTCTCACTTCATAAAATACTACTATCATTCACCCTTTTAACCAATCAAAAAAGCAACTGAAGGTTGAAAAAAGCCACAAACATTATTAGTAATGCATATTTCGTTCATCTTTGAATCTCAAGATATGATCAGTATATTTCATTTAATTAGCATCACCTAAAAAGAAGGAAAAAAAGACTTTTATCAACTCGCCATTCGCAAACGAAATTTTAATTCTGTAGAAAATCCAGTTATCTCTTCAAATTTAGTCTGTCCTATGTATATGAATGCACATATACAATAAAATAAATCAGAAAGAACTAAGAATAGTAAAAGTTTCCGTAGATTGGCATTTTTCCTTAGATTTTTGAAAAAAAAATTTAATCAATTTTTATTATCAAAACTAAAAAAAATAGTTGAAAATATTTTCAAAAATCGTAGTAAAGATATATTTTTACGGAAATCTTCAGCGTTTTTTGCTCTTTTGGATAGCACTCAAATTCTTATAACACATAGTCCAGGTTTAAAGCGGAAAATATATAGAGATTTTTTTGGATTTAACATTACGTACAATAATTCAAAATTGCTGGTAGACAGAAACCTTAATACTCGTATTCCAGTGAATCAATACAACAGGATATTGGTTATTCCAAGCCATAGCAGAATAACGAGAATGATTCTTGTTGAGTTTAATTAACTTTTTAGTTAGAATATAAATTGCTTCGGTTATTGGAGACGAACTTCGTAATTTGGAATCGCTCTCAAGTGATAAAGATAACATTTGCGATGAAACCGGAAAGAAAAAAAATAGTTGTTCTGATTTACAAAACACGTTATGAGGGTCCGATATATTTTAAGAGAATACGAAATAATGGAATATAGATTTGTCGAAATTAATACTCACTTAATACAATTATTTTTCTAAAATGCTTTGACATTCATAAAAATATATTTAATTTTTTAAAATAATTTTTACCTTACAAATGTTATAATTATAATTCGTATTTGAAATACATTAATTTTTCAATTATTGGTTATTACGGGTGTAATAATTAAATAGCGTATACCTATATATTAAATGCATACATTATCGTACAAAAATACATACATATATGCGACGTAGCTACAGTGGTTACAGGAAATATTCTCGAATTGCTAACAACTTCACCAAATTCCTGATTTAATTGAAATTGTTTTGCGTTTACAGAACGCTTATGAAACAAAACTTCAAATTTGTACATATAATTCTCTTCGTATGTTAAATATTTATTTCATTGATTACTTGATTGGTTTTTTAACGTTGCTCTAGAAGCAACACGAGGTATACTGGCGACAGATTTTATAATTTTGAATCTCGGTCAAGTGACGAGGACAACACCACAGCTAGCACCTCCTCTCAAACTGCCACACCTCGCTTAGGGGAGAAATACCATTCATTTGGTAATACGTCAACGGAAAATAACTGAAGTAAAATCGAATAATATTGATATACATTTGGTCATTGTTTTATGAATCTGAATTTATTCTTGAAGAAAATGCTTCCAAATAACTAAATTGTATCGAAGAAACAGGAGTTTCATTTCAATAACTGCTCCTACATTAACTATAAATCATAAAAAGAAAAGCAGAAAAATTACTAATAGTTTTTGCTCTAATTGTGCAATAACTATTGCAGTGAATAAATATTCTTTTGTACAATTATACCTAAGAACGGCTAAGAATAAACCCTTAAATAACACTACTTAACTCCTGTTTATATATTCCACAAGCATCTCTCATTCCTCTTCGTCATTTGTCATTTTAATTGCAAATAATTCATTTTCAGCTTACAAGAAATGCACTTTAGGGGGGGGAAATAGATGAAAGACATGCTTGTATTTTTACAGAAATCCTATTTTTGCTGAATATTTCTGAATCTAGAGAAAAACTGCGTTCGATTTTATACACTGACTACCATTTTGCAAAATAAAGAATCAGAATTTGTTATTTTTTCTGTACCTTTTGTAGTTTTTGTTTTTTTTTATAACCTCAAAAATATTTTTCAATTAAATTTAAATCAACTTTTCTAAGCGAATATTTTCTTTCTTCTTTTATTCGTTGTTGAAATATAATTTTTAATTTATGTTTTGTCCTTTTCAATTTAATGCAACCTTAGTCATATCCAAAATTACTGTTTTACTTTAGTGTATAGTACAACATTATTATATAGTCCGATCATGCGAAATCTTTTGATGACTGACTGATTTTATCAGCAAAAGAAGCAGATTTGGTTAAGATAGTTTTAATAAATTGTAATAGTAATTAAGTATATCATCGAAATAATTGTTTCAACTGTACATTTGATCCAGGCTTAAGATGAAAAAAGAAAAAAAAAGTAATGGGAGGGCCAAAAATAAGGAAATATCGTTAGAGCACCCCGTAGAAGCGTCGCCGAATTTACCAAAGGTAGAAATCCCAACTAAGAGAGAAAACTCACTCGAGTACTTACTTCTGGTCATAAGGCCTTGAGGGAAAAAATCTTCTGATATATTCATATTTTAAAGATCTTAAATATTTTATTGATTAATATATATATATATATATATATATATATATATATATATATATCATACAAAATATTCAATTCATTTTTAAATGTGGTCTTATTTATAATCTTAGTGATTAATCCATGAATAAAATAAAATTGCATATATATTGTTAAACAGGAATGTCGACTACATGAAATTCAGAACATAAAGCACAATTAATAAAGAACTAATGCCTACCATGTAGAGCTGGCTCATAACAGTCAGTTTGAAATTATGTTAGACTATGGAAATGCTAATTATTCTCTCAAAATCTAAGCTATTGTATTATTTAAATACAGTAAAGTGTTTCCACAAGGGTATAAGATATGTGAAATTTTTGTATATTATATTTTTCCACCCATTTTAAATAGTACTCGTATAATAAAGCACTGAATTATTTAAAATCCAACGATGACTTACTCAAATACACATAAAAAATCTATATTAAATTAAAGGAAAAATAAAATTTTCTTATACATATATTCTGTTCAATACTCTTTATAGAATTTTAATTAACATAATAGTAGAAAGGATAATTAGAATCTCATAGGATTAATATTACATTTAAAAACTAAAGATGGTAGGAAGCAGGGAACTTTAGCTGTAAAAATTGAGGTTTTTCCTTTGATAGAATATATTGATGCAGTTTAGAAAAATAGTTTCTTAATTTTAGGAACAATCGAAACAACAGCTATTCAGGGTTACTATTTAACATAACTATTCTATCGAAATTATAAGTTATATTTAATTAATTAGTAAGCTGAATATCTGTAGTTTCGATTGTCCCTAATATTAGGAAATCATTTCTCTTAAATAAGTAAAAATTCAAGTATAAAATAGTCATTAGACATGTTGTGTACATAGAAGACAGACAACTCAACATCAATTCGTCTGATAAGTAGGGTAGTAAAAAAAAATATTTTTCATAAATCAACATAAAGGGATTTTTTTATAAAGAGAAATTTTAATTCTTTCTCCAACTGAAAAACTGTTACCTTCGAAAATTCATTTTTTTACTTCTCGATAAAAAAAAATATGATCTTAACGAAATATAGCTCGATTTATAATTAAAACAATTGCCTTAGTTCCAAAATGTTGCGTAATTCCAATTAATGTAAAACAGTCGCTTAAAAGAAATGATTTTGTAAAATTTCTATCAATCATACGATAATATATTTTGTTTTTACAGTGCAATATAGAATAAAAATTGATTCTTTACGATATTAAATTTATATAAATTAATCTTTCTTAAAAGGCGTAAATTATGAAATAATCACAATACAATAAACAAAAAATATTACATTTATTATAATGAGGATATTTGCAGAAAATAAGGTTTACTCCTCATGTTTGAGCATGATTTTAAATTAATTACGGCTTTATAAATTGAAAATACATTACAAAAAAGCTTTCGAAACTTATTCCATGATTTTATAAGCATATTTTTCAAATACATTTCAGTACCTTTGATTTCCCGAACACACATTTTTTGTTCCACTTTAACATTCCGCTTTTTTCGGAATGGGTAAAATACATAATAATAATAACTGATATTTACTTTAAAAAAGTATTTTGTATAATAAATACAAATTAGTTATGGATCTTTTTTTAATAGAAAAGGAGATAATTGGGGAAAAAATAGTGGAAAAGATTTACCTTATTTAATTTTTTAATAGTAGAGAGACAATATCTGCAAAATATTTAGATAAACACATGTATTTTTGATTTTTGCAAACCTGTATGTATTTTTGATAAAAAAAAATGAGATATAATAAGGACAATGACAATGCAGTAATTAAAGTCCTGACTCTCAAAGGCAGCGATGTCCGAGTCCTGATTCTTCCACAGATCTATCGTGCGAGATAAAATGGGGGGAGTGTTCTATATGTTGAATGGAACTCTCAACGTGGAAGTCTCCTCAGGGAATCATGATCGAGTGATCTGTTTTTTTTTTTCCCACGGAACTTACTTTGATAAACATAGGTAACGCGGACTCGAGAAAACCTATCGATCCTTCTCTTTCTTTTTTTTTTTTTTTTTTTTTTGACCCTCCTTTTTTTTACAGCCAAATTTTACGTTTTTCTTCCTTTTTAGTGTCTAAATCAATTTGAATAAATTTTTAGTGCAGCTTAGCCGGATTTGGCTTTTGCTCCTTAAGTTCTAACTGTCACTCACTGTTTGCAGAAGCAATCCAACGCCTCCCTGTGGTAAGATGGGGAAATTAGAATGAGATATTGATTCACAAAATATCGTCTTCGACACCTAACTATGACTCAAAATTACGAGATCCATCGCCAAGAGCTATGATGTTGTTCTAGAAGGGTGTTACTTTAAATCCAAACTATGAAATGCAATTATTATTCTTTTACCTCTATTATTTATTACCTCTATTAATAAGCTAACTGATAAAAATTTGCTTCAAATGCTCATTTCTATGTAAAAATCAAAAATTTTGCTTATAAAATAATTGCATAAATAGTATTTGTTCAAAATCACTTTATGCTTTTTTTTTTTTGAAAATCTTTTAACATTTTGAAAATAAATTTTTCGCTGGAGTCGCTGTAAGATGTAGTTTCTGAAATATTTTACTTTTTTATGCATAAAAGGTATTTTGAGTTTATCAAAGGCATTCAAATCTTCATATCCAAACATTCCTAAACTAGTAATTCGATTGTTCCACAGCGTCTATAAATTTGCCTAACATTTACTCGAATCCATAAAGAAAAATGACAAAACTTTAGAAGAGGATTTCACCTGAAAAAGCTAATGTTTAGAAGTGTGAGGAAATTCAATATAGACAAGCCAAACCATAGAAATTTTTATTGACAGAACGAGTGAAAAAAAAACTAAGTTTATATATTGCAGTGAAGTTGATAAAAAATAAATTATTCTACCTTAAAATTTTACCTAGAATGCGAAGCTACTCAAACAATTTTCATAAATTGTTATACAAAATAAAAATTTTCATAAAATATAAATATAATTTACCATTTCTTTTCAGTTACTTTAACTTAATAGTACGATATATCTATAATAAACAAAATTTTAAACTCAGCATCATTGATAAAGAAAAAAATTCGAGAATTTTCATAAAGAAACACTACATAAAAATTATTTTACCCTTTTGTAAGAAAAATGCTTTTTTTCTATCTACGATGTTTTAAGAAAGTGCTAGCAGAGAACAAAAGTATTTTTGTAGTTAAATAATGTTTGCTGTAACTCTAAGCTATAAGATTATGTTACCATAGTTACGAGAGATAAATTCTTTTTCGCATTATGTCCCATAAGTAAATGCGTTTTCCCGATCAATGCTTTGAGAAGTAAAAATCAATATCTACAACAGAAAATACCTAATGTAGTAGCCAATATAACAAAAACTATTATTTTATGCTTGGATAAATAATGATCTTAAGTTTCATGACATTTTATGTTTTAAAAAATGACTTCTTATATACGTTTTTGATAAGCGATAAATTATAAGTCCAATGGAATGTGTTTTGGCATATTTTGACTCGAAAATTTGAAAAAAAATGGGTATATTTATGAAGTTTCTATTTTTTTTCATTATCTAATCATCTACGATCAATTACAAATGTAAAATTATTTGCATTGTATTATTGTAATGATTATATTCTTTCATCTTCCTTTCCCTTCTATTGTAATACTTGTATCGGTTTATTATATTTTGAACTGAACTGCATTAGATATGCGTGAACAAAGCATAGTTTTCTTTCCAATGTATTCACTTCTCTTCAATTTATTAATATTCAAATAAAAACGAATAAATGTATTGATATTTTATTCCATAAAATAATTGTGTGCTTACAGAAAATACAGTAACTATTTACGAAACAGAAGCAATGTTTAAATGCGTGTCCAAACCATGATTGCTATAACAAAAACTAGTAGATGTATAATATACAACGAATTTACGAAAGTCTTCATCTGATATATCGTTCTTCAGAAATATATAGCCTAAGAACCATGTTCTTAAATTCCCTAAGAATAGAATTCACCCTTTATCCCAAAGGAAATATTAGATATATATCTTACAGTAGAGAACGAGGTACTGCCTATACTACTCACGTTTTTAGGCTGAGGATATCCTTTGAAATCGAAATAAAGTCTTTTGTTACCAATTCAGCTGGAAATTCCGGTTCAGATGAAGAAAAGTACATAATTTAAAGAAAAATGGCTAAAGAATATCTCTATCGAGAACGAAAAAAAAAACATTGTATCAGAAACAAAAATACTTCAGATATTGTTTCAACTGCTTGATATAAAAATAAAACAAATAAACAAATCTTAAGAAACAGATTTAAATAATTCTTTTTGGAGTAACAAAAGGCTATGGGAAGATTTAAAACCATTTATACAAAAGCAAAAATTGAAAGAAAGACGTTTCTTAGTGAATAAGTAAACATTGATAACCGGTTCGAAGAACACTTCCAACTCTAAAGCTACATAAAACTACTTAAATTATTACAAATTAATTTAAATTTATAAAGTGCAAATATATTTAATTTCATTAATCAGATAAAAAAAATGAAATTTCAATTCCTAGATTTTTTTTTTACTTATTTTTTCTCCCTAAATAGCTCTGATATAATATAATTAATTTTCATTTTAAAATTAATTACCAGTAAAATTCAAAGTTGGGGAAAACTGATGAGATTTCCAAAAGGCTTAATATACAAATACTTTTAAAATGAACTGAATTTTTTTTTAATTAAATCTCTTTTTCATTAAATTATGTTTTTAAATTAGAAATATGTACATTAAGATCATATCTTATATGCCTTATCTATTTTTTTAAATGTATCTAAGGGAGAATTTGAACTAACTTTTCACAAGAAAACAAAATTAATTTCTATAAATTAAAATTATTGTTACATTTTAATAAAAAAGGCTCTAAATTTACCTCTTTAAACTAATAGTTTATCAGTCCCGAAGCAAATTTGAAATAATTCATGTGTTTTTGAATTACTTAAAAAATTTTTTTACAAAATTTATCTTTGAAACAGGCTTTTTTTCCCAGTAATAAAAATTCTATTAATTCCTTCGTTCTAAAATTAGTTTTATTTTTTATTAACAACTACACTTTATATTTATTTGGTTTTATTTTTAAAAAAAACTGCTTATGTTAATGTTTTACTATTTCCATAGCTTGGAAAGTATAGTAATTTTATTGCATCAATTTCTTCCAAAAATATTCTGAGTTTTTCACTTCTTGAGCTTTATAATAAAGGTTCACTAAAAATGTTACAATTTATAAATAATAACATAAACTAATTGAATTCTTGTTCATTAATATCTCTGTTAAACTTTCATTTTGTTTTTGAAAATGGGACACTTGTTTTTAAAAATACTTTTTATAAGAAATAAGCAGTTAATTCATATTTCTATCATTAATAATTTGCTATTATACGTATTTTAATGAAACTCAAATCAAAAGGAAAATTTCAAAAAAGCGTCCACTTTTAGTTTTCCAAAATATAATTAATACTAAGCTGGACCTTAACATGAAGCCAAAATGGTTATTTTTATATCAATAGAAATTTTGAGTTCAGCCATGGTTAACATTATGAGTGACGTAATTATATAAATGCATTTAAGAAAGCATATGAATTTAATATTTCGTCATTTGATTAATTTTAATCTAAAACAAATTTTTATATGATCTCATTATGTACAAGTATTTCCATTTTATATGTTTAAAATTACAGTTACATTTACATAACATTTATTTGTAAATATCTTAGATTTATCTAATTAAGTATTAAATACAGCAAATTATAATTTTGCTATAACTTATTTCTTACATTTGCTAATACGCGTCAAAATATGTCCAAGGATATTTCGTTAACAAAGTAATTCATTGAACGAAATAATAATTTCAATATCTGTTATTACGGTTTTGGGATGTCTTGATAATGCAACGACTGGGGAACCCATTTTGTTGCAGAAATTCTAAATTGGCATTAAAATAATTTATTTATTTTTTTATATTCCAGTTAACACTTCGTTTAATAGATAATTGGCGATTAAAATGTTCTGCAAAACTTTTATTCACCGAGATTTAGCTTTAAAACCCTAATCTCTAATGTAATCTAAATTGTTCATAGTAACTACCCTAATTGTAATCTAAATGTAATGGCGCTTTTCATGTACGTAAAAGTTTGGATTTTCATAATAATACTTCACCATATAAAATATTTCAAAAGATTTGCAGTAAAGACTAATTATTCAATTAATATTTTTTATGTTGTTTAAAATTATTTTCTCGTTTAAAATATTTTTTATGATTTTTGGACAAATTCTACGTAACTTTGTAGTAAAGATTTTGGATTAACATTTGTGTGTCTAAATTTAAGCAATTGTAAAATATTCATGAATGTGCGTTGTGATTTTTTCTGTGTGAGTCACTCTAGTAGAATGTTTACTATACTATACCCATTAAAATCAATCTTTAAATTAGAATAGTTATCCATATCAAATATATATATATTATAAGTGTAATAATAAACGGAATTTTGAAACTGATTCTGAAATGAACTTGTATTTTACATTTAAGGTAATATAGAGAATAGAAATGATTAAATTGGTTTTAATTTAAAAAATACATAGGAATAATAACAAATAAAAAATATATTACAAGTGGAAAATATGAATAAATTATTGATCATAGAAACATGCAAATAAATGCCATTCATTACAAGATTTCGTTTCTGTTCATTGAGGAAACGTTTTAATGTCATTTGTTCCTACTAAAACGTGGGTTGATAAATATTTTTATGTGTGATCATTGAAATCTTAATTTCATCTGATATACTATTAGTTTCATAATTCAATTCTGATTATTAATGATATATTTGGATGTATATCATGTAATATTTTTCTGAAAATTTATTTACCTTGATATAAAATGTTAATGAATTAAGATATATACATAAAAATTTACACTAATGTTAATTAATTATTAAGCGTATCGTGAACAACTTTGAGCAATAAATACAGATTTTTTTCAAAGAGATTTTAAATAAAAGCTATTTGGGCATTTAATTTTAGATAATAGTTTGTTGAAGAGTATTAGAAATTAATATATTTTTGTACAATTTTTATAGATAAGGATTAAATTTTTAATTCTTGAATTGATGTCAAAATAATGTGTTGTTTATAATTTTGTTTTGTTCCAAGATTTGATATTTTATTAATTTTGTGTATTACTGTTTGGCATTTTCATTAATTTTCTTATCTTTATAATTATATGAACCAAAAAAATTTTCAATTGGGCAGAACATCATTAAATGTCAGTTTTTGACCACTTGGGTCAATTTTTTTTTCTTTAATAATCTTTTAGTTTCATCATTTCTCTTCTCAAATCTGTTTTCCTTTTTGATTTATGTGAAATAGAAATAAAGATATAGCAATTTTAAAAAACCATCGTCAGCTGCAAAAGAGAGCCGGAAGTAGCATTCTGGAACCGGAAGTTGTACATAATTGCATTTTTTAACTCTATTTCTACATTTTTCTTTTTCTTTTAAATTATAAATAATATTTTAATAATATTTCTAGTGGTTTAGCCACTACTGTACTGTTTAGTTTATTGATTTGTTGCTGAGAATTGG
Source organism: Nephila pilipes (assembly GCA_019974015.1). Lineage (NCBI taxonomy): Eukaryota > Metazoa > Arthropoda > Arachnida > Araneae > Nephilidae > Nephila > Nephila pilipes. The sequence goes on from BMAW01050650.1 coordinate 142,472, forward strand.
CAACAAATAGTTTCTGTTTACATTTGAATGTGTGTTTTATTTTCGTATTTCTGATCGATTTTTTTTACTGAAATAACTTATATTTTGAATTGCAATTTTGCTTAAAAGCTATTCAAAGTAACATAAATATGGGACACTGCAAAAATTACCGCCCAAAGAAACGAAGATTTTCAAGAAATCAGTACTCTAAGAAACCGACACTGAACAATGCTCAACATGAAAATGAAGTTTCAACTGCAAGGAATGATGAGCAGAAAACAGCAAGTGCTTCAAAACTTGAGGGCTTGAAGCAAACTTTTTCTGATAATATATATTCTGAAGGTTCTAGTGAACTATTTGGCCATCGTATATATGATATTAGAACATTAATATCTGTATTTGCAGTTTTGTGTTGCCCTGTTTGTTTCCAGGATAACCTCAGCTTGAGAGAGGATTCAAGATTTGGCATATGCTCAAATTCATATATAAAATGTAAGAACTGTGATTTTGTTAAGGTATTTGTGTCATCTGAAAAGATTAATAATGCATTTAACTTAAATACTCTTCTTGTATATGCGTTAAGACTCATCGGAAAGGGCTATACAGCTGGAAATAAACTGTTTAGCATGTTAGACTTGCCTTTTTTGTCTAAAAGAGCTTTTAGAAATCAAGAACTTAAGATTCTACGCGCTGCAACTGAAGCTGCTAAGAAAAGCATGCTCAATGCAGCAGATAAAATTCGAAAAGGAAAATCATTAACAGATATAAGTTACTGCGGAGTGTCATTGGATGGGACTTGGCAGAAACGGGGCTACTCATCTCACAATGGTTGCGTGAGCTGCATATCCATTGATACTGGAAAAGTATTGGATGTCGAAATGATGTCCCATTTCTGCAGAATATGTAATAAAATGTCAAATACTCCAGGTGCTTTTCCCGGTTCACATGTTTGTCGCAATCACAAGGGTTCTGCTTCTAGCATGGAGACAATAGGAGTATATCGAATTTTTGAGCGATCGGAAAATCTGCGTAAATTACAGTACAGGGATTATTATGGGGACGGTGACTCTAAGGGATATGAGTCCGTTAAAAATATGTATGGCCCAAATACAGTCAATAAATTTGAATGTATTGGCCATGTTCAGAAGAGAGTTGGGAGTCACTTGCGGAAATTAAAAAAGTCTACGAAAGGAATTGGAGGAAGAGGCAAGTTAACAGATAGTTTTATAGACAAGCTGCAGAATTATTATGGAATTGCTATTCGCAGTAACATAAACAATTTAGAAAGCATGCAAAGTGCAGTTATTGCTGCCTTTTACCACTGCTGTTCTAGTAAAGATTTTCCTATGCATGGTCAATGTCCGCAGGGAAAAGACAGCTGGTGCAAATTTCAAAAAGCAAAAGCTCAGGGTAAAACATTACCTGATAAATCCACTGGACTTTCACAAAATATCATAAACATAATTAAGCCAACCTATATGAAATTATGCGACCAAACCCTATTAAAAAAGTGTTTGCATGGCATGACACAAAATGCCAATGAAAGTTTTAATGGTGTTCTTTGGAATATTATTCCAAAACAACATTTTACTGAATTGCAAACTTTGCAATTAGGTGCTTACCTAGCTGTTCTTCAGTTTAATGAAGGTGCCAGTGGTTTCATTGAGGTAATGAATAAGTTGCAGCTAAATGTCGGTAATTATATGCTCCGTATTTTGAAGCAGTATGATTTTCGACGTATCTCCGATGCAAAAAGACATTCATTACCCCTTGTAAAATTACAAAGGAAAAAAGCACGTGCTAGGAGGAAAATAAAAATTTTGCAGCAGGAAAAAAAAGAAGGCTTGACATATCATCCCGGGGAATTTTAGATTATTTTGAATAGGGTAAGTGGCTTTTCACTGCAAAATAAAACTTTAATTGTGTTTTTCTCAAAATAGTGTTTTTGAAGCAAATTTGAAACCATTTACATGATATCTCAAGAAATAATGGAGATAATGTCCTGAAATTTTCTGAGAATGTTTTATATTCTATTCTTAATGAAATGGACCAAAATCTTTGATGTAGGGGGAATATATTTTTATTTAGGACTGTTTATGTAAAGATAAAGTTGAAAAAATTGCAAAAATGTCCATGTTAAAAGGTGCGATTACCTGCAGATTTTTTAAATTTTATTATTTCACTTAGATTTTGGTTCATTTTGAAGAAAATTGTTATATGTATTTTGTGTGCAAAGGAAAGTGATGTAGCTGCATTAGAAATTTTAATATGGTGTTAGCCGTTTCAGTCAAAATATGCTGAAATTTCCTTGAAAACGACCAATTTATCAAAAAGTACAATATTTATTTAAAATTTTTTATGTGTTTTCTTATTTTTATGTACTATTTATACTAACAACACAAAAAAATGTGCAAAAATTAGTTTTTTTAAAAATTTTGGTCTCGAAGGTAGGCAGTCACCTTAAGTAAATTGATGTTAGGAGTTCATAGTTATAGAAGGATTAGAACTTAACACACACACACACACGCATATATATACATAAACACTGCGCATTATTTTTCCATAGCGCTAGCCAACAAATTAAATTGTTTTATATCCATGTTTTGATTCTTTATTTTCTTAGTTGGATCAAAAATTTTCTGAATTTTTTTTATTTAATACTCACTTGCCTTATAATTTATTTGTTCATGAATTAAGTTATTAAACTCGTAAGTTATTATTTAAAAAAATATTTTGGATTTTAAATTATTTATACAAGTATATGATATTTTTAAATAAAAGATAAAACACTACAAACTATATTATTATTATACACTATACATTTTTACTATATATATATATATATATATATATAAAAATTATGGTTATTAAAACTTTTAGTAATAAATACGTTTCAATTTTTAAAATAACTACGTCTTCAATTTCAGTTTATTGGATTTATCTGCTGAAATACATTCATTTTTGTCACTGTTTTATATTCATCGAAACATAAATGTCTAATCATAAAGTACAAATTAAATATTGTAATTTTTTAAACTCTTGATAACATGCACAAGAATTGTACACGAAAAGTTATACTTTGTAAATATAGAATACTTTTGAAGTGCTTGTTTTATGAATAATTATAAACGTAGTATGTGCATAAGATATATAACCATTAACATTATGTGCATAACCTTTCGAACATATGACTGAACTATTGATATCATTCATTTAATTACAATACAACATTAAAACTGTTACCAGTATGGTACATCTGTATAGATAATCATATCTATACATACTGAAACACAAATACGTTTTTATGAGTAATTTTAAATCTAATGCAGCAATAAAAGAGCTATATTAATATTGAAGAATTTGATTGCAAATAACTGCAAGCAACTTAATCATTATTCAATCTACAAATCGACTTAGTCATTAATAATCATCGTTAATTTACCACACAATGCAAAAAAATAATAATATAAATGTGGTAGAACCTTAGTCAGCTTATATTTTTTCAGGCCACATAAAAATTTTAATTTTCGCCACTATAATAGCTCGGAGGACCATTAATAATTACAACTAAACTACTGAAATTACCACCGTAAAATCACCACACTGCCCAACCTTTACGATGCGTCCTATTTATTATGTGAAAATCTGTTGCCTTGGACTTAAAACCCGCTCTCAGTTTTATGGTGATTTTATGTTAGGACAAACAACAACGGCTTAGTCCGCTGGGACTCGTTACCGGTGAAACAGAATGGCGGTTCGTAGTAACATTTTGCATTGACTCACTCTATGCCAAAAGGCCTCGAGGACTTGAAGCGCAAGACAGATTCCGCTGATGGTGTTTATGGTGATTATTTTATTGCTTTTGTAACGCCCGTGCTTTATTGGGATTTTATGCAAATGTGTCGACATGACGCATTCAAGATTTTTCTCCAGTTAAGCGAATGTATGGCTTCATTAAGGTTTAAAGGTATGCGAGTTGTGTTTTAATGGCATTCAGTTTTAGGATGTATTGTGAAAAAGTTAGAGATAAGGAGATTTACCTTTATTTTGAGGTGCAGTTATTGTTAAAGTTTCGTTTTTTATTTGCTGAAGGAGTACTTTAGATTTTTATCTCTTGTAACAAATGAATATTTGATAATTAAATAAAATCTGTACGTTTATTGATTTAATTGTAAGGTTCTTTTAAAGTCGTTTTACCTTTTTTTTATCGACAATTAAGATTAAGTATTTTCTTATTATCCATATCTTTACGAAAAAATCGCCAATGAATTGGCGACTTAGTGGATAGGTGAAAAATATTTGATTTTGCTTATGGTTCGAAGTTACATTATGTTCATGAATCCGTTGGATGGAATATTATATTTTGGAAGAAATCTATCATTTTCTTTACTGCAGAGGAACTTCACAGTACGAATATGCTTTTCTGTAACAAAGGCGCTCTTGGCGACAAAAAAAATAAAACATTGAAGAGCGAAGTGATGAATAAATATAAAAAGTGTAAATACAAGCATATACACAAGGAAATATGTTGCAGTGCATACGTTGATTGGCTACTGGGGCACGCCTACTCAAAAATTCGTCAGAGTCACGGAATAATGTTAAAATTCAAACCTATATTGTCTTACCTTATCAATATGCAATTGGAATATATTATGTTCCAACTACAAAAATATATTCTAAAAGTGGAATCTGTCTTTATTTTTAAGAACTTTTTATCTGCCCTTTTAAACTTAATGTATAATTTCTTTACTGTTATGAAATAATGTATAACTTCTTACAGTATTTGATAACCAATCATACGACATTTTAACATACAGCTTTAATTTTTTTAAAATATTAGATTGAAAACCTACAAATATATTTTAATTTCTTTTAAATTTTAAATACTTTTAGTATTATTATGCTAACTTTCATGTAATGAGAATCTTAAGTTTGCTGACATAAAATACAACGGATGGTAAAACAAAATCATATATCAACTTCAATAGTAAATATGAAAATCCTTACATAGTCAAATTGACCGTTGGTTGTAATCAAATGTTTACTTTTTGAAAATTTGAATAGTCCTTGAGCAATATATATAACTACTTAATAAATCTTTGGCTCCTCGAATTATAAAAGAAAACGAAGAATTATTGCTAACTATTCAAAAAATTTGTTTTAAAATTATCCTAGACTTTTTTCTAAAAGGCACATTGGAAAGCTACAAAATCAATCGTTTGTTTAATTTACGAAGCATCAGAAATACACAATAGGTTGCTATAAATGGTTAAAGAATTCTCACCGTCGGTTAAATGACGAAAATTGCACTCTTAAATCAAATCAGACTCGCAAATTCACCTCTCGTAAGTACTTGGGCATATGAGTGATGGATATAACTTTCCAGGTGGACGATGTGAAAATCACTTTATGCAATTAAATAGTTATAAATATAATTTTTCCTTTTATTTTTAAACTGTCATTCGTAAAGGGCAAATTCGTGTTTTATTTCAAAAGTTAAGCTTTTTCAAACTTCTCAGTCGTGGAAGAATGTGATTAAACAACGAATATGAGTGAAATATCACATCAAATTCATATATATTTAGCTAAACATGCTACTGTCGAACATTATTTGAAATCCGCTTACATATTCGTTTACATATCAAGGGAAGCAGTTATTATATTTATAATCCCTTTGATACTATTTACAAAAAAAAACACCCATATTACAAACAGGACAATTGAAAGACATTCCGCTGCAAATAATTTCTCAAATATAATATATTTCGAGACCAAACATACCAGTATGGTATTAATTCGAATTGCAGAAACAAATGTTCCAATTCAGTTAATAAAATTGCTCTAAAATCTTTAAAACTAAGCACATCTCTTTTCTAAACTAAAGGCAAACTGCGTGAAAGACATTTCGGCATCTGTCGTACCTATCTCCTTTAACACTCTATGTATAGATTATCTAATAAATTCTAATGATGCTTTGCTAATAGCTACATTGTAATGTAAAGCGTTTGACCACCAAATGCAATGTAGAATTTGATAACGGTGTAAAGTGCATATAATTGCATTCCCTCGATGCATAATGTATTCTCTGGTGATGTTTCAGAGTACACAATACACTACAAAAGCGACGATGGCGATTGGAAATCACAACAGCTCGGAAGCAGCGTGGATCGCTTTACTCTAACAGGACTCAAATGTGGATCGAGGTATCAGATGTACATGACTGCTTCGAATAGCTTGGGTACTGGTGAACCAAGTACTCCGGTCTTTGCAAGAACTCAAGGAGCTGGTAAGTTAGTTAAATGTACTTGCATAGATATGTTTATAAATTGTGATTCTGACTTAAAAATGCAATATTTTTATTAAAATTTGTATGCTACATTCGTCAAAAAATGGAACAACCTTAACAGTTTTCGATATTTTCAATGCAATTGGACAAAATTGATGTCAATGTCAATGGCTGAATGAGAACAAAATTACTGTGCTAAAGGAATAGTTAACATAGATAAATACTTTCTAAAAAGGAATTTTCTAGGTATGCTTGTAAATTCCTGTCAATCATTTTCGCAAAGCCAGAAAAATGTCACCAAACATTTATCGGACTAGTGTTATTCTATCGAAAATTATTGGTATAAGTTTGGACCGGTATTGCTCAAACTCTAATGATCGACGAAATTTTTTCAAGTGTTACATTTCCTCAGTATATCGATATCGACTTTTGTCGCATATCGGATGTCTGATGATGAAAATGTCTAAATTACGAATTTTATAAAATCTTACCTAAACGCTTCGAATTTCATAGGAATTTAAAAAAATGTTCAATGAATTACTCAAATATAAAAATGTATGAATGACTCAAACATCAAACATGACTTAAATATTGATCCACATTTATCATTCAAAGAATTCTACACATAATGTTTCAAGCTTTTTTCTCCAATGGACGAATAATTTCTTTCGATTTTAGAAAGATTTTAAAAAATTAGATATATAACATATCAAAAAATGTAAATTTTTAAAAAGTTACTAACAAGAATTGTAACATACTAAAATTTTTAGATATTTGGTGAGATTCATGTAGTTTTAAAGCTTTTAAACTCAAAGATTTCACTGCAAATACCTCCAATAATTAGTGGCCGCGGTAGCCTTGGTGATCATAGTCGCGGCCGGCGGTTTTCGTCGAGTCGTGGGTGAGTCGTCGAGTCGTGAGCCAGCCCTGATACCACTAAAACCCGCCATGTCGCCGGAGGCAATGTACGTTTAATCCGTCGAAGCTCGTAGTTTTCTCGCTGGCCTGGATTGGAAGTTAGGAGAGGGAGGGCCCAGCTCAGGTATCGTCCTCGTCACTTAACCGAGGTTCAAAAGCACGTTATCCGTCGTCAATAGCCCTCGGGCTGCTTCCAATGCGACGTTAACAAAAGCAACCTACCAACCCTCCAATTGTTGAAGAAATATTAGATTTCGTAATCACAATCAAGATGCAGGGAGCTTTAAGGGGTCGTGTATTAATTTATAAATCGTAATTATCAGTGCAATCAATGCACCGTGTTAAAAAAAGGGGGGGCTATGAATCGTTTACATAAAGTGTAATTCTAGTGCAAAGTCATCAAACATTTTTTTTTTCTTATATCTCTGAAGCTAATGATCACATTCAAATGAAATTTGGGACAGACTAATGAGACTATTTTGATGAAATTCTGCAAAAATTTTTGGCAATGGAAAAAATTATTTTAAATTAATTGCTTCATTCACACCATAATTAAATTTTTCTTTAGACACTAACACTGATATCAATTTTGTCGCTTGCATGGAAAATTGTTAAAACTATTAAAAAGGCCCTCTATTTTGACAATTGTAAGTCCAATGATACGTTAAATTGAAAAGAATTACAGAGTAAAAAATAATCCTTCTAAATTACATTTCAATGCAAACGATTGTTAAAATTGTATAAATGCAATGCTGATCAAGAATCAGACACGATCGAAAAAATGGAGGTTTATCTGTGAAGGGCAACTTTTTTAAGAAAGTAACAATGTAACTAATGGGAATATGAGTATTCTAAGGTAAAAAAAATAGAAGAAGAAAGAAAACTTTAATACATCAAAGAATAAACTTTTCCATGGAAAAAATAATATATTTTTCGAATAGAAAATTAAATATTCTAGAATCGATAAAAAAAATCAATTTCTTTTCCTTTTTAGTGCTGCAGCATTAAAATCGGCATTCTTGTCATTTTTTGGAAAAAAATATAAATTTTATCAAAATAAAATTCCACGTATTGTTTCTGAAAATAATTTGCTGTTATATGTGCTTTATGTATTAATGTTTACTTCTTTATTTTCTTTTTAAAGTGACGATAATGTTGTTTTCAGTCCTGTTTTAGAATACTCATAGTTTACGACAATATCAAATACATGTATTCAAAATTTAGATCAAACAATTATTTAGCATTATGTATCACTCTATATATCAACAAATCCAAAAATAAATATTTTAAATATTTTGTAAAAATAACTGTAACAGGTTCTATGTTCTTGAAGAAATTCAAGGGCCTAAAGAAATCATTTTTCCTGTACTATTTCTTAAAATGATGATTATTTTATAATAGGGCGATTATCGGCTATTATCTGTTACGTGTTAAATTTTAAATAATAACTTCGGAAATGTTAATAATGTTTCCATCGTGGCACAATGAAGGAACCTTGAATAATTAATATTGGGAATTTATTAATGTACTCGAAATAGAGAGGTAGTTACATGGAGATAGCGGTGGACATGTGTTCAATCGTTCCGTAGTCAAATTCGAATAGTAATAACACATCGTGAAAGTAGTGGAATACGGATGCGCCTTTACGCCTTCGTGGCTAAAGTGGACAAGACCGAAACTTTCCCTGCTTGGAATCTATATGAAAAGATTTCTTCAGATCGCTTGGTGGTAGATTTAGGAATCTTTAGGTATTTAAGCTGCAAACAAAAAGTCTAGTAGGGAATTCTTCCCATGGATGTGAAACCATGAGACTGGTGATTCATGTAAATTTATAGCGCATGATCGTATAAATTAGAAGCACAAAAGGATTTGTATCAGGATATATATATGTATTGGACGTAATGTAAATGATTAGATTAATTTTCATATATTTCACACAAGCTAGTTATATTCAGATATATAAGAAATTTTAATACCGTATCTCAAAGATATATCACATATGCTGCATGATATGAATACATTTGTCAATGTAGAAAACATCTTACTGTTAATTCTGAAAGTCACTCTCATTAATTAATTATTCTTTTCATTTTGTGTTTTACTTCTATATAGAAAGCATTATAAAATATTAAAGCAGTGTCTGTTCATTTATGTGTGAGCATTTCACAACGGAATGGCTTTAGGTTGTTGTTGATGCATAAGTGAAATTACATTGAAATGCCATTTAAAAAGTAATATTTTGAAAGAGTTTTACGAACATACTAGAAGGAATTTTACGTGGAAAATGTCACACAATTATTAATAATAAAGTTATGAATATTCTTTTTAAGGGGAATTCATTGCTCTGAATTTTAGGAAACCTATCATTCATCAAGTATACTTCGAACATTAAGGAACTTTGATAAATAGAAACAAATGCTTATTAAGTTTTAATTGAAATCATTTAACACAAAAAATAAACAGAAAAAAACTGAACTATAGAAAGAAAATAAAATTTCTAGCGTCTTAAAAGTTTTAATGTTAGAAAATATTTGAAATACGTTTCAAACAATTAAAGGCTGAAACATGTGAATTATTCTTTTGCGTGCGATTACGAATTTCAGGAAATCACGTGATAAGAAAATATTTCCTCATAATAAAACCTGATTATAACAATATTTTAAATAAAGTATAAACTTTAAAATAATTACAAAGATGTTAAAATACGTAACATTTAGTATATCAAATTGGTAAATTTTGTGCCTTTCATTAGATATGCTAAAACTCCATTGGCTGGTCGTTAAAGTAAAGCCACACATACCGTAGTTATTGCTATTCTTTGCTATAGAAAGCTCTCTCTTCTAACTAAAAATCTTAAATTTTCTGACTAATAAATTCAATCTTTAAACATTCTTCACGCACTTTTAAATTTACAAATTTAATTGTCCTTTTCTAATTATTTTTTTAAAAATAACTTTAAAATAAAATCGCAGTTCTTGGCAAGTGAAGCTCCAAAAGACTACAAATTATGTAGATTAACAACCGTTAGGCTCATGGGTTCAAAATAAGTTATTCAACTTAATTTATACGCTAAAACAGAATATCTCCTCTGAAGTTTTTAATTATAAAAACTCTTATCTGATTATTTTATTTACCTATTTTGCTAAATAAATGTTTTTTAATCTTAAATTAAAACTTAAGGAATGATGTTTTTTAAACATCGAAACAGAACATTTTATCAAACATTTCAATAGTAAACAAGGGAATAAGACTATTTTTAAAACATTTCCTATGGTCGTATATTATTTTATTATGTTATTTTTTACTAAAATAAAATGCACGATACGGAAACCAGGGTACACCTCTAACGATAACTTCTTTTCTGCTAAATTCGATATAGTTTGTCTCATTCCCATCAAGATACAAGTCTACTATCTGGTATTTTGAGAAGTTTTGTTAATTATACTCGTATAAAAGAGTAAAATAATACAGTTACATAAAAAGTTCAAGTTAGTTCAATAGTTATAAATTGTTTTTGAGAAATCCAAACCCACGCGATTTCCTTTCAAAACAAATATTATTTTACTTCAAATATGTAATATTCATGACATTGGAACGTGAAAGAAACTCAAATAATGTAAATTTTGTCTCTATTTTCGTCATATTTGGTATTACTTTCGAAGAGTGGAAATATCTTGTATACAGATAAGAAAATATATGTCTTACATTTTTAAAAATCATTTCAAAGTTAAATTTCAACTTTAGATACAAAGTGATAGTATTGAAAACCGTTTGAAACTTGGCCAGCAAGAAACGGTACTGAAAATTACCATAAAATAAAAATGAGTAAATTTTTATCTAATTTGATAATACTTTTAATGTACACCTTTTCAAAACAAGCTCTTAGTGATAAGGTACATTGAGAAATGAATTCTAGCAGTAAGAAATAATTGTATTATAAATTATTCTCATGAAAATAATTGAAATTTTATCACTAAAGAACAATAAATTTGTTATTGAAAATACATATAAAAACTTCAGAAATATATACTTCCGGCTCAAAAATTTAATACTAAAATATTAGAAAAAAACTGTTATACATTTTAAATTTCGAATTTTTTTCCTTGTAGAATTCTTAATTGAGTTCTAGCCAAAAAATCTCATAATAATGAATCATTATTATAAAAAATTAAGTTTGTGTTTTTAAAAATCATTTTGTAAACTTTATATTTCTTAGGACGAGGGGTATTTGAAGTATTTTAAGGATAATTAATAATTAATTAATACCCTAGTAATTTTTATTTGACAAATTTTCATATTCTTAGGACTCTACCTTAGCTTTAATCTATTTCATCTGCATTAAAAATGACTGCATCTGGTTTTTGTAGCATCATTTTAGTTTAATTTCAGAAGATTAGAACACATACACTGTAAGTCTTCTTTTTTCTTAGTAAAAATATAGCTAACTTTTTAACACTACTTTATTGTATCAATAATTAAAGCTATAAATAATGTATTCCTTACACAATTATGAATCCACTATCTTTATATAAACATTTAATAATATTCAAAAAAAAATCTCAAGTTCATTTAAAAGCTTTGATCTATATCCATAACTAAAATTTACCAAATAAAGATTTCTTTGAGAAAAGAGTAAATATTTAGTTAGGTAAATATTTTTATAGATAAATATTTAGATTTGAAGCAAAGTTCGAAGCAAATATAAAATGTTCCATCCTCCCTCGAATCTTATAGCTATATTATTGACCACGGTTTGTTTTTATCAGCGATTAGCTTGCCGATGATACTTATACTGTGATAACAAAATTGAGGAATTTTAGGATCCATAAGACATATGCTAAATCAATACACGAAATTTACTTTCCCCCTGTTCAAATATATTTAGTTGATTAAAACTAACAAATGGAGTAAAGTGTTTTGTGTATGAAAAGCTATTTTTGTACGTAAAATGGCTTAGAACTTTTGTTTGTTTGATTTGTTTTGAATAAACGATGTTTTAAATAATACGATAGATCTCTTTATTTAGAGTCATGATGAAGTTTAGAATTGGAATTTTAGTATTCTCTCGTTTATGTTTAATTAATATCACATATTAATTTAACCTTTTGAACTGGTGACGAATTAAAGTAAATTTAAAAAGAAAAATATATACAATTTCGATTGATTTTATTAAACTTCAGTACAAACCAGAAGACATGCCGTCATTCCTATTATATACGACACCAAGTGAGGGTTGTGAAATTCTCTCTCATATCAAGGGCACCCAACAGAACTTTTCAGTAACGACGTATTTCCAAAAACCCCAAGACCTTACCCCTAGATAACCTAGAAATCCCCAAGACCTCACCCCTAGATAACCTACCTCCTAAAATTAAAATTAAAAAAAAAAATAAGAACCATCATTTAGTTTCGAATATATGACACTCTGTGTACAAGTTGAGAGTGCAAGCTGAAATGAAAAAAAAAATCCTGTAATGTACAAAAATGTAGCCTGGAGGGCAAAAATATTACCAATGGATGGAATATTTTCCTCTCAAATCACTGTAAAGCAAAACAATAGACGTCAACGAAGAGCTAGACACAAATCTGGCAACCTATCTGAAACTAGCAATTTGTTACCATTCAGTTAATGACTTGTACACAACATGTGATATCTATATATATATATATGCTAATCTTTGTATATGTTTGTGTGTTTGCGAGCTCAAACGTTTATATTTAAAAGATGAGCCGAAATAAAAAAAATCTTTTACGTCAAATTTAAAACTACTAGTGATCAAGTTTGCTGAAAATTTTAACTACAGAATTGATGTTTTTCATTTTGGCGATGATTCTACAAGCCATTAATATAAACACTTCCGAAAGTAAAATAACTCAGTTTTATTAAAGAGAAGGATCGTTTTCATTTAGAACTATTTTCCTCATAAGCATACAAACTAAAAACATAAAAAAGTGCTATGTTCGGCGATTTATCGCTTGTGCGTGGCAAACGGAAAGGTACCAAAGTTTTAGCGAGATAGCAGATCCGTATATAATCCAACCTCTGTAATTTAATATCAAAAAAGCTCCAAAATTCCTCAGCTGATACACGGAATTGTACTATAATTAAATATCTAAGCTTTTTCGATACATATTCGTTGGTTGTATTGGTGAAAGCTTCACATTTAGCTAAACTGCGCTAATCATTCATTAATACACTAGAAAATATTAATTAATATACTTTTATTACAAATGTATATCTGCGAAAAAGGTAAGCATTGTTTGACAATGAAAGGGATCATAAAAAAGGGAAATATCATTAAGATTTCCAGGGGAGCGTCACCCGTGTTTACCAAAGACGGTAAGCACCACGGAGAGAACGAGAATAAATCATTCGAGAAAGATTATATGATTTATAAGCCCCGTACTTATGAATATAAGATGAATTCCATTAAGGGGACGACATTTACACGATTTTTAAACAACTTTCGCATCTCAGTTTTAAGGGCGTAACGTTTCATAAATGTGTCAGGAATAACTGCAAATGCTTCACGTTCTTCAACACATAAAAGTGCTTTAGAAAATTAAATGTTTTTCTAAAAATGCTATAAAAAGAAGTAATTGTTTTCCTAAAGAACTTTTCTAAATACATTTGTAAAACAGGACCAAGAATGCGATCGTAATCAGTTCAGCATAAGAAAAAATAGGACGGATGGTCTGGTGTGTCTCGGTTATTCTTAACGTCACACCAAAAGCAACATGAGAGCTATTAGTGATAGACCTCATAATTATGAACCATGATTAAATGATAAGGACGACTAATCTGGCTCCCCACTCTAATTTACTCTCACATCGCAATGATAACATTAACTGGTGCCGCATTGTCATCACTTTTAGAGCTCAGTAGTTTTCATTTTAACACCAGCTCAAGAAAAATAATCAGTAATATTGTATAGAAAAAGTTTTATCCTTAATTTTTTTCGAAAACAAATTCAGAAAACGACTTTTGTTTCTATTTTACTTCATAAGAGTGGCTATTTCACATCTATCAATACATCTTTGAGTGATAATAATCTTTATGAGAGAAAATGCATTTATTATTACCTCGAATCACAGTTAAGCTCTGCAGCCATTTTTTTTCTGTACTCCAAATTATTATTATAGTTTTAATTTTGCACAGCTTAAATTTAATTACTCTGTATTTTCGGTAATTTTTTTCCATTAGAAGGGATGCCAAGTCTTTAAGTTGTACTTTTTTCTGGTCGTCATTTAATGTATTATTGAAGAACTACAGAAGAGCTAGAAGGCAAAAGCGATATGCACAGCAATCCCAAGTAAAAGCTAGTTTAACCAAGTAAAATAAAAATAAATGAATATCACGCTAAAGAATTTTTTGTTGCGAGTATTAGAAGTGTGTCTCCAAAAATATAAATATTTAATAAAAAAAAATAGAAATTTTTAAATACCTAAATTTAAACAAAACCATTTCAAAGGTAAATTAATTTCACATTTTTAAACAGTGTTAAATGAAAGCGATGCCAACATATCTTTTTTACTAAATTGGCCATAGTTTTACTTCTTATGGCGTTACTCTTTGATTCTGAAGATATTGATATCAGAAAGAAAACATTAAGGTTATATTTATTAAATAATAGGAAACTCTACCAGATAAAACATTTTCCTACAATATAATTGTCAGACTCGGATCAAATTTAAAAATCGCTGATTCGTACATATGAGAATAGCTCTCATTCCCTGTTATTATATTTCCCGAAACCCTTCGTGTTAGATCCAGTGACATGTTCCTCATCTGTTTCATATAACATACTCGCTAAACATTAGTCAGTAATAAATTGATTATTGTATGATTTATTGTGTAGTTCAGAGGCCTAATCAAGTCCTTGGAAAAAGAATCATTCTTTGCTTTTACTGAGAATCATATTAGATTGCATATCTGTCAAATAAACGAATGGAGAGCTGTAACATTTTCGCGTTGATGATTCTTTTGTTGATTTATAGCTCTTCTGTCTCAGTTGAAATAGTATTTAGAAGAGATATGAATTCCTTTGAATTAGAGAACGGAATAAATTTCCAGATTAGTGCTATTTAGTTCTTGAAATGCTTGAAAATTTCTGAAAATTCAAACAAGATTATTTTCGCATTGTGTAAAGATAGATATAGATATTTGAAATTAAAGATTCATTGCAGTTGAGCAATAACTTGTACAAGAAAAAAGAGCTATAAGTATACTTCTTATTAAACTGGTGTTTAATGTAGATATATTATCTCATACATAACATTTTTAATGTTCTAACTGAGAAAATGTAAATTTAGTAATTGTTTTGTGGGAAATATAATTCCTGAAATACTATTCAGCTGAAACACTGTTAACGAAATTCATCCTGCTGGAAGAGCGAGCTCAGGTGTCATCCTTGTCCTTGACCATAGTTCAAAAGTACGAGGTCCGTCGCCTATGGCCCTCATTTTGCTTCTATGTTAATGAACAATCAATCAATCAATCGATAATCCAGACTAATTTATTGAAATGTATACATTGAATAATAAGCAACACAAGCTAATGTGTCCTATTGAATTGAATGAGAGATGTGTATCAACAATGGTTATTATGCCATTATCCCAGAGAGTTTCAATGTATATTCTTAATTCGAACTATTGATGGATATTCCACTTTGCGTGAATGAATCTTAGCAGAAAATATAACTAATTGTTGATTAGACCAGGGCAGTCTGTTTGATGAAGCAGAGGTCTATAGGGTTACTGGCTCGAGGCTCAATTACGCCCAAACTGGCGATGTTAAGTAATAAAATCTACTCCGAGTTAAATCAAATTCTACCTCTAAGTCTCAGATGATAAGTATTTCTTGTCTTAAAAGTGAGATATTAATTTGATTGTAGTTATCCACCACCTGGTTCTCACTCACAGGCAGCGTTGTTTCCGTCGAGTCTAGGTTCAAGTTTTGGTGCCCCAAAAGACCCTTAGTGTAGTGGGACTCATGCTCGACAAATCTATCTCAGTTCCTAGTCCTCCCTTTGGCGTAATGTGGCAGTTTTGAGAGGTAGGGGACTGCTCAAGTCTCGTTCTTCTTATTTCACTAAGGTTCAAAATAATAAAGTCCATCGTCAATAACTCCCGTGTTGCTTCTAAGTGCAACGTTAATAATCAATCAATCTACCTCATTCAAAATAAGACTCTCATTCAAAATAAGGCTTGTCACCGATTTTCGAATGTGTATCTCTAGTGAAAGATTTTCATCAAAGACCAACTTGCAGAATAGAAGAGCTTGCTGTTCATTCAATGGAACAGGTCTCAAGGCGCTCTCGTGAGAAGGAGTTGAAATTAATTGAGTGAGATACCAGATTAAGGGACATCATCATTATTTCACCACTGTTCCTAATTATAAAGTCCGTCGCTTTAGAGGGACATTTATTTAAAAACCATTCCTTCTCCGTGAGACCTTTGATTATAATGATAAAACTAATGATATTCTAAACAAATGTTTAACGCAACTTAAGCAGATTTGGCTCTTGCGCCCCAAACACACAATCACTCATTCAATCTCCCGTGGGACTTATGAGATTGAATTATTAATGGCGTATTTAGAAGTAACCCGAGAGCTATTGGCGACTGACTTCAGCCTCAGTTAGTGAGATTCTTTGAGATCTATAGGAAATTTAGTTCATCACAACTTTCCCTATTCCATACAAAGATGGAAGCGGGATTCAAACCAAAGTCCTCTGGTTACTGAGCTCGTGCTCCTCGGATTATATGACTGTGACCATCTAGCTAGAATAAAAGGATGTAAGATCTTATGCTTTTGTGTGTACCTGTCCATGACTGTTCTTGCAGTTGCGATATTCAAAGATGTTTTTTACCTTTAAGTACGACGAATTTATTTTTATACAGAAAATATGTTTACAATCACGATTCTCCCTAACATTCGTTTTTTTTTCCTATTACATGATCAGTTAAACAAGAAATTGGATTGTTAAGTAATTTTTATCTTATTTCTGTACGACGTATTTTTCAAAAATTGTGAAGCACGCTGTATGAAATTGTACACCATAATCTCCTAATATGAGTGATGAGTTCTACTTCTCTCTTACCTACTCAGATTCGTTTCGATAGTATATCAGGATATGAGGTGAATTTCAGCAGATATATATATATATATATATTTTAATCGGAAATTCATCAACAAAAAAGTGTCGAAGCATAATACAGGGTGATAAATTTAAAAGAGTACCCGTTTGTTTTTTGTATTATCCACATGTATAATATGTGTAGCCAGACTTTCAACATCATTTCTTATTTAATACGTCTATATTTAATGTGCGGGTATCGTTTTTTTTTTCACTTTCTAAATACAAAAACTCGTTTTTTAAACATAAATTTTCATGAACATCATTAAGTAATTTTTAATCCGATTCTGCTCAAATGATTGAAGTAAATCCGTCTTCTTCTTTCTACATTTTTATTATTATTATTTTATTTTTGAAAACTCGTTTTGAAAGATTTTGAATGACAATAATAAAAATAGTCTGCATGAACTAATTCTTTGATTTCAAAGAATTCCGAAATGTACCTAGACATAATTCAAACTTTTATTACTTCACTTGAGAAACAGAACAGTAATTGCTAGTTTCAGCAAAACGGAGTCACTCCACGTACGTCAAACTTAACAATGAAAGTGCTTAAGGAATTCTTTGATGACCGTTTAGTTTCAATAGACCTCTGACTCCAGACCTCACCCCGTTAGGTTTTTTTTTTGTAGGGTTATCTCAAAGATAGGGTTTTCCAGAAAAGTCCTACAAACATGAATGAATTAAAACAAATCATAACTGAAGAAATCTCGTCAATAACGCAACAATGTTGCGAAGTGTGTCAAAAAACTTGGTTCGACGTGTTCATGTTTGCATTCAAAATGGTGGCGAACATTTTCAACATTTGATGTTAGGAAGGATAATGTAAGAATTTGAATTAAATTATGTTTTTAAAAAATAAAATTATCACAGGATTAAGCTACATTGTACGTTTTCATTTCTGTTTTACCTCACAAATAAAGTTGTGACAATCCAACAATGTTGGAAATTGTCTCCCCCATTTAAACAAGGTTTAAACAATTATACTTCAGTGTTAGAATAGTTGCCGTACCCGCCAGAGTTAAGGGTAATAAGAAAAACCAACGGGTACTCTTTTAAATTGATCACCTTGTATTATGACTGTCCATTTATCTGTCTTATTTAGCTAATTGGTCTTCAAAATTATTTTTCTCTTTTATATTTTTATATTATTATCATTTATCATAATTTATGCTCATAACTTTGTTATTTCGTTTCGCGTACAACACACATTGTTCAAAAAGCTATATTTAAACCGAAAACAAAATGAAACATTCAATACAAATTCTTTTAAGCAATTGCTTAAGAGAATTTGTGTGCACAATCTTTTATGACTAAAATTATTTACTACTTAAAATAAATATTTTGAACACAATTTTAATTGAAACATCTTTTAAGGGTTAAGCGATATTATTCCGTTTAATTTTTCTAATGGAGAATTTTGTACTTTTCTTTCTATTGAGTAGCTAGAATAATAAGAAACCGAAAATCGAGATCATCCCAAAGACTTTTTCCGAGATGAAATTTTGATTCCATTTCTTGAAATTTAACATTACAACTGAGATATACTTTTTGTTATTATCATACTCAATTTTGTCTATGATTTATGTTGAACAAAAGACCAAGAGAAAAAGAAAAATGTCTTCATTGAGTTTTGGATTCAGTTGTCTGTCTGGATAAAATAAAAAGGCTTATTGATGCCGATGAAAGTTTTTCAATTTATATAATAAAACAAAAAAAATCGAAATGCATTTTGATTTTGTGATTTATTTTCTTCAATTAGAAACTTCAACGATTTAATTTCCATGCCAAACAGCTGCCAATTAATCTGAGCAGAAATCTAATCCAATTAAGTTAATACACATAGAGACCCATTGACTCAGAATAAAAAAAAACACTCTTAAATTATTATTTGATTGGAACTTTAGAGATAAATATTAACAACCACAATATTGTTGATTTATATTTAATTCCAGATAAATACAAATGTGTTCTATGAGTTTCATACTCATTAAATTAATTGGAATCTCAAATTGATTAACTGGATTATGATTGATGAGGAGAAACATGAAATCGCAAAGAACATTTGCATTTAAGCGAGCAGGAAATGTTTTGAGAAAAAGATAATAGTTGTGATCTTAACGTCTTGCTTAGGCTCAAAATCTCAAGCAATATTGCTCTTTATTCATGCCTGATTAAAGCAAAATTAAGTGAATTGAAACCTAATAAAGCAATAAAGTATTAACAATTAATAAACGGTTTGTAATATGGCACAAATCATTTGTATTTTCCGTTTACAAAAACTTTCAGTAAGTAAAAATTACTTAACGAAATAGCGATAATAATGCATTAATCCATTTCATTAGAAAGACTTTTACAACAATCCATCGCTAAACGAGGGGGGCTGCAGTCTAAAAAGTCCCAAGGTTATAAAATTTAGAGCTTTTATAAAATGTAGGGATCGAAGGAATAAAAATAGACAGAAGCATCAAATTAATAAGAAAATATATATGAGTGACATTTACTTTCTATCATAACTTAAAAGAAATAATTACAGATGATACTTTGAAATAGAGAATCAAATACAAATATGGAATATTAGTGGTAAAAGAAACTGTTTATCTCTGCGCAAAATACTTGTCAAAATACTCGTAACTTGCATTATTAAGGCACTATTCGTTAATTTGATGCTGAAAAGATGCCGAAACTATAACAGACTCTACCAACATCAGCCGTACAAGTTTCCGAGACCTTACTATTTATTCAAGTAAAATATTTTTAATAATTTTTCAACGATGAGCAACCATGTATCATAAACAGTTTTCAAAATTCTATGAGTAAAATCGATGTAATTAATTGAAAAACATCGACATGCTTCGCTTATTTCGTGAAAAATTAAATATTCGTTTAAAAACATAGGAGAGGGAACCCTCCTTTCCCAAACTGTATTTCGCTGGAAGACAAGATTTGTATTTATAAATCCTTAAAATTGCACACAATTCCTATAAAATGCTCTCCATGGGAGATAATACATTTGTCTTCCTTCTCATTATTTGAAGCAGCCCAAGTTTGATATTGTTGAATACATTTTACGAAACTATATTATCAGCTTCCTCCACGGTGGTATTTCTCTTTCCTTTTAATAAAACCTATGTGAAATGGACGCCTTTCATTGGTTGGAAGTTTGTTTGCTCTCAAGATTGTACCCTTTGCATCAAATCTTGTCACCCATTACTTCAAAAGAAAGATTGGGATAATTTCAATTTGATTTTTTTCTTGGCACAGAATCAATCGATTTTTTTCGACTTGTGGGAGCAGCTGGTACATACACCTTGCAATACATCTTGTGTTATTTGCTGATAACAGCTCCAACTAACACCTGTAGCTTCTGAACAATTGTATACAGACGATTCCCATTGATTTTTTTTTTGAATTTTTTTTCGACATCACCTAATATACTGATAATTTTAAATACTCATTTTTTCTGCTGTGTAAATCCTTCGATAGCTTGTATAAATCTCGTTACTTCTTCTTAAAGATATTTTTAAGCATTTCACATTCTTCCGTGACCTTGAAATTCGTAAATAAAACCTCAAAAAGATTTTCTCGATTCGCACGAGGAGTTTGACAGTATTTGAGAAAATTGACATAACTAGCCTACTTAATATTCTACAAAGATACCCCTTCGATACTGACTTGTGATGCATACAACTACACTTACCTAGAAGGAAAATGCTCAACTGCCATTAAAAAAAGTTCTGGAAAATCAATTTGGGTTGATTTTTTTCAGAGGAGGGAGAGGAAGCTCGTGCAGCTCAGAATACAGTTGCACTTATTGCGCGAAAGGATACATCTTTTATGAAATGCATATACTAAGAATCTGATTGGAGAAATTATGGAAAAAAATGACTGATTTATTAATAAACATTCTTATATTTTTATTTTTGCAGCGCCCATGTCACCACAGGAATCGGTCTTTCTGCATCCCAATGCAACATCAGTCATCCTCCACCTTTCTGCATGGAAAAATGGCGGCTGCCCTATCACACATTTCGTAGTGCAACATCGTCCAAAGTACCAGAGTCAGTGGATAACGGCATCCGAGAAACTGGATATGCCCAGAGAGATCCACACAATCCGGCACCTGTCGCCGGACAGAGATTACGTAGTCATGGTTACTGCCCACAGCGAAGCCGGACTTACTCAAGGAGAATATGTGGTCCGAACATTACCTGCGTCAGCTATAGGTATAGAGTATAAGAATTGTAAGATATGCATTTCTGCTAAAATTCCATATGTGTATTGGGTGTGTCAAAGTATGCAAATATGAGTGTTATGAGATACATTTCTGCAAAAGTATATATAATCAAGGAGTCTGGTTTTATTTAGTCAGGAATAGTATTTAAAAAAATAAATGGCACATTTTTAACACATTCCATTAATATATGAAAACTTTTATCGAATTCGTACGACAAATTAACAGTGGATCAAGTCGTCAATTAAAAGGATTTAAAATCTAAAATAACAATTTACGGTACTAAATAATGCAGTTTTAAGCAATTTAAATCACCTAAAGAATTATATAACTCAATTTAAAAACACAAATATAATGTACTGTAAATAAACATTGTACTCGCAACTTGAAACACATATTTTTAAAAGATTTCTATCATTAACTTATTGAAAATCTAGTTAAAGTAAACTTTAATAAAAACAAATGCTCTTTGAAATGTAAATATCATTCAGATAATAAATAATTATTATTTAATAATATAAGGTATGCAATATGAAACAAATGATGCAAAGAATTAAATAACAAAAAGAGACTAATCATTTCATTAATTCACATATTTGCAAAAAAATTTATATCGAAATGCAGCAATGCAGCTTAAAAATCTACGAATTTCTATAAGATATTGAAAATTATTGCAGATCACAACATAACTTATATTTAAATTGTACAATGTATGTTATAAATTTATATGATATTTAATTTAGAAATATTTACTCTGCACTCGTTTAAAACTACTAAATTGTTTTAAAAATTATCAAGGAAACAAAATCCATAATTGCAGGCTGTTTATATCTTACTTTTTGTACTCTAACTTCTAATTTGTCAACATGCATTATGATTGGAGTAATGTTTCAAATCCGAGTGAAAAATAATTAATAAATAATGAATTCATCTGGAAGTCTGAAAATTCCATATCATTCCAATGCTTTTTTTACTTCCTACATTTCTGTTGAATATGCATGAAACGATGTTACGTCATGATCTCCGGTCTATTTTGCTTAATAATAGACGGACACAGTGATACCATAAGCACTCTGTAGATCCTTCCTCAACATGTTATTCATGACAGTTCACAAATTTTGTCACATAATTGTTTTCCTGACTTCGCAATTCTCCATTCATAGCTCCCACTTCTTCTCCAGCTTTCGGGAAAAGGGAGACTGGTCTTCCCTTTTACAAAAACGTCGCCCTGGTGGTCCCGGTCGTGGTCTCGTCCCTGGTGATCCTGGTCTTGCTGTTTGCCATAGTTGTCTGCTTCAGAAAACATTCGCAGGACCGAAGAGGAAGACACGGTATGCTGAATTTTCAAAAACAAAATCGATCATTTATCGATATTAGCTTAGTTTATAGATTTATTTAATTAGTCAAGTATTTGTTATAATGTCTACACCTTTCTTCATATATAATTAGTTTTACTTTAAAAATAAAGTTTGTCTTAAGCGTTTGGTAATTGAAGTAAAACATTGACAAATTAAAGAATTTATAATTCATCGAAAGGTGTGTTATTTTCATTCATATATGAATAGGAATTCAAAAAAATAAGTTTGAAGTATGACATCATCAACCTTATTTTTTGAATGCATGACGTCATCATAACGACTATGACTATGCAGACACCGGTATGTTTTAGTTAGGTCCTTTACCACAATATTGTTTTCGCCAGATAATGGCTCCGCTTTCTTAGGAAACCATAGCTTCAATTAGGCTTCCTTCTCATAATGCTTAGGAAAGAAGGTGAACTCAGTAAAATAGTTTTGATGTTGAATATTTGCATGATGTACATAAAATATAAAATTTTACAGCATTGTGTGTTGCATATACTCATATAAGTATAAACATATAAGTATTGTTCTTAATATATTTTCATGATAAAAGTTATGCAAAATGGTAACATCCTCGTGTTGCTTCTAACGCGTCATTAATAGAAACCAATCCAATCTGTGAAACTATAATTTTCCGTAACTTTTAACACGTCACAGTTATTAAAATGGTTATTATAAAACACAACAAGTGGTTTTATTCAAAAAAATTATAATTAATAATAAAAACTTCTGAAAAATGTAAACTTTATATACAAAACGATATTTTGAGAGTATTTTTATTCAGTGCTTCCAACAGCAAGTAGTTGTTTTATTATTTTATTATTGAGAATATTTTTGCACACAATTCTGAAAAATATCAATTATTATTAAGTATAAATACCTACAAGTTTTATTATATCACGCATCAATATGAATTTATTAAAGAGGGAGGTAGCAATAGTGAAACATTTGTGTATGATAGAAAGAAATAGATACCATGCTCCAATCTGTCTGATTCTCTAAAAGTCACCATTTATTCCACAGAACTCTAGATTCATACAGGGTAGTGTTGTTTCTCTGACTCCGTGTGCCTTAAAGGTAAATTAGATGGCATTGTTATTCAGCTAAAAGCGAAAATGCTCAATCACAAGGGCCCTTTTATCGAAATTTGGTGCCGAGAAAATTCGATTTGTAAATGAGAAAAGGAGCAGTTTGTCATCTGAGAGCTGCGATTTCAGCAGATTGGCCTGGGGCGATATGAATTTGAATTTATCGTCATGCGTGAGAGGTGATTTATGATGCCCAGTACGGACACACAATACATCCTCCAGACTTTCGAGAATAACTCGATAAAGAAGGTAATAGAACAAATCAACAATTGGAACGTTATGATAACGTCTAGATCTGCTTCTTTTGTAATACAAAATTTCGAAATATGTCATGTTATGACAAAAATTAAATGCGTTTAATATGCAGTGAATTATTTAAAAATCTAAGCACATAAAGCTTGTTGATTCTGATATATTAAATATAATTTTGCGAATTTCATACATAAGGGTTTCATTTGTTAGTCTCGACTGTTGTTGAGTACTTGTGCATTTAAGTAAAGTGATACGCCTGGAAATAAACAAGAAACAAAATACTTAAATTTGTGCATCGTTTTAGTATAAAATTAGATTATTGAATTCCTGCTATTTTCAATTTGTATGTGTATGAAACTTCTAGGACTAGCAGTTTAAATCATAGAATCGAATAAATATGGAATAAGTGTATTATTAAAACATGTAAATACTATTATATCTCGAATAACAAATTCATGGTATTATGTATCAGATAAATCTATGGTTTCCTAGGATAGCGAAACCGTTATCTGGCGGCAGCAATATTGCGGTGGATGACATCACTAAAACATTATCTATGTAACCAGGTGGCGTAGTTTCTGAAAGAGCGTTGAATGTGAGTGGAACGTATATCAATAAGTAAGCTATGATTTCCTGGGAAAGATTTGACGAGGAAGAATATTAGCGGCATATCCATCACAATATTGCAGCTGCCAGATAACGGCTCCACATAACTTGGAAATCATAGCTGTAGAGGCTTGATTGAGGAGTAATGTCATAAATTTTTAATTTGCTATCCATTTGTCACCATTTTTGTTGTACCTGATAGTTACATATATCCATTATGTAATCAAGTTTCATTTTCCGATAGTCCTTATTCCTTTCCATACACTTACATCAATATGTGGCTAGTCAACCAAACCTGTCAAAAAAGAATTCCGGTAATTGTTGTCGATACCTAGCTTTAATGTAATGCTTTCACCTCGTCATCAGAACGAAACTAATGGCTAGGGTATCTTAGGAAAGCGGACATTTATCTAGCGGCCACTATATTGCGTTGAATAACGTCCCTAAAACGTTGCCTATGTAAACCAGGTGGAGTGGTTTTCTAAGGAGCTATTCCTTCGCTTCCCCCCTAAAGTTACGGTTTCTTAGAAAATTGGTGGCCTCAATTTTGAGGTGCACGACATCATTAATCTTCCTCGTCAAATTTATCTTAGAATACTATAACGGCTACGATTTCCTAAGAAACCAGTGCCTTACCTAGGTGTCGTAATAAAACGGCGGATGACATCATCAAAACATTGTCTATGCAAACCAATGATATTGCTTCTTCCCTTTTGTTCTCTTTAGAAAACCAAGCTATCTGGTTTACATAGAAATACGTTTTAGTGACGTCAACCGCCGCAATATTGCAGCCGCTTGATAAGAGCTCCACTTTCCTAGGAAACCATAGCGTTACCCATTGAATTTACACACCACTCCCATTCTACGATTCTTAAGAAACCACGCTATCTGGTTTATATAGATAACTTTTTAGTGGCGTCATCCATAGCAATATTGCAGCCACTTGATAAGAGCTCCACTTCCCTAGGAAACGGTAACGGCAACGGCTAAAGTTACGAGGTTCCTATTTAAAAATATTAAACTTACCCTCTCATCATAATTTATAAATTTAAAGGGCATAATTAGTTAAAGTTTTATCGTAATTTAAGTTGCTATCATAAATAGGATCAAGGCAACAAGCACCTGGGTGTTCGACAGAGTGAGGCAACTGCCGAAACTAGTTGGAAATTAAAATTACGAGGGCGCGCACTGCTATTGGATGCCGTAGCAAGGGAAGCTAAGAAGCATACATAGCGGTGGGCGGGGTCTAGGTTAGGGGCGGGACTTCAGTTCGAAGACGAAAAACGGCTTCGAGAAACTGTTGTTCGTGGGGTTTTGAGAGGTTATAAAAAGAAAAATTTAGCTAATAAATTAAATTGAAATAAAAGGAAATGCCGTACCGAAACCAATTTAAAGAAATATGCAATTAGAAATTTTGAGGGAAAATTTGAAACGCGAGGAGATGAGTTTGAAAAACAAGAATTAAGCCGAAATGAGCGCTATTAGCGACATCTGGTGATGAGAAAAGTTATGAATCTTAGGAAAATACAGTTAAAATTTAAAAAATTGTCTAATTTTCTAGAATAAAAGATTTCCCTAGGAAACCATAGCGTTACCCGTTGATTTTCATTCCACTCCCAATCCATGATCCTTAGGAAACCACGACATCTGGTTTACATGGGCAACATTTTAGCGACGCTATCCACCTCAATATTGAGGCCGCCAGATAAGGATTCCGCTTTCCTGAGAAATCATAACTCAATGGTGGTCTTTCATATTTGGTAAACGGTGGGAGTCGCAAAGTCTGGTACAATAACGCGTCGATGCTTTAATTTCATCTCTTCGCGAGAATCTTTATCTTTTCCAGTTCTCCGCACAAGAAAGACACTTGGGAACAAAAAGCAATTGCCGATACATAGAGAACACATAAAGCTTTCAAATACAATAAGAATAATGAAAATTAGATAACAAAAAGCTATTGTCGTGGTGGCATTACTTTCAATAAAAATTCTCATATATCAAGTATTATATAGGTATATTCTTCCTCGACTATTTCTATAAAATAAGAGGAGTGATAGTTTCCAAAGAACCGATCAATATTTACAATGGATCTTAAAGCTATTTAAAGTAACGTAAAAATAAATGTTAAGTAGAAGAGACGGAAAAAAATATTCAGTTTCTCGTATTATAATCCGCCATTTTGCTTTTGCGATGCCACTGGTTTCGAACGATGTTATTAAATAATAATCTCAAGCAATGAGGATGCAACGCTTTTATGGATAAAACTTTTCGCTTCGGATGGCTTCCGATTGAATTTTAATGAGCTGAACAGCTGGCCTCTGAACAATTTACACCCGACATGCCTTTGAGACTTTCTGGGATTTGAATGGGGATTGTGAAACTGGTGTGATTTTCTTCTTCTGTACTTTTCTATTAGGACAGTTATCTTAGCCGATATTTTGAATGAAATGCTGTTTCCTTGTAAACATTGTTCGTCTTCGTATGTGTGGGGATACTATTATCTTTCTTTAAGGGGATTTACCTCTCCTATTTCTTGTTAAAACAATTCATGCGAACACCTTGTACATACATATTAAATTTTTTAATTAAAATCTTTATTCCTTTCGAAAGTAACCATTAATTGTTTTACAAAAATCATAACTTTTAATCCTGATGCCACTATACAACCACTGGTTGGAGAAAGGATGTACGCTAGATCTGTATCGGCTTAAAGTCCTCGCTTTGGAGTGATGTGGAAGTTAAGAGAGTAAGGTACCAGCTGAGGGAAAGTCCTCGTCACTTGGCTGTGGATCAAAATTACTGGTCTGTCAGCAATAGAGGGATCGCGATGGTCTAGTTGTCGTAGTCACGCACCCGTGATCGGTATTGTTTCCTTCGAATCATGTGTTCCAGTCCTGATGTCTCTTAAGACCCGCCGTGTAACGGGGCTGATGCTCGTTAAATCTAGCGAGGTTGAAAGTCCTCTCTTTGGCATGAGGTGAAGTTTGGAAAAGGGGGTGTCATATCAGGTGCCGTCCTCGTCTTTTAACAGACGCTCAAACCACGAGGTCCGTCTCCTAAGGCATTCATGTTGATTAAAAGTTTGACGTTAATAAATAAACAATCGTCATCAAAAGCCTTTGTATTACTAAGTGCGAAGTTAATATAGAAACATAATTTTTTTATTTCATTGTCAAATCATTAGTTAATGAGTGTCGTTCTAGTCTTTAGACTGAGGCTCAAACCACGAAGTCCATCTCCAAAGGTCCCCGTTTTGCTTCAAAGTTTGATGTCATCAAAAATCTTTGTATTACTAAGTGCGAAGTTAATATAGAAACGTTATTTTTTCATTTATTGCCAAATACACCTGTTAATAATTGCCATCCTTGTTTTTTGATCGAGACTCAAAACCACGAAATCCGTCTACAAAGACTCTCGCGATGCTTCAAAGTTTGATGTTAATAAACAATCCAACCGTCATCAAAATTCCTCGTATTGCTAAGTGTGAAATTAATAAAAGAACATAATTCCTTATTTAATTGTCAAATCCATTAATTAATGGTTGAGTTTATTTAATGTAACGATGTAGCATGATGAATTTTTAAACTATTTAATAATAAATCCAAAAAGGCTAAACTTAATATAGAATTTCATAATAAAAGTACAATAAGACATCGATAAATCAGATTAATTAGCACTAGAGCCAATCCGGGTATCGAAAATTAGGACTCACCGGAAAATGGTATAAAAGCATTAGGAAATCGGAGAACTTCTCATTTCCTCCCCCCACACACACCTGTTAAGTATTGGGCATTCAATATCACTGTCTAGCGTGGGATATTGTTATAAAAGTGTTCTTAAAGTTATTTCATTGCATTTTCCATTTAGACGATGTAGTATCATATACCGTTTGTCTTTGATAATAGAAAGTTCGATTAAGATTTTATTGATTTCCAACAGAGAATGTTTGTTTAAGTCCCCTCGAACTATCATTTCACATATCAATAGTTGTTAGAATATTTTTGTAAAGAAGTTAACTTTTTTAAGATACGGGGATGAAATAAATGTTATTTAGGAAAATTGCAGACATCAGTTCGAGTTTCTTAAAAAAATTGAAATTGGCCTTTCTAATTTTATTTAATCACATGCTAACTTTTTTCCTGTTAAGTTCGTAAAAAAGTAGAATTATTCCAAATGAATAATAATTTGCATAAAATAAGCGTACTTCCAAGTTCCAGGCTCTACTGAAGCAATTATTTTCATGAAAATAAAATAAATTCTTCAAAATCCTAATGCATATATATTTTCTCAAACAAAACTTTCAAAAGAACAAAAACTTGGCCAATGTTAACAACAAAAAGATTAAAAGACGTCTCCATCATAAAAATCAATAACTCAATTAAATGTTAAAAATAAGAGAAAACGATAAATTACTAAATTAGACAATAATATTCATTTCGCATTTGAAATAAAAAAGACTCAATAAAATATTAAATTAAATATATCTTAGCATTGTAAGTATATCTTAAGTAAATTAAACGTATTATACTTAAAACTTAACACCAAATATGTCCTTTATTTTATACTCAGGCATTTTTGTCGACGTCATTTCCTTAAAACAAGTTGTTAGCACATGTTTAGAAAAAAAAAAAAAAGAATTTTCCGTTAGCCTAATTCCAAGTAAACGGGATTTTATTTATTTAAGTTCTAGCGCATGTGATTTTTTCCCCATCACATAACAGTTGAGTTAACAACTTGTCGGGTAGTTTGATCATTAAAACTTTAAGAATAAGAACACGCGTTTCGCATGCTACCTCTCTATTCCCGCAGTAGACCACAAATTACAATCACAAATTTATAGTTATATTTCTCTGAAATTTATATTTATCATATATATATTATTCTTTCCATATTATCAAACTTTACAAACTGTTATCAATTATTTTGTTTTTATTTCAATTGATAATAAATTGATTCTTTTTGTTTCCAGATTATGACAACAGAAAACCCGTGGGTGATTCTCTGATGATGAGCGATATGACGAAGCAAATCCCAGCCAAATCAACCAAGTTTTCCCATTACACTTGCCCTGCAGGTATGGATACAAAATTTGTTTATATGCTGGGAAAGTATGAAATACGTGTCATACAATTTTCCCTTTCTTTAGATTACTATACACAAACCCAATAATTTGTTTTTGGTCTGTTTATCTCACCAAACAGTATAAAATTACCATATTTATTGAATAATAACCGAATTGAATGTGGAGTTCCATAAATTCAATGACGATGCATAATTTATACAAAACTAAAAATTTGTTTCAAGTTTCAAACCATATATTGAAACGTTGAGAATGCAATTGCATGTGTTTCACATCTCACCACCTTTACAGAAAAACTAACTCTCATTTTTCAAACATGGAGATGTGTTACATTTTTTGCGACACTATTCACTGTTGCCATAAGGTGTTCCAAAACTTATAAAATATAAGAACAATGAACAGAAAATAAGAATAAGCATCGATAATCGTCTGTGTAAAAATAAAGGAAAGAAGCAACTTAACTTTTTAAAAATAAAGGGAAATAATATCGTCTGTCTAAAAATAGAATGAAATAGGTTATTCAAAACATGAAATACGGTACAGTAAATCTTTTCAGTCTAGATACAAAACTAAAAGTATTAATATACATACAAAATGTATTTGTTATATGATTTTATATTCTATCACATCTAGAAGAACACAGCAATCAAATAAATAAAATTGTATTTTAAACTTGAAATGTTAAATCCATCTAAATGAATCTAGTAAAATAAGAGTTCACGCGCGTGCGTCATTCTAATCTATATAATGACTTTGTAGAGCAATCTCGCACAAGAAACCTTAGTTCATATTTTTTAAATCAAATAAATAAAAAAAACATTTTCAACTCAAAAAGAGTATAAGTACGTAATTGAATTTGCGATAAAACACGTAGTTGATGTTTTATTTATTAAATTGATATTTTTACGACCATACATTTTTTTCATGCACTTCAATCAATTCAACAAAATGCTAAAATCTAAAATAGATTCAAATCTAAATATTTCTGAAATAAATACTTTAAAATTTAACTAGGTCAAAAATAAATGTTGATGCTGAACTTATTTAACAATACCGAACAAAATTTTAGTTTGTTTTTTCTAACTAATTCATCAAGTAAAAAATTGTACATTTTTTTATCTTGAGTTCTGAGTTTATATTCAGAAACACTGATTATTAATGAATTAGTTGTAAACAAATGAACATTATTCAAAATTTTAAGGCCTTTTTCTTCAGTTATACACCTTAAAAATGTGAATTGTTTTACAAGCGAACTTATCTCCTTCAATATAAATTTTACAGATATGATATAACTACACTAACTACAATATCCACGTCTTTCCAAATTTTTATTGGTTAAAATTCATATCCCCATAGGGGCTTACCTTCTGCAGGTAAGAACGGAAATTATATCCTAGTGAGATTTTTTTCTTTCTCGTGGAATGTTCAGCGTTTGATCAACAACGTTTGATGCATCTTCAGGATACGCTAGCGATCCTTCTCTATTTTCGATCCTTCTTTTTGTCAACATTTTTTTTCACTTTGTAGACCCCTGATACACATCTTTATAGCAGCATAGGTGGGCCGCAGTAGCCCATTTGTCATAGTTCCGAATTCACGGCCGGTGCTGTTTCTGTTGAGTCGTGGGTTCGAATCCTGATGCTGCTAAAGATCCGCCTTGTAGAGGGGATGATGTACGACAATTTTTCCCAGACTTCTAATCCCCTCGTCGGCCTGGTGTGGCAGTTTAGGGAGGCAGGTACCAGATCAGGTATCATCCTCGTTATTGGACCGAGGTTCGAAATTCGAAGTCCGTCACCAAAAGTCTTCATATTTTTTTCCGAATGCATCGCGTGGAGGCGGTAGCCTAGTGGTCATGGTCACAAATTCCCTCCCGACGGTTTTAGTCGAGTCGTGGGCTTGAGCCTTGAAGTGCCGCCATGTAACTGGTGCTGATACTCGATAAATCTGTCAAGGTTCAAAGTCCACCTCTGAGCGTGGTGTGGAAGTTAGAAGAGGGAGGTGCCAGCTCAGGCATCGTCCTCATCACTTGAACCAGGTTCAGAATCACGAGGTTCATCACCAATAGCCCTCTTGTTGCTTCTAGTGCGAGCTTAATGAAATCAACCAACCAAACTGCAACGTAAATAAACAATCAACCAATCAACTGCAAGAATTGTCACATTTAGTTCTTGCGACATAAGACTCGACTTTCACTCACACTTACTCACTCCAATGAATACTCACTCAATAGGAAAAGAATTATTTGTATTCTCAAAATTTTATCAAGTGTGTCAATAAAACGGTCTCACGCATATCTATTGTTGGGCTTTAAATAAGTGAATTTGTAACTATTTTATACATATTTATACAAAGATATCGCAAGAGGCTTATTTGTATTTAATTTCGATCAAACGATTTCTTAAAACAGGCGTTTCAGAATAAAAAAAACTATTTTTATGACTGCATTCAACGAGAAAATAGCAAACGATTTGTAAACAAATATTAAAGCATATCTTAATATTTTACAGAAATTCATCCATTCGATAGAGAAACAATATAAATGGACTTAAATTCCTTCTCAATCATGTAAAAAACTTGTGAATAGAACTATTATTAGGAACCGTTTGGTATTTGTAGATGCGTTATTTTAATTATCTGTCTGTTTATATTAATAAAAGCTTTAAATGTACTTGTGAATTAAAATACCCAAAATATAATTTTATTTGAAGAATATTTTTGTAAAATTTCCACAGCTTTTATTTTCTTTTTATTACTCTAAAAGAGATGTTGTTTCTTGTCAAACATATAGCTAGATGTTATCTCGTGCTTTGTTGTATTCGAAATGATATATTTATTATATAAATTCATAACTTTTTGATATTGAAAATTGAAAGCTTGTTTCATTTTTTTATTGTCAATGGAAAAAAAATATTTCAAACATTCGTGTAATTTACAAATTTCTATTTGATTTTTGTGACGATTTTGACTTTAAAAATACGTTATTTTTCGATAAGAATGTGATAAAAACTAACCAATTTTAGCTGTCGTAAACAAACGTAAAAAGTATGTGGATATCAGTAACAATTTAAATACAAGATATTGTAATAAACGTTTCATACCATATTAAACACTCCAATTAAGTCTTTCGGATCTGTGCTACAAGCACTTAAAATTTTGTTCGATGATTAAAGAAAAAACTTGTTTTATGCAACAGAATCCTAAATTATATATTTTTTCTTTACTCCCATAAAAAAAAAAAATGAGAAATCCGTTCCACACGTATCTCTCCATTCCGCTTGACTTACAGATATACACAAACAAATGTGATTTATTCTACTAAATAAAATCCAACTTCCTGTATCATCAAAAAAATATGTTAAACACATGCTTCGTTGTGTTCCTGATCATTTCTTTCTGAGCAAAACACACACCATCAAACAGAAACAGCTGCATACGTTACAAGGAAAAGAGGAACTAATTTGATAGAGAAGCTCTGATAAAAGAACAATAAATGAAATAAAGGAGAAAACCTTAATTATCCTAATTCAAACGATAAAATAAGGTTTCTTTTCGTTCACTTTATTTTTTTATTATTATTTTTCTTTTTTAATTTTGTTTTCCAGCTAAGCCTTTTAATTTGGTTTGGCTCTCTTTTAACTGCATTAGCATAAATTTGAATAATCCGCATGTACTACACTTGCCGCAGATTGAAACGAAGCAGTTGACTAGCTGTAAGATTATTTTGAGAACATCAGAAAAGAGAGAGAGAATTTCGGGGTTTTTTTTTCCACATTGTTCCATTCAATTTAAAATATTTTATGCCGTTAAGTTAATTTAAAATCTCCTTCTTTGAAGGGGTCGGACTTATCACTTGTTTTATAATTTTAAAAAAATGTTATTTTTCGAACCTGAATGGTTGTAGTTGTACAGGTGCGTTACCGAATGGTTATAATTGTCAAGCAAGATAGACTAGAGAAAAGCCAGAGTCGGTGCAAAAGTTTCGAATAGACTTTATAATAATATAAAACATGTTTTAAAAAAAACATTAAGACATTTTACTGGTTAAAGAATTTGCCATTTAATTTCATTGAACAAATCGTCTTGAAGCTTCTTGATTATGAATAGCTTTTGCTTACATCGTAAGTTCACAGCCTTTTTTAAAACCATCTGTCACCTTTTCAAAAAAATTACTTAACACCTTCTTTTCAGATTAAAAAAAATAACGCGCTTTAGTAATACTGTATCGATATTTCTCCTTTTTCTACTCTCCTTTCTGTCATTCCATTTTAAAGTTCTTTCCTGTTTCACACCAGTCACAGTTACACCTTGCTTGGTGCAGCATCACCTTATCTAGCTATTACGTCATTAAACACCGACATCACTCATTGACTTTTTAGAAGGAAAAGAAACAGACTCCCGTTCTTAAAATCAATAATGTAGTTGTGAATTTTCAGGTCTTTAATAAGTGATTTTAATTGCTTCCAAAAGTTCGAAAAAGAAAGTAGTCCCGCAAAATCGTTCCTTTTTTATAAGACTTTTTCCCGTTGCATTTCATTCCATTTAATTACGATGATAGTCTGAAAAGTTTCCAACCTCAACAGGAAGATGGCAGCACTCGTCAATAATAGCTAAGGAATGTGGTTGCACATCTTTTGACAGGTATTCATCAAATTTCAGCTATTTTGGACGCGCAGTTGTTGTTTGATAATCATTTGAGCGAGTGGGTTCGAGTGTTTTTGTGAAAATGGAAAAATTCGAGTATCGAGCTGTCATTAAATACTTGTTTTTGAAAAGCAATACGCCTACGCAAATCAAAGATAAGTTGGATGCTGTGTACGGGGACTTTGTACCATCATTTACAACCGTGAAATTTCGGGCAGACGAATTTAAATGTGGCCATACTAGCTTGTTAGATGATAAATGTTCGGGACGTGCAAAAAGTGCAACCAGTGACGATAGCACCGCTAAAGTTCACCAACTGGTACTAGACGACCGTCAAATTAAAGTGAGAGAGATAGCAGAGGCTATGAATATGTCGAAAGAACGTGTTTTTAGCATATTGAATCTAGATTTAGGCATGAGAAAGCTGAAATAGCGTTAGGTGCCTCATTTGCTCATGTTAGATAAAAAACGTTTTCGAATGAACATTTTCAATCCTCTGTAGGCGCAGTTTAGGCACCAATTAAAGTCAAAACAGTGGACTGGGATGGGGAAATTTGATCGAAAAAAGACAAAAGCTGTTTTTTTGACTGGGAGAGTTATAGCTACTGTTTTTTGGGATAGTCATGGAGTTATCGATTATCTTCAAACAGGAAAAAACAATACGGGAGCATACTACGCATCATTACTTGACTATCTAAAGGAAGAATTCAGGAAAAAACGCCGTATTTGTAGGGAAAAAAATATGTTTCACCAAGACAATGTACCGTCTCCCACATCAGTGACTGTCATGGTGAAAATCCGCAAATAACGGTTTAAACTGCTTCACCACCCTACCTACTTACCAGATCTATCCCCAAGCGACCTCTTTTTGTTCCCTAATCCAACAATAGGGCTCGAACGACAGAGTTTCGTCAAATGAGGAGGCCTTCACCTTCTTGAACAATTATTTTGTAGAGAAAGACGCCGTGTACTATTGGGACGGGTTAAAGAGATGGAAACATCGGTGGGGGAAGTGCGTAGACTTAAAAGGAGACGTTGTAAGAAAATAAATTTAAAGAAAAAAATGTCTTGTGTCTTTGTTAGGTTGGAAACTTTTCAGACCCAGCCTCATAAATGCAATATTCTATTTTTGAGAAGAAAAGTTGGAAGTTCCATAGCATTAACATTACGCATAGAAATTCGGGCGTGTTGGCGGGAACTTTAATCTCTCCATGTGATGCATTGCGCATGCTGCAACTCTTTCACGTATTAGTCAAAAAGTTATTGGAAACAAAACTATAATGTTTCGAAACCCTATTTTAATGCAGATTTATCTTACTTAAGATATATTTAAATATATTTCTTGAAACATTTAGTATTAAACACTCTTTATAGCGTGTTCCTGCACCAGAGAGGCGCCATTTGGTTTTTAAACGCCCAACGGGGGAGGATACCGCCCTTGTTGGGGAACCAGTAGCTTAAATTATTCTAAAATACATTGAATAAATATATGCGTTAGAAGAAGTATTGCTACAAATAAACGTCAAACTGATGTAAACTCAGAATAAATTTATACAGGTAATTATTAAGTAACACAAATTTTAAGTTTCTTTTTTGTAAAATTTTACATAAATTTCGTTAAAAAAATTCTCCAATTCTTTCTTGATCAACAATTATTCAATAAAAAAAAACTGCCAAAAAAACCGTTCTTGATTTTATCTAGACCTTAAATAAAAATTCAATAATTTTTATGCAAGAAAATAGTTAGTTATTTAAAAAAATGAAGAAAAAAAAACTTTCAAAAATGTGTGAAAAGAAAGAGGGGACGCGTAGTTAAATTAATGAACACTAAAATAATCAGTTTATAAAATACGCTAGGATTGGATCTTGTAGGCTTTCGGGACATTATAGGGTCATAGTGTCCAACGGACAGCTTTGTGATCAAAAGTACTAGAATGCAAACGTTAATAGTCATTCATTCAAATTGTAAAAGGTTTTTAAAATTTATTTCAGATTTATAATGGCTTAAGCTACTTAAGTCTTTACAGGCTATTTTTCTTTTGTGAACTTAATGTTAATTCTATGGAATTTCGACTACCATCCTCAAATATTTGTTATTTTATACATTTGAATGCAAAAAGAAGGCATCGAAAAAAGCAAAAAATAATGAAGGTTTCTGCATTTTTCTTCTAATTTTTAAAAATGTTTTTACTCTTCTTTTGAAGATTCGTTTGTAGATTTCCAGGTTTTTAAAATATATTTTAAAATATTTTTAAGAATCGGAGGGAAAAAAAGTAATTCCGCGGGAATCTTCGCTGCTCTTTGCTCTTTTGGGTGCACTTTAAAACATTCAAATAGATAAAATAGAAAAGATTTCAGAACGGTAGTCGAAGTTTTATGAAATCAACAATACGATCATGAAATCACGATTGCTGGTAGACGGGAGCCTTAATTGTACTGATTCCTTTAATTTGAAATAAAATTTGTTACGACATTCTCTTATTAATATGTAATCAGTTTTAAAGACAATTAATTACATTAATTACTCCGGAATGTAATAACATCTTCCGAATTTCTTTGCTAACAATCAATGCCCCTGTGTCTCAGTAATCTTGAAATAATGTGGTCTCGGTAGCCCAGTAGTCATGATCGCGGACTTGCGACTGACGTTGTTTTCCTCGAATCGCCGTTCGAGCCCTGATGACATAAGAACCCGCCGTATAGTTGTACTGATACACGTTACATTTTATCGAAGTTCCAAGTCTTCCCGTTGGGGTGGTGTGGAAATTAGGAGAGGAAGTGGCAACTCAGATGTCATCCTCATCACTTGCCCCAGGTGCAAAATTACGAAATCAGTTGCCTTTCACTTTATTGCTGTAAAAAATTATTTTTGATAGTAAATGCTGAAAGAGGGGTTGATTGTCTACCGAAGGGGGGTTACTGGTTTGTAGTTCTAAACTCTTTAGGAGAGCTCAATCCCCTTGGTCATTCTGCACATATCCATCGTGCTGCTTCTCAGAGCGACGTTAATAAACAATCACTCATAATCAATCACTCATAGTGAAAGTATGCAATGTTACTCTAGTTGAATTCTTGATTATCTTAAACCTAATCCAGCATATTTATTTTAGTGCGTTTAAATATGTTTAGAAGAATAAAAAGTGAGTAAAGTTTTTATCTGTGTGCTTTTTCTTCATTTATTTTGGCGTAAGTATTTTTTAAAAAAAATGGAAACGGAAAGAAAAAACGGATGGAGAAAAATATAATTAAGACAAAAACTTTTCTTATTTTTTTTATTGCTATTTTTAGTAACCTAGAACTGAAAAAAAAATTGATTAGAAATTTCAAAGGATTTATATACAATACGTTAATGAATTAAAAACGGTTGGTAGACAAACCCTTAACGAATTTAATTTATTTCAAGTAATATTTACAAACATAACATAATAAAACATTAATTTATTTAGATAATTAGATTAACATTGCTGAAACACGAACCTTGTTAATATGCCCGTTAGGCAACCTACATATCGGAAACTGTAATCTTTTTTCGCTCAACTGTTTCAGTAAATATTTGCGTTTTTACAACACGTACAATTGATTAAACACTCCTATTTGATGCATCAAATAAGTTTCAGTTGTATTATATTTTAGTATACATTTATTTACTGAGAATAATATAGACATGTGAGGGTGTTTCGGGGATTCAATGACTGGAAAAATATCTAGCCTGCCTGAGTTATGATTTTTAAGAATATTCAATCATCATAGCGGAATGAAAGCATTGGATTGAACTGAAAGTCAATGCAAAATGTGAAAAGGGAATTCGATGCTTCTAATCACGAGGATTATCCAGAATGTAAGAGCACTCAAAAACGGAACAGTTAATATATTTTTGAAAAATTTATAAATTCGTATACGTACACCAAACATTGTTTTTCGACGTAGTCGCCTTCTTTCTCATTTCACCTTTTAAGCTGACTCAGTTTTTACTTCTTTCTCGATTCACCTTTTGACGAAGGGCTTTCTTATACCTTCGTCAAAAACGTTTCCCACAGCAATTTGGGGTCGCTGTGGGACGGCATTCTGAATCTCACTGAGTGGCCACGGTAGCCTAGCGATCATGGTTTTGGATTCCTGGCCGGCATTTTTCTTGCTGTCGCAGGTTCGAGTCTTGACCGCAAATGACCCGCCGTGTAGCCGGGGCTAATGCACATTAAATCTGTCGGGGCCCAAAGTCCTCCAGTTGGTGTGGTGTAGAAGTTAAGAGAGGGGGGGCAGCTCAGGTGTCGTCCTCGTCAGTTGACCGAGGCTCAAAATTACGAGGTCCGTCACCAATAGCCCTCGTGTTGCTTCTCGTGTGACGTTAATAAAAGCTAAACTGAATCTCAAAGACTCTCAAAAACCGTTTTTTCACCAATAAACGAATTCAGAGAAGAGAAAAGTTGGAAAATTGAAGGGGTGACGGATCAGGACTGTGAGAGGGATGGTCGATGATGTTCGAACAAAATGAGTCCAAAATTTGCTATGAGAAAGATATGAATTGTCATGCAACAAAAACATTCTCATAATTCACATTCTTCTTTTTTTCCTTTATTGCTCTCCATAATTTTGTTAGGGTTTCTCAGTACCACTCGGATCTTATTGCTTCTCTCTAGGATAAATATTCAATGACAAGAATTTTCTTACAGTCCCAAAAGTCAGTGGCCATGATTTCTTTTTCTACAATCTTTACACTCACGACGTCACTTTATATGAGAAGTATGGCTAAAAATAACGAGAATGATTCTGTAAAATATTTCATTTTTATATCAAACATATTTACTTATTATAACCTTCAACATACATT
Source organism: Nephila pilipes (assembly GCA_019974015.1). NCBI lineage: Eukaryota > Metazoa > Arthropoda > Arachnida > Araneae > Nephilidae > Nephila > Nephila pilipes. The sequence continues at coordinate 181,887 of BMAW01050650.1, forward strand.
CTTCCTCTAAAACGCTCCACGCGAATCTTCCAATGTTCGAAACAGTGCTGGAAGTCTTCTTCTGTCAGCTCCTTCAGACGCCTGTCACTTTCTCTTTCACAGCTTCATCATACTCAAATCTGGTTTCTTTTAATGCATATTTCCTCTGAGGAAGCAGAAGTCACATGGCACAAGATCCATCAAATAAAGTGGATTGTCTAACACCGGAATGTTGTACTTAGCTAGATACCTCTTGACAGGCAATGCGGAATGAGCCAACAATTTGGTGGAAATATTTGCCGTACGGATTCTTTGTCAATTCCTACAGTCTCAGTAATTGCACGAATACTTAAGCAACAATCAGATTGAACCAGATTGCCTAATTGTTTCGTTATAATCATCCGTTTTTAACGTGGGAGGGTGACCCGGGCGTAAGTCATCTTCACTGTATTCTCGGCCACCTTGAAAACGCTTAAACCACTCAAAAACAAATGCACGCGATATTCGTTCATTGCCATACACTTTTTTCAATAAACGATAAGTTTCAGTAGCAGTTTTTCCAAGTTTCGTGTGAAATTTCACAACAATTCGTTGCTCACTTATCATTTTTCCAACGAAACAAAAAAAAATAGCTTTAATGCGAACGAAGGCTACGGATATACGGACTTGTTTACAGAAAAGAAAGGCAATGCATTACGAAGAGAAGGCTTCCAGTTAAACAACTGTCTGTCGCTGGTGTTTGGCGCATGCGTACTTCTTCTAAAGCATTGTCAGTCACTTTATTTAATAGCCATATCTTGCATTAGTACGATTCATGACACCATTTCGGTAAACAGTTTTTATTTCGTTAAAAATCTGGAATGGCGCATTTTTCTTTGTGCGAAGAAACTGGATTATACACCTCAACTAGTAGGTGACGTAAATCAGATTCGAGACATTCATTTCAATGCGGTATTACAACAAGAGTTTTCAACCGAATAAGACAAGCAAGCGTGTATGCTTACTCCTAAGAATTGGATCTTGAACGCAATGTAGCTAACTTTCTAGAAAAAATTCTTTTTGAGGGTCAGAACTTCATTAGTCTAACTGGTGGACATCCTTTGTACACTCTAAAATAAATATCAATGTATCCTGTAAGTGTTGTCCAATTCTATCATAATTCGAGATAAAAACCGTTTTTATGTGGTGGCAAAGTTTATTAAAAAAAAAAATATTTGGCGGTATTTTGCCAAATTTGGCACCAAAAAAATCGCCAAGTTTGGCAATTTTTGAAATCGCTCCAAGTGGTTGGGCTAAACGGTATTACTAAGAAAAATATTGAAATATTAGTTAAAACTTGTCACAAATATCTAAATATTGCATTGCTTGGGGAGTAAGAACAATTCTCAATATTTCAGAGCTCTAGCTTCATAGGAAATTGGTTACATTAACGATCGAAAATTTAATGACACACTGATACACACACACCAAGTGACAGACAGACAAACACCAGGTGAAATACATAAAAACGTTGTAAAAAATGGATGATTGGAATGGACATGCCTTTGATAGCTAGTCTTCTTTACTAGTCAATCGTAACATTTAGTACAGAACAACATAGATGAAATTCTACGAATCCTCCTGTTGCCATTTCAGTTTAATGAAATATGAATATGTTTGAAATTTTAAATATGAATAAAACTCATTATTAATATACTTATACACATTTTTGTCTATTACAGCCATATCCGCATTCCAATAAGGTTGTCATAGAAACTTCTAATTCATTTTTACTGTTACTTTAAACAGTTATCTCAAGATTTTCTTATTGCAAAAACTTTTAGTTTAAGACTTCATTATCAATTAAAGTCAATTTCTTTTCTTTTTTTTAATTATTTTACGTCGCATATTATAGCCAGACATCTTTTTTAGGATTAGTTTTTAAATTAAAATTTAGATTTGTTTTATTTAAACAACTGATAATATATACGCCACACACATTTTTGAGACAGTTAAATTGCTGTAAAAAACAACTACCGCAATAAAATAAAACGAATCTGAATAATTCCAAATGAAATTAATATTTATAAATTAAAAAATATCGAAGTTCGTCAGTTAAAAAAAAAGTTTCAATTATTCCCATTTTAATTCCTTTTTCTAAAACAATGGATAAGAGAAATCAATTTTTTAAAAAAAATCTAAACGAATTTAAAAAGTACAATAAAAATTCACTTTCGACTACCTCCTTTTGAATAGCTTTTTGTTCTTATGCCAAACTTCTTTACCATTATTATTCTTATACTATTAATTATATCAATCCATTCGAAAAAATCAAATTTAATTCCTTTTTTAGTAATCATATTGTTTAAGACTGATGGAACTATTTTGGAGAAAAAAGCATTTTCACTTTGTGGGTATTAATTTCTCAGTGAAGAAATATTGTGTAAATTTTAAAAAAATTCTGATAAATTACGATCTAAGATTTTCTTAATATTCAGAAAACTTATTATCTTAGAAAGAAGGGAGAAAGAGAAATAATTTTCGAAAATATATATTCTTACCAGAATAAAAAAGTGCAGTAATGTTTACTACTTGAAATTCACTTTTTTTTTTTTATAAATTCTAAGTAGTATTTGAAATCTATTTTGAGGAGGATTTAACAATGCCCCGGGGAGAAAGTCTCGTTTTTATTCTCTGAAGAATTTCTTAAAGAAGTGTATTGATTAATGAAATCTTCAATATCTGTTGAAGATAAAAATGCTTCTAATTGATTCACTTAACGATGAAACATTTTTATCGGGTTTTTTTTAAAGAAAAAGCAATCTGCATTGCATTTGTTCTTTAAATTTATGTTATTGCGAAGTGCTAGAAATAAAATAACTTTTTTTCATTACGTTTTTTAATTGTTATTTTTATTTGATTTTTTTTAAGTTATATAATTTTATAATATTTTTATTTTGTATATCTGTGACAGTTTTAGAAGGATTTTTTTTAATCATTGTGAAAGAAACTATTAAATATTTATTAAAAATGATATCCTAAAGTTTATATTAAAATTTCAAAATTAAAATAACAATTTGTAGGCACAGAAGATATTATAATATTAAGGTAATAGTACATTTTCAAAACACTGTATGGTTAAGAAATAATTTTTTTTATTTTGGTTACATTAAAATTGAAACTTTCACCTCTAAAAATCTGTCTTAGTTTTGTTTCTACCTTATTTACAAACTGAGTTACAGCTCTATTAATGTTAATTGATCATGAATTACCACTTTTCAAAAAAGAATTTTTTTCCTGCTTATTTTTTATGTCTGCTTTCACCAGTAAAGCACTTAATTTTCAAAAATACATGATAGTAAATTTCTCTTTAATTTTTTTTTATTGGATTGAAATAAAATACATGTAATAGATGTCTGGTACCTGCTTTCACCATTAATGAACTCAATTTTCAAAAATATGTCATAATAAATTTCCCCCAATTTTTTTATTGGATTGAAGTGAAACAAATATAAAAATTAAGTATTTTATTTACCAATCGATTGATGTATTACCTTAAATCATATGTAAGCTGGAATCAAGATATGACTGAAAGTAAATAACATTATTCAGAATTTAAGACTATTCACTTGTAAGGCAGCCATTTTTTTAATCCACCCAAGTGGCTATTGTTTTAAGTGGATCACACTTTTGGCGTATCAGATCACTTTTTAATTTGTTATCGTTTGTTTCAATTTTAGTTACATTTAGCTGAAATGTATTCAATTTTATAATTTACCGTTTGCTTCAAATTTAATTATATTTATCTTAAATATATTCAAATGAATAATTTATCGTTTCCTTTAATTTTAATATCGGAAAAGTTTACTGTGGTCCATTTCTCGATATTTCATCGTTTACTATAATTCTCATATTTAATTGAGTAATTTAATAATAAGTATTAAGAAAAGCGCGCCTTGGATGGATAAATTTTTCTTTCCAAAACTTTGCATAGAACTTTTTGTCTTATTTATTTTCTTTTAATTATCATATTTTGCGAAACGTCTTAATTTTTACTTATATTTGTATAAAACATGCTTTTGAGTGTAAAAATATACACTAATAAAGCTTTTTGAGGGTATTTTTCTAATTTTGTAGCTTCATGAGATCATAAATTATGCATTTGTAAGCAAAATTTAAGTTAACTCAAAATATTGTCTTCGAATTTGTACTGATACCTTAGGTAAATATTTTCGGAAATAGCTCTTGGTGTTTATCAACCAATATCTCACCTTTAAAGGGCTATTATCACAAAACTAAAGAAGTTTCGATCTTTATTTTCGACCCTCCTTCTCATCAATCATTTTATCCCTTTTCCTCTCATTTTACTTGCGTCTAGATCATTGTTTGGCGCAGCATAGACTTATTCAGCTTTTAGGCCAGAAACCTCAAATTCCACTCTCACATTCTGCGACCAATCCACCGTGTCGTACCACAGGATATCGTGGCCTCGGTAGCCTATTGGTCATGGTTGTGGGCTAGTGGCCGGTGGTTTTCTTCGAGTCTTAAGTTCTAGTCTTGGTGCCACTAAAGACCCGCTGTGTAGCAGGGATGGTGCATATTAAATCTGCCAAGGTTCTAAATACTTCCTTTGGTATGGTGTGGAAATTTGGAGATGCAGATTCCGATTCAGATAACGTCCTCATCACTTGACCAAGGCTCAAAATTACGAGATTGTCTCTAATAGCCCTCGTATTGCTTTTCATTACGACGGTATCATTAAAGTATCATTCGGTCAAAAGGCTCTGTTTCTAGACACTATTTGACGATAATTGTTTTTCCAGCCATTATTGCTGTTGATATACATCCCCTGTTGCACTAAGTATCATTTGGAACGTTTTCAGCTGGCGTTATCGGCAGTCTGTAGTTGAAATGGCCGATCTGTTTATCGCATGCGTCGTTACCAATCGTGATTAAAAAGTGGGATGTCTTTTTAGACCCACAGAAGCATTTTTGAGAGAGAGAGGTATATTCACCCAATAATTCTAGGGAGGTGAAATTCCGTTTTGTGTTCGAATTCTAGGTCACCAATTCGACGGCGGTCGTGTTGATCTTGGTAAATTGTTGGAGAACATTTGATTTTGCTATCTTCAATTCCGCAAACACTTATTTATCCTGCGCCTTTGACAACTAGGCTAGGAAGCCATTCCCTATAGTGTCAGTTATTTGCGGTTTATTCCTGTTGTATTAGTTACAATAAATGGGAGAGGATCGACGCACCAGATAACTAATACCCACCCCAGTATATATGTCAAATTTTACTTTTAAATAGAAGGGAAATCAAGAACACTTGATCATGAGGGAAATGTGAATCATCACAAATACCTTTTTAAAATTCCATTCCCTTTTATTCATCATCATTCTAAAATGAGCATTTTGTCAGCCGTTTTCATCCAAGAAATGAGATTACATACATTTGGAAAGGGAATTTCACTTCAACGGAGATAAAGTTTTACTGAATAGAAAATAAAAAAAAATGTTACTTTTGATTTACTCATCTCTTCAAATTAAGAGACATAACACGATTTATTCACCGTTTGAAAGTCTCCGCTGCAGAGACATGTTTGTTATCTTTGATATGTAACGATTAATGAAATATTTTTGTTATATAAAATAGGTACGTACTTAAGTTTACAGCACTCACAATAAAACTCTAATGATGGATCAAAACTGTCGCCTAATAACATTTTACAGGTTGGAAATTTGTGCAGGGAATACTTATATTCTATCCAAAGAATTATGTGAAGAAAAACTTAACATCCTTAAATCATTTCAAATTTGTAAAGAGTTCGTTACGCAATTGAGAGGAGATTTTCCAATGAAAAGAAACCCTCGGGGGTCAACGTTGTATGTTTAAACAGGAAAAGCGACTTGGCAGAAAACTGCACATATTGCACTCTAGAAATAAGAAAGATTGACGAGTATGTCACAATAGACAAATCGTTGAAGGAAGCAAACAAACCTCTACGTACTGTTCATCGTGTCTTAGAAACTATTCGCTGCGCTGAGGGGACTATTTTGGAAAAAATTAATGAATGAACGTTATATAAAAATTAATTCAGTAATAAATCATTCCAGCTTCAACTTTCATGTACCGGTTTTTGATTTTCATTCTTTTAATGCAGGTGCCCAATAATTTTTCGGTTTTGTTTTATAATAATACATGTAATGTACTGTTCTCACAACACCCTTCACAATCTGTGGTATATTTTATAATAATCGGTCTCTTGTGTTAAAGGCTCGTGGATTTTCTAATGCATGCAGTTTTTAAGGCACAGTAGCAGATTTATCTTGATTATATTTCTCCTTACAGTATTTTTAGTTTATATAAAATATAGGGTGATCAATTTAAAAGAGTACCCGTTTGTTAGTTTTTTCGTTTTATCCACAACTATAATATATATTGCAAGACTTTCAACATCATTATTTATTTAATTTGTTTATATTTATTGTGCGGGTGTCGTTATTTTTACTTTTTAAATGCGAAAACTCGTTTTTTAAACATAAATTCGCGGGAACATCATCAGTAATTTTTAATCCGATTCTGCGCAAATGATTGGAGTAAATCGTCGGCTTCTTTCAAGGTTTTTTTTTTTTTTTTTTTTTTTTTTCATTTTGAAAGCTCGTTTCGTAAGATTAGGAATGACAACAATAAAAATCGTCTGCATGAACTAATTCTTTGATTTTAATGAATTCTGAAGTGTACCCGGACATAATTCCAACTTTTATTGCTTCACTTGAAATACAAAATAGTTACTACTGGTTTCAGCGAGGCGGAGCCACGTCACACACGTCAAACCTAACTACAAACCTCACAGGAATTCTTCGACGACCGTTTAATTTCAATAGGCCGCTAATCACCAAGGTCACCAGTCTACGCCTCGTTAGATTTTTTTTTTTTTTTTTTTTTTTTTTTGTGGGGTTACCTCAATCATAGGGTTTTCCAGAGAAGTCCTTCAAACATCGATGAATTAAAACAAATCAAAACTGAAGAAATCTCGTCAATAACACCAACAATGTTGCGAAATGTATCAAAAAAAAACTTGGATCGACGCGTTCATGTTTGCATTCAAAATGGCGGCGAACGTTTTCAACATTTGCTGTAAGGAATGATAATGTAAAAAATTTGAGCTAAATTACGTTATTCGAAAATAAAATTATGACAGGATTAAGTAACATTGTGCGTTTTCATTTTTTTGTTTTCTCTCACAAATAAAGTTGTAGAAGTCTAACAGTGTTGGAAATTGTCTCCCACACTTAAACAAGGTTCAAATAATTATACTCCAGTATTATAATAATTGCCACATCCGTCAAATTTAAGGGTAATAAGAAAAACCAACGGGTACTCTTTTAAATTGATCTCCCTTTATTTTGTAGTCAAATAACCGAGCTTTAATAAAAACACGATTTTTCCTCCCATAAATTAATTACAAAAAATTATAGCCATATTTGAAAAGAATAGATCAAATGTTTTCTCATATTTTCTCTACGATAGCACCGTCTTTAATGCCTTAAATCACTATTCCAGTCACTATCTCTGTTTATTCTATTCCTTTACAATCATACAACAAGAAAGTGACCAAGACAATAACTCTCCTTTTATACACTCCATCGCACTCGCAGAAATAAAAAGGTATTTGTTTCCGGTCCAGGAAAGAATGTCACTCCCAATGACCTTCAACGCTTAGATTGATTCCCACTTTTGAAACCATCCGTCTTCTTTGGCATCGGAGGAAGATGTAGGTCAAACGGGGGGTTCACGAGACAGCATATCTTTCGGAACTGCAAATCGTTTCTTAAATACCTCCCAATCCAATAAAATTGTTGTTCATGATTCCCTTTTTGAAAAGCATGACATATATATTTTTTGACGTCTGATTTTGAACAAGTCTGGCTTAACACTAGGTTTGCCATGAGTTGGCATATACCTATTTCTACCAAAAGGGTCAAAATGACCACTTTCGGTATTTAATTAGAAAAAAATATAAATTGACCAATCTATTATGAAGTTGAATAGAAAAAACTAACCTCAATAAAACTACAAAAGTTGTAATAGTTAGTTTTTATTATTCTTTTTATTGCTGATGTTTTAACGTAAAGAATTTTTTACAAATTACAATTTTTTTTTCTCCGTACATACTCCACAAACGTATTTTTTGCAACTGCCACCGGTAACTTGCATTTTATCGTTATTTCAAAGGGCTATTTGGGATTTTTTTTTTTATCGGAAACTCTCAACTGCACCCACCAACAGCTCATTCAAATTTTCTGATTCGGATGAACCTTTATATACAACAGCAAGTTCTTCTGCCATCTGGAACAAGTAATCCTTACTAGATATATTTTCACCAGTGGTTACTTTGTACAACATCCATGAATTGATCCCAGCCAAATCTAGGATAATGAAAATGACATGCAGAGACCATCATTTAGATGACGATTTTACGGTATATTTTAGAGCCATTTGGTTTGTCATGTCAGCTTCGTACTTGGTATTAGTATAATATGCTATTGATTCGGGTAAATTTTTTCATTTTTGTCAATTTTGATGGAATTGCGCTTGAAATTAAGAAGTCTTCTTGCTTCTTATGTACACACGTATACACATTGCTCTAAACATACTTATTTTTATATTTATACCTATATCTATGTGCGCCCCTATCAAACCGTTACATATTTAAATATAAATGTATGTATTCTCAACACTATTTATTCGAATGGTCATTCCTTCGTTAAAAGTATGTATATTATATACATTCCTTCGAAACTAAAAAAAAAAAGATAGGATTTGCGATTATATGTTTTATAAATGTAAGTAACAATTAATTTAAATATTCTCATAAAATACGGTAATAATTTTCCTGAAGAAAATTAGCGAAAAGTTTTCTCAGAGGAATCAAAAAAAAAATTAACCTAGTGTTAAGGCAAATTCCAATAATGACAATGTATAAAAAGCAGATAATTCTAATGATTTATTTTTACAAAGAACAGGATTTTCCAGAAATCAACATGGCTAAATATGTATCAGCTTTTTGCTATTCCGCTTCTTTGTTTACACTTTTAGGGAACCGAATAATATGAATATTACATATTTTTATTCATACCGTTAAATAGGTCACTTATTATTGTGATTTAAAAAGTGATATGATTTCTGTATCCAAATTATCAAAATTTAGTCCATACAAATGGCAACAATAATAAAGCTCATTTCTTTGATGTAAAGTGGCAAGTAAAAGAAGTCAAATTTCTGAACAAAATTTCTGAGTATATTAACGATCGAAAAACAATCCAATACGGAAGTGAACGTAAATGACACTTTTTTCAAGAATATTCTGGACAAGACGATACACAGGTAGCAAAGCTTGGGCAGTAAGAGTACAAATAGGTAACAAAGTACTTGTACTGATTAGGAACAAAGATACAGGCACAAAAACAACATTTGTAATAACAGTCACAGTTGTATGAGCAACGTTTAGCTCACCAGCTGACTAGTTTGAGCTCCGCCGTAATATTCTGCGCTATTAAGTCTTCACAATGGCGTAGTGTGGAAGTTTGGATAGGGAAGTGTTTTTTTATTATATGTTTTTATTCAGGTGTGTCGTTCTCGTTGCTTGAACCAAGGCTCAAAATTACGAAGTCTGTCATCAATAGCCCTCATATTGTATCTAAGTACGTAAGTGCGACAATGAACAGTCAATGAATCAATCCACAAAAGGTTGTTCATCATACTATTCGCATTCTAATCGTTCCACCTACATTTTAAACTCTTCTGTCAACGTCACGTTTTTTGTTTGGTTTTATTAACGAGGCTCTGGAAGAAACAAGAGGGCCATTGGTGACAGACCTTGTAATTTCAACCTCACCTTGACGACATCTGAGTTGGCTCTATCCTCCTAACTTCCACACCAAGCCAACGGGAGGACTTAGGATGCCAGCAGATTTAATGTACATCAGCCCCAGCAACACGGCGAGTTTGTAGTGGCATCAACGTTTGAACCCGTGATTCGACGAAAACCACCGGCAGTAAATCCAATCCACTAGGATACAGAGGCCACATCTGCGTCAAGAAATGTGTTCCGTTATTTCTATTTTTGAACATACTTTTTTGAATAAGGGTAAATGATGATTTTTAAATTTGTTTTTATGAAACGTAATAGAGTTTGTGAGTTACAAAAGTAACGCCGATAAACAATCAATCAATCAATCCAAATAACGTGGTCAGTGGCCCTCGTATAGCTCTAAGAAGTTAGCATTAATTAATTTTTTTTACTTCTTTTCCACCTTTATTACTCATTCAACTTTCATACACAATATAATTCACAGAGATAAACGCTTCAAATACATAAAAAACATCTGTTCGGTTTTATTATATTATAGAAATTATTTTCGAATTTAATATTATTATTACACATAATAATGAAAGAAATGAAAATTGTAACGCCAAATCACGTTTAGGTCAGAACTCTCTGGCGCATTTTTTTCGGACACAAGCCAATAAACATTTCGAGAACCGCCAAATAAAAAATTGTGGCCACATTTTTTTTAAAAAAATCTACATAATTTGATATTATTTTTGATTATCGTTTGAAAAAGTCATGTACAGTTAATTCTGTTTTTACGCGATTTTGATTTAAAACGAATTGTAGAGGGGGGGATTAACTATTTTAATTCCACTTATTTCGATATAACATGATCGACCCAAAGTCTAAGAAGAAAATTTTGTTTTAATTTTATTTTTATACCTGCGACGAGGAGACGATGAATGTAATTCGATTTCCATTTGTAAGAATTCCCCAAATGTTATAAACTCAGTATGGAATTTTCTCTGCTTTGTCTGCATTTTGAGTTTAGAGTTCAAAGTGAAAACATCTGCTACATTTGTTTTGATTTGACTGAAACTTTCCAGACATATCAAAACGAGTCTTAGGAAAAAAAAGCTTTTTTATTAAATAGTTTCCCTTCATTGTGAAGAATGAATAGAATGCGAGAGAGCCAATGATTAAATTCTAATTTTTTTTAACCTTATCTACGTTTTTATCACATGCCCAACGAGGGGTTGGACGTATATATATATATACTAGCTGATACCCGCCCGCTTCGCTGGGCAGACGATAATATTATATTTTGGAACCTATACGTAAGATATCAAGAAAGTTTTCGATTTTTAAACGATAATTATAATCTGAATTTAAAATTTTAAGAAATTGATTGTCTGTAATAATGGTTATTCACGACTTTCAAATATATGAGAAAAGTATTTAATAGTTAATAGTTTATAAATGAAAATGTAATTTAGTCAGTAAATCTGTCGTAGAACAGAATTCTGCATCACCCATGAGGTACTGTGTAGTGCGATGGGTTCCCATTATTCTACATGGCGGGTCCCCAGTAGACATAAAAATACAAATAAAAATTGACAACATAAAAATATAAATACATTTTTATACATTTTATTTTATTTTTTAAACCTATTGAATCAATTTTTTTTGTGATCTACATTTTTATTGTCTTTATTTTGTGTGCATGGCAATTTTTGAGAATGAAAACTACATTTTTATTCTTTATTATATCAATTTATTAATCTTAATTATTACATTCATTATTATTTTATCTTATTCTAATTGTAGAAATAGTTAAATATAAGAAAAATATGAAATAATATGCCTACATTTCCAAAACTTCTCTGTAGACAACATTCTTCGTTCGTTTTTCTGGTTGAAGGATGATTAGATTTTCACTCATTTTATAAATCGACACCAGCTAATTTTAAACTCTGCCCTTGGGCTTTATTGATAATCATCGCAAAGCAAACTCTAACTGGAAATTGCAAACGCTTAAATTCAAAATGATAATCTGATGGAATTAGTGGTATTCTAGAAATGAATACATTTTCACCCTCATACTTTCCTGTAAAAATAGTCGCTTCTATAACGTTTTTTCTTGGAGTTTTCAATTTGAAAACTCTAAGAAAAAACTGGTGCCGTTACATAATTTAGGAGTATTTAAATTACGCAAGAACATTATTGGTGTACCAGTCTTTAGATAAAGAATATGAGGCGGTATGCCTGGTGGATTGAGTGTGTGCAGAAACTCCACAGGATAATAAAGTAGGTTACCTCAATCATAGGGATTAGAGAAGTCCAAAAGACATCAGATGAATTAAAACAACTCAAACTTGAAATCTCGTCAATAACACTAACAATGTTATGAAATGTATTTCAAAAACTTGGTCTGACGTATCTATGTTTTGCATTCAAAATGGCGTGTTTTAACATTTGCTGAAAGGAAATTGATAATGTAAAATTTGAGCTAAATTACATGTTTGAAAATAAAATTATGACAGGATTAAGTAACATTGTGCGTTTTCATTTTTGTTTTCCTCACAAATAAAAGTTGTAGAAGTCTAACAGTGTTGGAAATTGTCTCTACAATTGTCTGCTGGAAATTGTCTCTTTGAACAAGGTTCAAATAATTATACTCCAGTATTCTAATAATTGCCAAGATCCGTCAAATTTAAGGGTAATAAGAAACCAACGCAATTTTAATTGATCTCCTTTTATTTGTAGTCAAATAACTGAGCTTAATAAAACATGGATTTTCTCTCCCAAATTAATACAAAATTATAGCTACATTTTGAAAAGAATAGATCAAATGTTTTCTATTATTTTCTACGATAGCACCGTCTTTAGCCGCCTTAAATCACTATTCCAGCTATCTCTGTTTATTCTATTCCTTACAATCATACAACAAGAAAGTGACCAAGACAATAACTCTCCTTTATACACCTATCGCACCTCGCAGAAATAGTGCTGCATTTGTTTTGTCCAGGAAAGAATGTCAATTCTAATGACCTTCAACGTATTTAGATTGATTCCCACTTTGAACCATCCGTCTTCTTTGGCATCGTGGGAGGAAGATGAGTCAAACGGGGTTCATGAGACAGCATATCTTTCGAACTGCAAATCGCAATACCTCCCAATCCAATAAATTGTTGTTCATGATTCCTTTGAAAAGCATGACATATATATTTTGACGTCTGATTTTGAACAGTCTGGCTTAATACTAGGTTTGCTATTGTATATAATTTTATTTCTACCAAAAGGTCAAATGACTACTTTCGGTATTTAATTAGAAAATATAAGTAAATTGACCAATCTACTATGAAGTTGAATAGAAAAACTAACCTCAATAAAACTACATAAAAGCTGTAATAATTTTATTATTCTTTATTGTTGGATGTTTTTAGAAGAATTTTACAAATTACAATTTTTCTCCGTACATATCTACAAACGTATTTTGCAACTGCCACAGGTTACTTGTGTTTACTGTTATTTTCCTAAAAGGCTACTTGTATTTTTCTTAATCCGATACTTAACTGCACCCACCAACAGCCTATTCAAATTTTCTGATCTGATGAACCTTATATACAACAGCAAGTTCTTGCCATCTGGAAACAAATAACTTCCAATAGATATATTTTCACCAGTGGTTACTGTACAACATCCACGAATTGATCCCAACCAAATCTGGATAATGAAAATGACATGCAGAGACCATCATTTTGATGACGATTTTACGGTATATTTTAGAGCCATTTGTTTTGCTATGTCAATCCTGTACTTGGTAATATTAGTATAATATGCTATTGATCTGCAATTTTTCATTTTTGTCAATTTTGATGGAATTGCGCTTAACCAGAAGTATTCTGTTTATGTACACAGGTATTATTACTGTTCTAAACATACTTATTTTATATTTATACCTATATCTCATGTGCGTCCCTTTAATAAGCCGTTACATATTTAAATATAACAAGGTATTCTCAACACTATCATCTGAATGGTCATTCCTTCAAAGTATGTATATTATGTACATTCCCTCCGAAACTAAAAAGATAGATTTAAGGGATTATATGTTTTATAAATGTAAGTAAATAAATTAATTTAAATATTCTCATAAAATACAGGTAATAATTTTCCTGAAGAAAATTAGCGAAAAGCCTTCTAGAGGAATCAAAAATTAACGCGTTAAGGCAAATTCCAATAATGACAATGTATAAAAGGCAGATAATTATAATGATTTATTTTACAAAGAACAGGATTTGAAATCAACATGGCTAAATATGTATCAGCTTTTGCTATTCCGCTTCTTTGTTTACACTTTTAGGAACTGAATAATATTATATATTTTTATTCATATCGTTAACAAGTCAATTTATTGTGATTTAAAAGGATATGGGATTTTTGTATCCAAATTATCAAAATTTAGTCCATACAAATGGCAAATAATACAAAGCCTATTTCTTTACGTAAAGTGGCAAGTAAAAGAAGTCAAATTTCTGAATTCTGAATATATTAACGATCGAAAAACAATCCAATACGGAAGGAACGTAAATGATGCCACTTTTCATCAATATCTGGACAAGACGATACACAGGTAGCAAAGCTTGGGGCAAGAGTACAAATAGGTAACAAAGTACTCTAGATTAGGAAACAAAGATACAGGCACAAAACAACATTTGTAATAACAGTCACAGTTGTATGAGCAATCGCTTTCATTCACCAGCTGATAGTTTGAGCCCGCCGTAATATCTTGCATTATTGTCTCAATGGCGTAGTGTAGTTTGATAGAAGTGTTTTTCATATGTTTTATTCAGGTGTGTCGTTCTCGTTGTTGAACCAAGGCTCAAAATTACGAAGTCTGTCAATTGTGGCCACATTTTTAAAAATCTACATAATTTTGATATTATTTTGATTATCGTTTGAAAAGTCATGTACAGTTAATTTATGCATGCTGATTTTGATTTAAAACGAATTGTAGAGGGGATTGAACATTTTAATTCCACTTATTTCTTGATATAACATGATCGACCAAATCTATAAGAAAATTTGTTTTAATTTTATTTTATAATTGACGAGGAGACGATGAATGTAATTCAAGGATTTTACTTGTAAGTTTCCAAATGTTATAAACTCAGTATGGAATTTTCTCTGCTTTGTCTGCATTTTGAGTTTAGAGCTCAAAGGAAAACATTCACATATTTGTTTTGACGAAACTTTCCAGACATATCAAACGAGTCTCAGAAAAAGCTTTTATTAAATAGTCCCCTACTGTGAAGAACAGAATGCGAGAGCCAATGACTAAATTTAATTTTTAACCTTATCTGTGTTTTATCATATGCCCAACGAGGGGTTGACGTGTATATATATATATATATATTAATCTTTGCATAGAAGCCTAATAAACGTTATAGTTTTAAACCTTTGTTTTATAAATTATAACGGAAATATTTTTCGGTAGCCCTTACATAATGTCACTTAATTCACCTAAAATTAAAACGAAAAGATATTGTTTTATTTTTGCTGATTTTTTATGACTGACACCAATTTTCTACTTTTTCATAAATGCAATATATTTTTACATAAATTTTCTTACATGTATTCTTACGGAAAGTGTATCTATCGCGTAAAAACAGAATTAGGTGAATTCACATGATTTAATATGCGTTAATCTTGGTCTGATGCACAAATTTGAATGTATTATATTTCATACTAATGCATTATTTGTGAAGAATCCTATTAAGTATCTGGGTGTTCTTACTAAGCATTATGTGTGAACCATTTATGTATCACTTTATTTAAAATTGTATAAAGTTTTCCCAGTATTCAGAGAAATTTAGGCATAAAGGGCCTGGGTGCAAAACTATTTGGGGCCTTATTTTGCAAAGTAGAAAAAAATTACAAACACTAACATATATTACTTATACGTTTATTTCACGCTTGATTTTGTTTACGGAATACATTAATTACTTCAGAAAAATTGCAATTTCTTTCAAAGCTTAATATAGTAAGTGCATTTAGGATACCTAGGAGTTCCTAATCAGATAACAAAACTAACCACTCTCGCCTTATCAAAATTAGTCTGAAGATTGATTAAATTCATAGATCTACAATAATAATGTTTACTATAAATTGAAATTCATACTGAAAACGATAGGAATATTTCATGTGCAAGAGTATATAATTTTAGTTCTTGATCATATATTGCAACCTCTAATCCTTTTTCCCACGTATAGCATCCAAGGCTGCAAACTCCTGCCTATTTTATTTGATTAAGCATAATACTGCATTTAGAACTTTTAAAAATTTTTAATCATTTTGTGTAAAGAATATTATAAACACACATATATATTTAATAAAATTTATTTAAACCTATCTGAGAATACGACCGAAATTTCACTTAAAGCAAAATTTTATATTCTCAAGTATAACATAAAATAAATCGTTGCATGTGTATGGGGTCGGTTCTAGGATTGAAATACAAAACAACATTTGTCCGTATAATCTCTATCATACCTGAAAAGAAAAGATCACCTCCATCCGCAGGGATTGCCGTCATTTTCTTGAAGATTTTCAATGCTTACTGAGCCGACTGAATTTATTTCTGAACTATATCCTCTTCTTTGGCATTGGAAGAGATATGTTAGTCTGAGATTAGGAAACATCATCTCTTTATACTTTGAGAATCGATACTTAAATGTAGTTCAATCTAAATGCAATGTAGCTGCAGCCTTTATTTAAAAATGTATATTGTAAAATGAGGCTTTATTCGTTTTGATGCTTGACTTTTTCAACACAGCATTTTGAGTTCAGGAGCAAAAATATTTGGAAAGAATAGATTATTTTGTCTGTTTTATTTGCCTTAGTTCTTATGAGGTTTATCTGCAAGATATTGAGATAGATCTGGGTGTTCAAGATTATGAGCTAGGACCAGTGACGGTTATTTGGTTTTGTTCGAATTTGTTCCACAAAATCTCAATCAGTCAATTTCAAACGGTTTGGATAAATCAGTCTCTTTAACAATGTTTGTTCCTTGTCTAATATTAATCACAAATGTGGCATAACGAATGCAAAGGAAACTCCTGCATCCTCAACCAAAGTATCAAAAATTTGTTAATCTGAATAACCATCAAAATGGATTTCGAGATGGAACAAATATAACTATCCTGATTCAATTCCAGCCCAGGGATAAGGCCACAAGTAACACATCGATCAATAACTCCTGAGTCTAATTGAAAACAACATTTTCGCAACTTTTATTCATCACACTCCTTTATTAATCAATTTTAGAGTGCCACAATCAAGTTCCAACAAGCCCAAATCTTTTTCCCAAAAATTTTTCTTCTTTTTCGCAAGAAATCTTTTATTGCGAGTAAATATGATAAACAGCTTTCTGAATCATCGACTCGTTGCTGTTTTACATCGAAAGCACTGTGGCACCCACTTGAAAAACCTTTTCACTTCACTAAAACCTTTTCCTGGTCCGATCGGACTTAAAATTTCACATTACGTTTCGCTAAAGGTTAGTACCTAGAAAGACCTGGTTACTGGAGCCTATTTACATGAGCCAATTTGGGTAGTCTTAAGGAGTTATTGATCGATGTGTTAGCTTAGTGGACATAGTCACGAACTCGCGGCCTGTGGTTTTGAGTAGTAAGT
This sequence comes from Nephila pilipes, assembly GCA_019974015.1. Taxonomy (NCBI): domain Eukaryota; kingdom Metazoa; phylum Arthropoda; class Arachnida; order Araneae; family Nephilidae; genus Nephila; species Nephila pilipes. Next base: position 199,382 of record BMAW01050650.1, read on the forward strand.
CTGACCTTATTGCCACTCTAAAGACCTGGGCCTTGTGCCCAGGGCCTATGCACATTAAATCATCGACTCAAAGTCCCTCCCTGATGGCGTGTGTGAAGTTTGAGAAGGGGTGCTCAGCACATGTGTCGTCTCTCACACTGACTGAGGTTCAAATACGAGGCCACTCCGATAGCCTCGAATAAGTTAGCTCAGTGTAATGCGTTAATAAAACACAATCAAATACCATGAATAGAAAAGCATACATAGTTAATTGATGGGAAATATACCTGAAAACCGTTAAGACTTAAAATGCAACACTTCAATTGTTGATGCAAGGTTTCGTTGTTCTTGAAGTGGATTTTGAAGCCCATTTCCATTGAATATGCGGCAGCTTCTATAAGTCCACATTACGGGTGGAACAGCAAGAAATGATATTTGATACCCTTAATTTTGGTAGCTATTCACATTTCAACTTTCTAAATATTAC
>BMAW01050650.1:209435-235153 GCA_019974015.1 Nephila pilipes
ATATGAATATTCGTCACATGTTACACCTTCAAAAGAAAAATAGAATTCATATCAAATATGAATATTCGTCATATGTTACACCATCAAAAGAAAAATAGAATTCATATCAAATATGAATATTCGTCCTACGTTACAAAATTCAGGCATACGAGAAAATTTATTAGCCGGGTCAAACTAAATTTGACTTTATTAAAAATTATTTTCTGAAATATTTATTGCCCAAACTATATGATTATTTTTCTACAAGTATATATTCTACTTTAATATATACGCCTTTTTCCAACGTAATAGGAGTTGTTTATTCCTATATAGTCAAAAGATTTTGGGTTTTATGGTGCCAATTACGTACAAATTCTTCATTGAATGAAAATTGTTTTTCTCATAATATTTAATTAAAGAATCCAAGCAAATGATTCCAAAACCAGACTACTGCTAAAACGGTGGATGTTTCAGTGTTATCTAGTGAAGTTTCTTTAAGCTTTTTGTCTTACATCAGCTGTGTTAAGTCTTGCCATATCCTGGAGAAAAAAACCACTGTGTATTGTAATGAGTCGTCTTTTGGATTGGTATATAAGGTGTGGCTTTTAAATAGCTAAACTGACTCTGTAAAACATTTTATTTTGATTTCATACATATTTATTTGCTATCACCTTCAATATACACTCCTCCTCTAACCCCACAACGCTCCAAGCGAATCTTACATTGTTCGAAACAATGCTGGAAGTCTTCCCGATCCTTCAGAACGCGTGCCATTTCTCTTCCACAACCTCAAAGGTCTCAAATCTTGTACATTTTAATACAGATTTCATTTTAGGAAACAGAAGTCGCAGGGCTCAAGATTTGGAGAATAAAGCGGATGGTCTAACACTGGGATACTATATTTAGCTTGGAAACCTCTAGACAGACAATGCGGAACGACATGTCTTTCCACAATTCGGTTTTTTTTTCCCCTTATTCTTTCACGGAGCTCAGCATGAACGTTATAACGTTGATAAATAGGTTTGGCCTTCAGGAACCCTATGAAGGTACACAATCCCATGATATCGAAAAAAAATCAATGATTATTGCTTTGAATTTAGAATTGCTCGTTGAACTCTTTTGGCTCTCGTTGAAGATGGGCTCTTCCAGTGCATGGATTAGCTCTTAGTTTCAGGATCATAAAAAACCACAATTCGACTGACGTTATTATCTTTTCCAATAAGTTTGAGTCATTTTCAATTGCATTCAAAGTATCAGTACAAACATTTTTGCGAATCAATTGTTCAAACGTGAGGATTTTAGGTACCATTTTAGAACTCACTTTTTGCATGTTAAAATAGTTATGAAAAATTTATATGTATGGATTCTTAGTCAATTCCTTCAGTCTCAGTAATCGCATGAATACTTAACTGATACTCAGATCGAACTAGATCACTGATTTTTTTTCTGATGTTGTCATATATTTTTGACGTGGAAGGATGACCCGGGCGTGAATCATCTCTAACGCCTTCTCGGCCACCTTGAAAACGCTTAAACCACTCAAAAATACATGCACGCGATAAATATTCATTGTCATACATTTCTATCGAAAAATTATAAGTTTCAGTAGCGCTTTTTCCAATTTTCAGGAGAAATTTCAAGAAAAAAATAACTCTAACGCGAATGAAGGTTACGGGTATATGGATTTGTTTACAGAAGCAAGAGGCACCGTATTTCGAAACAGAAGGCTTCACGCTAAACAGCTATCTGTAGCTGACGTTTGGCTCATGTGTACTTCTGTAGCAGCATCAGCCTCGTTATTTAATACCCACGCCTCGTATGCTGCTTTAATCCCCTCCAAATTCACTGTAATACTCTGCATCAATTGTTTTTCTATTATTAAGTAATTCTCCATACACTGTACCCTGTAAATTTGCCGTAAAACAGTGTGACACTTAATCGAGATTTGAAATTACTAGATCTATCGCCAGTAGCTCCCGATCTATGAGATCAATCAAGCAATCCATAATCAATACTTCGATGGTTCAAAAGGAACTTGGTACAGATGACATCATTAAGATAAAGTGTTGTTACCATTGGGTGCTATCCTTTGTTAAACGGAGAGGAAACTAATTTCACATTGATTCATAAGTTAGTTTTGATTCGGTAGTCATTTGCTGCCAAATCAAAATTGCATTGCCGCCATGTCGTGTTGTCACCCAATGCGAGACCTAGATTCATCATTATGCACCGGAAATCTGGCAAAAATCTAAACGTTCCTCCTTCAATCAAAACGAGCTCCTTCCTATGAAACTTTTCCAGAAAAAAAAAAAGCGAAGATGGTCTCATCGGCTGGAAAAGTTATGATGAAAAATTTGTGAGGTGCGAAAAGCGTCAGGATCACGAATAATAGTACTTGAAACTTAGTCTGAGTCCAGAGAGTCATAATGCTTACTAAAAGGGGAAAAAATTGATACTACGAGCGCCATCTCTTGGAATTTTTAAGTACTTATAGTACGACCCTTGTTATTAATCAATGCATAAAACTATGACAAGAACTTCTCCTATAGATAACCAAGTTTTTATTTAGAATGGAACAGTTTCACTTTTCGTGCGCGCTTCCATGCTGAATCGCTTCGTTCCTGAGAGCTTTCGAGTAAAGGAACGTACAAATGAAGAATAAAAAGATGCCAAACGATTATTTTAATCTTAAATAACTAATATCAGGGTTGCTATTGCAAATTCTATAAAAATCATCTGCAGCTATTAAAAAGTTCCGTTTATATTTGATCCACTTTCATATATATCACTAGTAGACTTAATATACTAGGGCAACGTATGAAAAATGCCATTTATGTATTACTTGATCTGTCGGTCTATTTTAGAAATGAATGAAAGTAAAAATTATGAATTGTAATAATGATATCTGTCTTTTAAAGCTGTGTGGCAGCGTCTATTTAATAAATTCCCTATAGACTTCATTATGCACACATGGATGGTTTTAACAGAATGGTAATAAACAACCACTATCCAATTAAGAATCAAAAAAAGTAAGAATCAAAAATGATTGAAACATTGCTATAGATCTATCATTACTAAGTCTTATATAAATATTTTGAAAACTTGAATTTGTTATTTAAAATAAACATCACACAGGGTGGTTCAAACCGCACCTTTGTTGGGAATGGGAATGAAGTAATTCACTGTCCAGTGACCGTTTTTCTTCTTTTTTTTCTTTCTGAGAAGTCCATTGTATCATGCCCATATCATCCCAAAAAAACATAGCCATTTCAGTTGTTGAGACAGTTTCTGTCTCAATCTTTGGGAAGATTCACCAGGAGTAATCTATTGTTATTTGGTTTCTGGTGTATGACGATGAATCCAGGTCTCATTGATAGTAAGAACGGTAAATGACAACAATTAGACGAGGCAACAATCGAAACTAACCTAAGAATTAATGTTCCATTTATTTTAACACCGTTTATAAGAAGGCAGCACACAATGGTTACACCAACTTGCCTCAGCAATGCTATTAGGTGCTTTTTGAACCGATCTGGAATGTAAGTAAACGTTATGTATATAATCATTGTTTATAGTATCCCTTTTCAAAATTTATTTTGGCGTTTTATTAAAACAAACGCTTATAAAAGCATATGGAGATGGAAAATATCCTTACAGCTTCCGAAAGAAACACGGAAATTCACTTTTATTGGATTATGGCGTCTTTAAAGCATCGATTCACGCGCACATGTGGGGACGTAGGGGATTTCCACTCCTTTTATTTGACCTGCAGCTTCCCTTGATACCAAAGAAGATGGATGATTTCAAAAACGAGACTCAATCTAAGCGTTGAAGGTTATTCAGAGTGACATTCTTCTTTGGACCGGAAACAAATACTGTCTTATTTCACTGAGTACGATAGGGTGTGTATAAAAGGAGAGTTATTGTTTCCCTTTCTGTGTTTTTCTTTTTCTTCTGGAGTAGCTTTTAGAATACATAAAAAAGTATGTTTGAGGATTAAAAATAAAAGTACATTATTTGATGCAACTAATATCAAATATTTAAAATATCGATACTGCAAGAAAGGTACGAATCCATAACTGATTATATGCAAACATATTAAAAAAAAAAAACTTTTTACTTTTTCAAAGTCGTCTAATACAATTAGTCGTATTTAAGAAAAGGTAAACTACAAAATTTAAAAAACAAATTAAATGCATGCACTGAATGAAGCATTCGGAAGAATTGTTGTATTTTTATTACGTTTTACTAGTATAAATCATCGCGCTGTGAATGACGGTTCCAATGTTTTATCGACAAGTAAAGGCCAAGGGAATATACATATATACAAAAGGCATCGAATTCAGAAAATCTGAAAACATAAAATTCATATTATTACTATACTTTAAAAAAGAAATGGGCAAATAGCTACATGCTAAGAGTTGTGAGTAGCCAGTCAGAAATATCCGCTTTGAAACGAAATTTCTTTCCCGTGCATTCGTTTCGAATTTTCCACTGGGACGGTCACGTCAATACGCATGCGCAATGCTTTTCCGGTTGATCTGGTTAATTTCCATTTTATCATTGAACAATAATATGTGAATTTCCAACTTAAGTGAATCTATGAACCCTCCGAAAAAACTTAAAATCGGTGATGAATGTAGTGTGTTTGATGAAGGAATGGACAATATATCTATGTTGATACAAAGAACAAAACATGGTGTTTATTCTTTAATCATTTCATGTAATGAAATGATAATCGTATTTAAGGAGCACAATCTGAAATATTATGAAGCAAAACGTAACGAATTTGGCAGCACACTTTCCGAAGAAAAACGCAAAATAAAAGCTACGGAATGTGTGAAATGGTTGAAAAAGTAACAAACACTATACGCAAAGCAATCAACGCGTTTCAAAGAAGCCTACAACTTTGCTAAACGCAACAAGCCTTTTTCGGATACGAGTTCATTGAGTAGTGTATGGACGGTGTTGCGGGTATATTGTGATGTGATGTTAGAAGCAAAATTGAAAGCATTTCATTGTCAAGAAGGACTATAGTGAGACGCATTGACTCAATTATTGACGAATTCGCAGAACAGTTGAAGACTATGAGCAAAGATTTTATTTGGTTTCCTTAATCCACTGGATGAGTTCAGATATCGAAGACACTGTTCTGTGAATTCTGTGGGGAAAGTTGATTTCTCCTGGGACAAAATGACAAGCATTGCGACAGATGGGGCCAGAATTACCTGAGGAAAATCTGTAAGTATGATTGAGTAAAGCTGTTTTTGCATTAGTAGGATTTTAAAATGTCATTAGAACATCATCGTGCAAGTATCAAATTTAGTGTTTGCTGGAGAATTCACCATCTCAGATCCTTCAGATGGTGAAGAAAGCAGTGAAAAAAAAAGCACTCTTTGGCAAGTGGCATAAACAATTTCGTCAAGGTCGCACAAGCATTAAAGATATTTTCAGGACCCCTCCTCTTTGACCGCAGACCATGAAATACGACACGAATTTATTCCTCGTGACTAAACTGTTCACTAAAAACTTTATTTGGAGATCTTTAGATGGCTATGAGACACAATCAAACGAAAACGACCAGAAAAATGGGCAGGAAATGATTGCTTTTTATTGCGTCACAATGCCTGGGTTAATCACTCGCTGATAGCGAAAAAGTACCTTGCTGATCACAATGTTACCATTTGGAAACATGCTCCATATTCTTCCAACTTAACACCAGGAGATTTTTACCTGTCTTCAAGGCAGAAAATGAAATTGAAAGGAACCCGTTTTGCTAATTCAGGAGTGATGGAAAATGCGACGCAGCAGCTGAAGGAATTTTCACAAAATGCTTTCCAGCAGTGTTTTGAACAGCTATATGAACGGTTGAAAACATGTATAAATACAGAAGATACTTTATTGAAAAATAAGGTAAAAATACTGTAAATAATTTTAATAATTAATCATTGAACAATTCTAAGAACTTTTACAATAATAAAAAAGAGTGTAGATTAAATTAAAAAAATAGTTTCGTAATTCAAACCTGTACTTAAAGTTTACGATATAAAAACTTTATTTATATATATATGAATTTTAGAAACAAAGCAATTTCTATTGGATGAAAGGAATAATTTTTAAAAATATAAATAAAATACCCATGATCTTTAACAAAAAGGCGATCTGTATACAATTTTGCTCTATTTTAGTTATTTCTTGGATATTCAATTATATATATATTAAGGTTATATATCAGTCTATTGAGAAAAAATACTTTATTTTTCTATGGGGTTTACTTTAATCTAATCAGAACTTTATGCAATTTTTGTTTTTAATTTTATAGTATTTTTTTGGAAACTAAACTCATTATTGGCGTAAGCAAACAAGTATAAACTCGCATACAAACTTTCTATTTTATATATAACATAAAATATTTTTTATTAATTTTCCTCGGCGATGTGCTGCGTTATTTCGGAAGCTTTTTTACAGACGCAAAACTTAGAAAGTGATTGATGTATTTAATTACAAGGCGTCGAGTTCTTATTCTTATTTTGAGAAAAAATATTAAACAGGCATATTGCGTCGTGCGTATTCTTCTAAGTGTTACTGCGCATTTTGCAGAAAAATACGTTTTGATAAAATATGGTTGCTTAGGAACAATTATTTATAAAAATTACTGTACAGCCCCCAATGAAATGTAATATAATTATGTCATCTAAGACTTCAAAGAACATGAACTTCACAACTATGAAAATCACAGCATGCTCAGAAAATGTGTTATTAATGATTATTCAATGATTTTAAACAAATATTTTTATTTTATAAACTTTTTATTTTATAATTATAAACTCACTCTCTCTATTTGTATCTTTCTTTCTGAATATTTAATGCAATTAATTCATAAATAATTAAAAGTTTTTTTATTCTTTATTCGCATAAATTCACTTTTCATAAAAAAATTTACCTTTTGTTGTTATTGAATGTTTTGTTCTCAGAAATAATTTACTTTTTTTATTAATTAGCAGAGAATTCGTGTTATAAGTTTGAAATTTGTAGGCAAATTTTAAGCATGAATAGAAAATAACGTTTGTGAAATTGTTAGCAAACTCATAATTTCGAAGATATGGGACCTAAATTAATTTTAATAATTTTCTCTTTTCTAATACATCGTTCAACGCATACGTTATATTTGATCTATCGGAAAGTTCTGTTCATTTGTGAAGTGAAAGAAAATACATTTTTCATACATTTGATAATATTTGTTGTACAATGCATTATTTTCCGTCGCTACTAATAAACTCTTTCCAATGTGAAGGTAATTTATAAATACCATTTTTGAAAAATGCCTTGTCTTTAGAGGCAAAAAACTCAAGTAATGTTAGGTTGACGTTTGCTTCAGTTTTAAATTTTTTTTTTCCTTTCAAAAGTTAATGTAAGGAGATAAACAAGTGATAATTAGGGGGTGCTAGGTCTAGGAAGTATGGTGGATGTGATAGAAATTCCTAGCTTAGATCTGTGAATATTTGATGAATCGCCAAAAATTTTCAGATCTAGGAATCGCCTTTGTGGTTTGGCATTATCATGATGGAGTATAATGTGTTTGATATTGAACATCGCCAGCCTCTTTAATTTTAGTGTTTTGTTCTAATCATCCATTTGCTGACAGTTATCTCTCATAGTTGAGCTTTTTGTTATGTTTCAAAAACCCGAAATGTATCGGTTCTTGAATGTCCCACCTTATGCACACCATTCTCTTATTCAGGCTCAATCTCGATATAGAAGTGGAGGTTTCAGATAGTCCATGCTGCAAGTGTGATCTTTTCCTTACGATATATTCGAAAATAATCAATTTTTCATCACCAGTTATCCTCCGATAAAAATGGGTTTCTTTTCGTTCGGAGCAAACAGAGATGTGCATATGACGATTCGATTAAACAAATTTTTCTCTTTTAACTCACTAGGTATCCTTCTGGAATGTTTGTAGACCAATCCTAGTAACGACGTAAAATATATTGTGAAATAAATATTATTAAATGTATGAAAAATTTATTATTTTCTTTCACTTCATAAACGAAATGGACTTTCGGGGTGATCCAATAAATTATTAAAAAATACCTTTTTGAAAATTTAGTAATATTTTGATGTGTAAAACAAGTAATATAAAAAAAAAATTAAGTCAATTCCTACTTAAGTCAACAAAGAAACATTTTATTTTAGTTACTTTTTTTTATTAAATAATTACAATTAATATAAATATATATATATACATATGACAGAATCACAATATTAAGTGGTAAAAGAATTTTTTTTTCCAGCAATCTACACGATTCGTCAATTATGGTATTTATTCCTAAATTTATATCTTGCTAAATATCTTATGTAAGAGAAGTTTTTTTTCTCCCATATGAAACTAAAATTAATTATTTGAAAATCAAATAAGAAATCGATGTAATTCGGTCCAATGGCATGAAGATTCTACGGCGACGTTCCACCAACTTTGCCATTGCAAGACAAATGACATTGTAGAAGCATTGGCTTGTTTCTTAATTCATCCGGTAAATTAAATGGCTGGAATGCAGTTTAGCCCAACCTTGGCGAAAGGAATTATTTGGCGCTATTTTGCCCAATGCGGCTACCCTGGTCCGCTGCGCGAACTTATCGTTGAGCCAAAAATATCACCAAGTTTGGCAATTTTTGAAGTCGCACCAAGCAGTTGGGCTGAGCCGCATTTTCACCAATTAAAAGGATTAATATTTGAAAAACCTGTATTAACATCAAGTGTCATCCACTACAAGTTTAAAAAAATGTATTTGAACTTGAGTGGATGAATAAAAAGTATTTTATTAACGATTGAAAATTTGAACGATTTATATATATATATATATATATATATATATAGAGAGAGAGAGAGAGAGAGAGATAATAGTAGGAATTTAATAATAAAGAATAAAACTCTTTCACTTGTGCCTCTTGAATACGAAATTTATATTATTACTCAAATTACAATTCAGTTTCTAAAGTATCAGCAAAAATATCCAAAACATATAGAAAATAAATGCTAATGATTCTAATATTTTTCAACGTGGTGAGCATTTCTATCTTTCCAAAATAATAACTTAAACTATAAGTCATTGTTTATTTATATAAAAACTTTGTTTATTATATAAAACATTGTCAAAACATTGTTTATTTATATAAAAACTCGCATTTTTAAAATAAAAACATTTACTTCAGTAAAAGTAAAAAATATCGTGGTATCATTTCTGTTTGAAAGCTTAAGGATCAGAATCCTCAAACGTACCAGATATGGGGCAGTAAAAAACATTTTTAAAGAACACCAATGTGGGAATAAAAAAACAAACAAGAAAAAAAATTGTATCTTTATAAGGAATGAAAAAGAGAAGCAATATACGATTTCGAAAAAAAAAACAAGTAAAAAATTATAAAAAGGGAGAAATTGCTTTTTACAGAACAAAAAATACAAGTGTTATTGTATATAAAAAGAAAACTGCCGTAGAAAATGAAAGTTTTTCTTGTTGTTTTTCTTAGAGACTTTCAAGTTTTTTCCTCCTATCTTTATATGTTTTTTATAAACATTGTTCCTGTCCTGTTCGTATAAATGATATATGTATACTCGATTTGTGTACTAAATGTTTTTTAAGTTTCTATTAAATTTTTTATGAAAGAATTTTCGCTAACTTCTTAGGAATGTATAAAATGAATGTCAATAATTATAAAATTATTCAGTTGTTTCCAAAGTAAAAGAGGGATAGTTTTAACAATGCTTCAGTGCATTTTTTATGCGATTACTTAAAAATAATTAAATGGTTTCTTCTAATTTTATTCAATACCAAACAATAGTGAATATTAGGTTTCAATAAAGCGATTTATCAATTGAAGTTTATTTATGCATCTATAAGTGTTAAATAACTTAAAGTGGATCAGCTGATTCAAATTTTAAATTGTTATTCATATTATTTGGTTTTGAGTTAAAAGTTAATAAAATTTATTTGCCAAAAGATAAAATATTCTGTTGAATTTTCTGAATTATTATTTATAATAAAAAAAAATTAGCAACTCAATTCGATATATACTGCTGTTTGTAGAAAATGCAACACCATGAAAGAATCATCAGAATCAAATGAAATTTAATGCAGAAACGACTTGTACTGATACAAATAAATGATGAAATTTTCAAAACAAAAGAAACAAATTAAGCGTCCGAAATCAGTATTTGGTGCAGCCACCATGCGCTGCAATAAGTGCTGCTATACGACGTGGCATGGAGTCAAACAGATGTTGAATATCTGCTTGAGGAAGAGAATTCCATATCGCTTGTATGCGCAACCAAAGTTCGTCTTTGGAAACTGCAGGACGCGGATCACGAGCGAGACGCCGACCAACCATATTCCACACGTGCTCAATAGGCGACATATCCGGTGAATAAGCAGGCCAAGGAAGATGTTGCATGCGTTGTGCTGAACAGAAGTCTCAAACAGTCCGCGCAACATGTGGGCGTGCATTATCCTGCTGAAAGATAGCTCCAGGGATGCCTTGAAGGAAAGGAACGACTTCGGGCTGTAGCACTTCACGGACGTACCTGTTGCTATTGAGATTACCCTCAATTCGTATCAAATTGGATCGTCCATGATACGAAATCGCACCCCAGACCATAACTCCGGGTGTTCGACCACTATGTCGTTCAATAATACACTCAGGAAGGCAGCGTTGACCGGCATAACGTCTAACACGAACACGGCCATCATGGGTCCACAAATTGAAGCGTGATTCATCTGAAAAGACAACTTGGTGCCAATCAGCTCGCCTGTCTCTGTGCTCAAGAGCCCACTGCCGACGCAGCCGTCGATGATTCGCCGTGAGGGGAATCCTGTATAAAGGCACCCTTGCACGCAATCCACGGCGCAGCAGACGACGACGAATTGACGAAGCCGACAATTGTACACCTGTAGCAGTAGACCAACGTACTGCCAGCTGCCTGGAGGAAGCTGTGCGATCATTCACCGCCATGCGGAGCAGGTGTCGATCATCGCGCTCTGACGTCACCTTCTGTCGTCCAGTGCCTGTTTTTCGAGTTGTTCGGTGCTCGTCGGTCCACTGCTTCCAAACTCGCATCACTGTGGAACTGTTCCGCTGCATACGCGCTGCTATTGCGCGATAGGAAAATCCTCCTTCTCGAAGGCCGATTATCCTCCCTCGTTCAAACTCCGTAAGTTGCTTGAATTTCTTATTCTTCCGTCGTGGAGGCATACTCAGGTCTCACTAAACGTTTGCCACTAACAAATAATCATAGACTTTTTTCAACGTCCCGCTACAGCACTTTATTTATACGCTTTCAGCATCAATTCATGGCTCTGAAACTTTATTAATTTGCATAATATCCTATAATTGACATTTGCTGCGAATTTCATTTGATTCTGATGATTCCTTCATGGTGTTGCATTTTCTACAAACAGCAGTTTATATAGAAGTTTAATGTGTGACTTCTTTTTTCTTTCCTCTTATAGAATCAGTTCTTCTTCTCTCTTTAAAATCTACATTCTCTTATTTATTTAAATTTAAAATCTCTCTTCAAAGTTGTTTGGTCCTTTTTTTCTTAATTTGGCAGGTTTCCAAATAAACTCGTCTAATTTTAATTTTAAAAAAAAATTACCGTTACTTTTTTAATAACGTGGTTTTATAGTAATTATATATTGATAAGAAATTAGTATTTAAATAATTATAACAAAATTAGATTTTAATCTTTAATTCATGATCGAATTCATTTCCAAAAAATTATGTACATACAGTTAACGAAATTTTGATCAACCGACATAGGTTGTTGAAAATTATCATTACAGAAATTCTATTCGAGTACCATTGAGAGTGAGCTTCATAATTTAGAATCAAGTTCAAAAACAACGAGGATGACACCTGAGTTTGTACTTCCTCTCCAAATCTCCACACCTCTCTATGGGATGGCTTAGAGGCTCAGTTTTGTTTAATATGCTTCAGCCCCTATAATTTTAAAAATGGATCTTGAATTTCATCGGGACTCAAACTCATAGATTGATTGGAACATCGCCGATCACGAAGCTTATGAAAATTATATCTTGGTTGTCTCGGCCATGCAGACACCAAGGGTGTAGATTTAGACAGTATAAAGAATTAACAGAAAAATTTGTTATAATCTTATGCGAAACGCCAAAAATATGTAATTTAAGTAAAATAATTGACCGGTGCTGAATTTTCGTGAAATGTTGAAATCTTGTGGCCTTGTTCTCCAAACTGTACAGAAGATCCTTAATCTTAGCAGAAACACTTTCAGGCGATTCCTGATTCCTAATAATTTTTTTATTACTAAATTCTTACTATTAGTTCACACTCTACCTATATATATCTTGTTCAAATTTTCAATCGTTAATTAAATACTTTTTATTCATCCACTCGAGTTCAAACTTCATTTTTTTAAACTTGTTGTGAATGACACTCGATGTTAATACAGTTTTTTCAAATATTAATTCATTAAATTAAACTTAATTGGTGAAAATACAGTTTAGCCTAACCATTTAGTGCAATTTCAAAAATTGCCAAACTTGGTGATTTTTTTGGCTGAACGTTAAGTCCGCCAAGAGGACCAGGGTAGCCGCATTTGGCAAAATACCACCAAATAATTCCTGTCGCTAAGGTTGGTTGGGCTAAACTACATTCCAGCCATTTAATTTATCGGAGGAATTAAGAAACAAGCCAATGCTTTTACTATGTCATTTGTCTTGCAAAAGCGAAATTAGTACAGCGTCAGCGTAGAATCTTCATGCCTTCGGATCGAAGCATAACATTTTTTTTTAATTTATTTTCAAATAATTAATTTTAGTTTTATATGGGAGAAAAAATTCCTCATACATAAGATATTTAGCAAGATATAAATTTAGGAATAAATAGCGTCAGAGATGAAGCGTGAAAATCTCTGGAAAAAATCTTCTTTTGCCACTTAATATTGTGATTCTATCATATGCATATACATATTTATATTAATTGCAATTATTTAATAAAATGTAACTGAAATAAAAAAAATTCCGTGTTGACGTAAGTAGGAATTGACTTTAAATAAAAATATATATTACTGGTTTTAAAAAAGGACAACCCGCTTGCCTTGTAAATAGACCTCGTTTTGCTTTGAATGATTTTATGCATGGAAAGGAAATCACAGTTCAAGGCCCATTTTTCCCACCGTCTTGGCGGACCACAAAACCCTCATAGCGGGTCGAAAGAAATCCACCCCTATAACATTTTAATGTAAAAAGCAGATATGTTCTTTCATTAAAATTATCTGTCGTTGTGGGAACTTTTCAAGAGTACAATAAATAACAGTGGAATCTACAGAACAAATCGTGAAATTATATAAAATAATACATTTTTCTACAATATTTTTCTTTTTTTTTTCCTCAAAATTCCTATTCCTATTACAGAAGTTGTGCAATAAATAATTATTTATTTAATCTAATTTTTTTTTTTTTTTTTTTTTTTTTTTTTTGTATTATTCATTTACTTCTTAGAAGATTTGACATTCCTCGGAAAAAGCACACACCGTCCCTACGTCATAAAATGAACATTTACGCACTCGTATTAAAATGATACATTTTAATCATGTTTAGTAATATTATAATAGAAAAAGTCGCTATATAATATTGTTCTTGAAATAACATATAAACTCAATTAATTTTACTATCATTTTTTTCATAGAAAAAATTCATAATTAAATGTATTTAATTACATGACACCCAATTATAATCATTGTATTAATAATAATCATAGAAGTACTCAAACTGAACTATCTCCTCTAAAAAAAATTAACAGTTTTTCGGATATGTCCTTTTCTTAAGTGTTCGTTGCAGAGAGAAATTTCTTACATTTCAAATGCGAACATGAATGTGCTAATTTTTTTTCGGAATTGAAAAGTCTTTAATTTTTCAAAATATATGTAATCAAATCATTTCATATTTTATCTTGCATTTTACATCTTGAATTATTCGTCTCGCATTTTTTTCAATTTAAGTCACAAATAAATTTAATTTTTTTTGCAGGAAAAACAGATTATGCAGAGCCTTACACTTGTAATGACTCGGCAGCTTCAAGACAGGTAAGAACTGCATTTGGATGCAGAAAACTTTCAAAATTTCGCTTAAAATAGTTTTCATTTAAATCTAAATATTTTATATATTTATCAAAAGATGGCGGCACAGTATAGAAACTAAATATTGGTTTTCTTTTGTGTTTTCCACTAGCAAGATTTTATATATTGAAAAAATCTTTATACGATTAATCCATTTAAATTACTTTTTTTTATGTATATACATTAAAATCATTGAATAACTAAATCTATGATTTTTCTAAAACGTTTTTATCCTTAAAATAATATCAAAGTAAGTATATATCTCATGAAGAGAAAATGATAACACGAGCAATTTTTGTAACGAAAAGGAAATGTGTAAGTCAATTTCCTTTTTACTTGACTTATTTACCTGATTTCATAAATTCATTTAATAAAACTCTGAAACACATTGAAGTTAGTTGCCATGTTTTGAATTAATTAATGGTAAGCAAAGCGTTCAAACACGTGTCTTTATATGTGTGCTTCAGTAAACATAAGTATTCATTGAATTATAATGCAAATAATGTTTTAACTTGATTTTTTTAAATGTAAATATGAGTTAAAAATTACAGGAGACATATTTAAATCTACATATTACTCTTAAAAGTTGTTACGTTACATAATTAACGCCAAACTGGCGAGAAATGTTTATTCGCTTATTGGTACAGAAACGTGTACCATAATTGTAAATATTTTAGAAGCATTTAAAAAACAAGGTACCGAAAAATATTCACAAAATTTCTTGAACTTGGTCTCCATCACTTCCACAAAATTATTGATTTTAAGGCTACTTAATTAACGATTGCTGAACAATTAAGATCATAAATCATTGCAATAAAAATTATAGGCTCGAGCAAGTTCGCTTGGGGATGGAGAATGGGTTTTTCAATAGTTTAGACTGTTCAGTTAATTTTAGTCATCTTCTAACATAGGCTTTATTGCGTTTTTTCCTTCCAGTAACATTTTACGATTTCAATATGATGTTATTTGAATTGAAAATCTGAATATATTAGAATTATTGAAATGTAGTGAATAGAGTTCAATTCTGAAGTTAGTGGTAGAGAAGTAGTGAACGAGGAAGCGATTAGGGTTTTGCTGCTTTATTTGCTCTTTGGTTGTAGAATTTAATGAGAAAAAAACTGGGGGAAATTATATAAGAATTTGATTCTCTAGTTAAGTATTTTTTAATTCAAAAGTCTCTTTGAAACTCACTTGTGTTAATTCAGATATAGCACGAAACTTTTAAATGGAGCATTAACTCTTCAATAAAAAAAAATGCACATGCATAGAACAAAGCATATTTAATTTGAAATATAGCTAACAATTGTACACTATTATTTAAAAGCTATTAGATTAAAAGAATTTGTATATGTTTAATATCAGGAATAATAATGAAAATAATAAGTAAAATTAATTTAAAGGGAAAATATTGATAAGAAAAACTTAAGTTAGCAAGAAGAAATAAATTTCAAAAAAAATTTTAAAAATTGAATTACAAATTAAAAAAGAATTGTAATAATAATACCAAGTTTAATAATGAAAGAAATGAATAATTTTGAATAATTTAAATGGAGCGTAGTTAACATATAGCTAGACATTTAACGAAATAAGTTTAAATATGTTTTAATCTGTTTTTAAACGTCAACTTTATTAAATCGACAACAACAACAATTATTCAAAAACTTGACAATTGCAGGACATCTAACCGATCGATCTTGTTTTTAAGTGTTTAAATAACATCATATTTAAAACATATCATTAATTTTAAATCGATCCAAGCGTTCGGATTCTTCTTATTTGTTTTGTATATGATTTTCAATGAGGGTATTTTATGTCATTTGCTTAATATCAAACTTTTATGCGATTAATAGTTCAAGAAAACATAAAGTTATATTGAACTAAAATGTTAAAGATTTGAACAACGATTTCGCTCACCTTTTTTGTGAAACAATCAGAACACACACACACACATACACACATATATATATATATATAATACGGTACTTAGAAATACTGAATTGAAAGCATGTTTTGTACTTAAGTCGCGGCAGAAGTCATGGCACAAAAAAGGAAACTTTACATCAAGGAATTACGAATTTATTATTTAATCTCATCCGAGAGGAAAGGAGATACATCGAGAATAGAGATGGATACACACGTCCACACATTCTGACAATTGGGTAAGAAATGAAAAAATATTTTCCTTGCTTATTTCTCCAGAGAAGTTAAATTAACGATTACTCAAATCACATTGAAATAGATGTTGGGATGTTTAGGTATTTTACAAAGAGACTAATTAACGGTAGGGAGCATATCTCTACTAGTTCAGAGCGTGGAAAATGCAGATCTTAGCCTTTTTGGAAATTGCTGATTGCATAAATAAAAAGATTAAAAGGAATGTGATCTCGAAATAACGATAAATGCGGTACTACTGCAATTAAAATGTAAGTTATGATATAAATATACAGAATAGAAATTCAAAAAATAGTTTAAAAAAATAACACTGAAAATAGAATTGCTGCTACTTTTAAATCACATAAGTAGCATTATTTCAAATAAGATCGAATTCCTTAGATTAAGCGAAATGTGATACCACAACAATTATCATAATATATGTACTCCCCATCAAAACAAAAATTAAGCTTCCTTCGCTAACGGCCTTTCCCCTCGCAGAATCCTCTCAAATAATTCATTCCTTTACTTAAAACCTGCCTTTCTCAGCAGTTAAACTCCCGACTCTTTTACGTGCAAATCTCCCATTTCGTAAAATGAAATTAAATGTTATCCTGAGTGGCAAATAAAGTCTCTAGAATCTTCTAGAATTTATCACTCTCTTTTAAAGAATAAAAGTGCTCACTCCTACCAAAAGCGTAATGTGTCCCTTTAGGCTGGAAGATTAACTGTTTCCTCGAAAAGACGCCATTCGTTTTGCTTTAGAATAAAATAATATACTCTCGACACACTGACACCCGAGCACTGTTGAAATTTCACCGGAATTCAAACGATTGTGTGGGGTTTATATTTCTTGGAAGTTGAGAGAAGCGTGGTGGGTTTATTTTTATCCGTTGGGTTTTCGTTTGGTTTAGAGTAATGCGGGATTTTGTGTTTCGCAAATATCCGAGAATTTGTGGTTAATATAATTCAGTAAAAGTGGAGTTAGTATAATCGTCGGAGTTTTTGAAAATGAATATTATGCTAATGTCTCGAGTGATGAAAGAATTACGTAATTTATACGGTTTCGGTTAGGAATTGCAACATTATATATCTCTTCTTAATGTAGGCTTTCAAATATGTTTAAAGAAACATTCTATGTACACTTTTGAAGACCTTATTTCATTTGTACTATTTCAGTAAACGATTAAGCAAGTAAAGGGTGAGAGAAAAAGAAAACGTTTTCTTAACCGAAAAAAAAATGGATTGTTGATGTTACTTTTTGTGTAAAAATATAAAACAACAATTTCTCGTATTGTGATGGGCATACCCCAAGTAATACGTGAGCAACTCTAAATAAAACTTTTATCGAATAACTTAAAAAATCCTTCACGACGAAATATCCTTCACTATCAAAAAACAACATCTGATACTGTATGATAATTCTATTAACAATTGAAGTAGATCCATAGCTTTACAACGAACGATATCTGAAATTACATTCTAATTAGAAAATGGCGTTCTGTGTCCTGTTACTCAGGAGCAAATAATATCGGAAAGACTTTAGAATAATAACGGTTTTATTCCTAAGAGTGATATTACTTTTACAATCGTAGTCGTGTGAAATGGATTAATGAAACAATTATTAAAACTTATAAGATAAGTAAGCAAGACAAATTAGTGATTGAAAATTTATTGACATTTTTTTTCTGATTATCTATATTTCAGTAAAAATTTCAAACAAAGCGGTGAACCGGTAAGTAACATGGAATTCTATAAATCGTAAAATAAATAATTAATAATAAAATAAATAATTTCAAGCGTATGTGAAAAATTTCCATTCTAAACTTTAATAATAGAAGTATAAAATTTAATTTTATCTCAAATCATAAGTAATACTTACGCATGAATAATTGTTTTCCATGAAAGCGTTTATAAATTTTTAATTAAGGCTCCCGTTTTGCCGGCCATTTCGATTTCAAGAACGTATTGTTAATCCTATGGAATTTCTACTACCGTACTCAAATTTTCACTATTTTATCCATTTGAATGCAAAAATGTGTACTCAAATGAACAAAAATAATGAGCATTTCTGGGCAATTATATTTTCTCTCAGATTTTTGAAAATATTTTCGATTATTTTTAAAGACCTGAAACCCCACAAACGAATCATTAAAATAGAGTAAAAACTATTTTTAAAAATCGGAAAGAAAAAGTAATTCCGCAGAAGCCTTCATTTTTTTTTTTTTTTTTTTTTTTTTTTTTGCTCTTTTTGATGCGCTTTTTTTTTTGCATTCAAATAGATAAAATAGTAATGATTTTTAGGACGGTAGTAGAAATTCCATAAGATTAATATCAAGTTCACGAAATCAAAATGGCTGGTCAATATTATTAAAAAAAATGAACACGTAAGAAACATTAATGATCAATACTTATATCCTAAAACTATGATCTAATTTTTGTACAAAATAATCCTCAAAATGAAAAGGGCTCTTTCGAATACCAAATTCACTGGTTTTATAATTACTATAGAATAGTACACAACATGAATATATATATATATATATATATATATATATATATATATATACACACACATATATATATATATAACCCTTACACTATCGGTTTGTAAATATTCTAGTTATTTTTAACGATTTTATTTAGTTATTTATCTATTGATCATTATAAGGCGAATTATCTCGTATTTCTACGAGGGCTATTCAGAGAGTAAGGAACATTTTGGAATTAAAAAGAAACTAAGTACAAGAAAAAAAAATTATTATATACATCAGAAAGAGCGACTAAAATTCTACTTTTCTACATAGTCACCGAACAAATTGAGGCAATTATCATAGCGGTGGACAAGCTTTGAAATTCCTTCGTCATAGAATTCTGCCGCCTGCGATCTCAGCCACTCAGTGACGCGCACCCGCAGCTCCTTGTCGTCTCACCCACGTCTCGTCACCAGTTACGATTCGATCCAGTAATGAATCACCACGACTGTCGTAGGCCTCCAGAAATGTCAAAGCTGCCCCCATTCGCTGACCTTCATGGTGGTCTGTAAGCAATTTTGGCACCCATCTTGCACAAAATTTGCGGCAGCCTAGCTTTTGTGTGACAATTTCAAACAACAAAGTCCGTGAAACTTGTGGAAAACTAAGCGAAAGCTCCGTTATTGTAAAACGCTGGTTTTCACGAATCTTTTCGTCAATTTTAGCGACCAGTTCGTCAGTCACAATGCTAGGGCGTCCACTCTTCTCTTCATCGTGAACGTTAGTTCGGCCATTTTTAAACTGAATGCACCATTTCCGGATTGAATTTTCATTCATTACGTTGTTTCCGTACACTTCACACACTTGCCGATAAATTTCCATAGGTTATAGGTTTTTTGCCAACAAAAACCGTATCACAGACCACACCTCACAACTGGAGGGATTTTCAATTGCTGCGCACATTTTAAATTTGAATATCGAAAAAATGGGCAGCGTGGAAATGTTCCCTTTCTGATGGCTGGACGCCGACTGAGATGTCGAGCACGCAGACACCATAAAATACGTGATCGGCGCGCGCCTAGCGACGTCAGACGGAAACGTTCCTTACTTTCTGAATATCCCTCGTATTCCTGATTTGATCAATAATTCAAATTTCACTTCCATCAGTAACATAATTTCAGATTATGAAAGAAAAAAGCTCAATAGTTTCGTGCATAATTTGCTGAATTATCGGTATAAGTAATGTAGAATTACAGGTAACAATTTGAGACTAAAATTTACAGTTTACCGGTACATCCATTTTCCAGTATTGTAATGTCTAGCACTAATATCAACAAAATTTTTAACATATTGACTTACATTGATCACAAAAGGTTGGTTCCTAATCTTGTTCCTTGATCTGTTTTCTTAGGGTTGACACATAATGTGAATCATATCTATTTTTGGCTCATGACTAAAATTCAGCGGTGCAATTTACTATTAAAGATTATGTTTGTAACATTACGATATACATATTTTTTTCCATGCTAATGGTTTTTTAATATTATGATGGGAGTAACAATAATTCTAATAATGGTGAAGATATCTACTTTTCGTAAACTTGTGGCGATGCACTTCTACCCGACTCTTGTGCCATAACTCAGTCAAATACAACTAATTATTAAAGTCAATAACCTACAAAAGGACACACTAGTCAAATCTCATACAATTATTTTATTTGTCAGCTTTACAATATAATGTCTGGGGGATATTTGCTCTCTTTGTTAACCCCTTAGATTAATTCACCTATTCAACTAATACCGAACCAATACTCTCTTACCAAAATCTCTCCAGTAGAGGCTGACTTGAATTCTCGAATCTTCTGTGGCTGCTATCGTCCATAACAACTCTTGATATCGTCTACAGCTTGTAAGGCATGCGCTCAACGCTAGTCCCACTCGGCCTCTATCCACTAGATTTCCTTCTGCTTCAATATCGTCCACTCAAGCTCATTTCACTTTATTTCTACCTGCCCCTAATTATCATAATCATGTTTCATTTTGGTTGGAAAGAAATTGCTTAGTTCGTGCAATCAATCCCAATTAAAGTCCCCAAGGTTAGTGAAGAGAAAATCGCGAATAGCCCAACGTCACAAACTAGAACAATTTTTAAAATTGATTCCATTCAAAGTTCTGCGAAAAACAGTTTTAGCCACGAAATGTGCTTAAAAATAATCAAAAAAAAATTTTTTTTAATAAATAAATAATTTAAATAAATATTATAAACTTTTGAGAGGTTTAGAATTTTTAGATGTTTTAATTTCTTCGAAAAGAAATTTTTACGAAGTCTGACAGAACTTACAAAGTCGATCTTCGATGTGTCGCCACAGACATTAGTGTTGAAAATTTCACCGGAAGTCTGATAGAACTGGCAAAGGCGATTTTCAATGTGTCGCCAAGCTTTCATGTTAAAAGTTTCTCCGGATATTTGACAGAACTCGCATAGTCGATTATTCAGATTCATGAATTACAATAAGAGGCTATCACCTCCACTTATTTCACCTTTACAAAAGAATGGTGATTCCACAAGATTCGAAAAAGGAAGTAATTCATCTGGGTGAAAAAACATCGCTTTAATGAGCGGAAAATCATTTGAGGTGTTCCAAATTCCAAGGTACATTGTGTTGAGGTATAAGACAGTTGTGCACAGAATGATGCTTGTAGGTAACGGTATCGTCGAAGAATGATACGAGGAGCTTACGAGCTCCTGCGTCCTCCTTCTATTGCCAACGGACCTGAAGTTAATTCTTAAAAAAATCACGTGAGTCGAGAAGCTTAGAAAATCATCACAAAGTTTTTCAAAGCAAGATTCGGCTTTAAACAATTTTAAGAGCCGAGAACACCAGAAAAGTGAAATTTGATCACGTGGTTGATCACGTGATAACGAAAACTCTTAAAATTTGCGAAAGCTCTTAAAAATCCCTTCCAAAACAATTTCAGCCGTGAAAAATTTTTCGAACTGAGAACATTTGAAAAGTAAAACTAATCACTTTCAGCTGGATTCGGTTTCTGGTGGTCAGAGACGACGTTTTTTGGTTGTACGAAAGCAAAAGCCCCTTTGGAGTCTAATAACTTTGAGTACAGCTTTAGAAATTTATTTTCTTTCGAATAAGAAAGACGCATGTTTACGCACTTTGCCGGTGAAATGCTATAAAATAAAAATAAAAAAAATAATAAATGAATAAAAACTAGACAGCTGTAGTTGAAATGGTCTGAAATTCGATATAAGGGTATCCATTGTACAAAATATGAATCAGTTAACTATAACTCCACGCCTTTCATAGTTTTGTCAGATCCGAAATGATTTAATTGCGAATATATACTTGCAACTCAAAAAAAAAAAAAAAAAAAAAAAAAAAGGAAAAAGGGGAAACAATTCGAAAATTACCGTTTACGGGCACCCGATTTTTATTATATATTAGAACCTTTAACATTAGTGGATCAGTGGTACATTAACGATCATTGGCACATTAGGAAAAGGGATGAGGTATAGCGTTACTTTGACAAGTACATTTGAAAACCATCGATGTGAAGCATTCTCGATGATATTGCAATCAAAATTAATTACATATTCCATTATAATTAAAAACCAGTTAACTTAAATTAGTTATAAAAATATTTTTATCTAGAAATAATCATCATAATCATAATGTTTGACTCAACATCACAGGGGGGGGGGTCCAAAGCATTCATTTGAAGATTCCTCCTTCTTCGCCAAAGGGCTATTTTCTTCGACGCCACGGAGAATACTTCTGAGAGCCCTTCTCTCAAAAAATTCAGTTTTGTATTCTCCATTTTTAGTTCGAGGCTATTTTTTTCGAGCCATACATTAGGACCGGCCTAACGAGAGTTTTATAAATAAGAAGCTTTGTATCAATAAATAATATTCATGAAATATATTAACATTTTTTAATTATTTACACACATTTTTAAATTTCCGAAAGATACTCAGTTTGTGTGGTAAATAAACTGTCAAATATTTTTTTTATTCGTCTCTATTTTAGAAAATGAATATCCTTAAGATTTAACATTTAAATAATCGCAATTCGCATATTAGAAACTTTTAGCTCAAAAACTTTCAGAAAAATACTTCTAAAAGCACAATTTTAAAAATAATGGTAGTTTAAAAAACTAAAAATAACAGACAGTGAGAGATAAAAAAAAAATTTGTTGTTGCTCTGTATGTGTATATATGTTTTAATTTAAATTCAATGTATAATTTTTTAAGAATAATTAGCCACCCAAAGAGCTGTTGTTTTGAATGGATCACTTTTGGCGTACCATGTCACTTTTCAACTTTTTATCCTTTGCTAATTCCATTTAGCTTAAATATAGTCAGTTTAATAATTTATCGTTTGCTTTAATTTTAATATCGGAAAAGTTTACTATTATCCATTTCTCGATATTTCATCGTCTACTTTAATTCTTACATTTAAATGAGTAATTTAATAATAATTATAAAAAATAGCGCACCTTGGGTGGCTAAATCTGTTATTTGCAAAACTATGCATGGAATTTATTTTTGGCATTATAATTTCACGTATTATTTATTTATGTGTAAGAAATGTGATCCGATTTTCCTTTTCCTACATTTATAAGTTTAACTCATAAAGATTTTTATTTTTATGTTTTATAATTCTGTTTCTATGAAAATGTAGCGATAATTATAAAAACTATTTTCTTTTAGCAAGTCGTTTTGCTTTAAGAATTTTCAATATCAGAATTAATCTTGAAGACGCTGCAATAATGAATACTCTGATATTGTAGTATTACTCCGAAAAAGATATTCTCTTTCGGTTGAGTTGAAAATGATTCACTGATTTCTTTTCAGGGTTCTGATGGACTGTTCGCAACCATTAAGCGATGCCCAACAAGACCTATCTACATGTCGGCTTCTTATAAACAAGGTGAGTAGATGGGAGGTATATTAGATGAGACAGCATCGAGGTGACAGTACACTTTCTTCAGACAATTATTTGTCATGACATCTTATTTTTGATTTCATATTAAAATTCGATCTTTTTTCTTTACAAATCTCTGTTCAATTTTGTCTCTATCTTATTTAGAAGCTGTACGAATTTGAATTTCTTAAATATATATATATATGTTTTTCAAATACTTATACACTGCTCAAAACAATTAAAGGATATTGAGGTTTTGGGTGGATTAAGCGGCTGGAGAATTGTTTATATGATTGATACATGATCCACAGACGTGGTAGGCTATAAAAGGAAAAATATCAAGAGGGAAAATATCAAAAGGAAAAAAACACAATTTATGCATTCGAGAAAAAACGAATAAAAAAGGGTATTTACTTGAAAGAAAAAAGTTTTCAGTAGGGGGTATGGTTTCCTCGGACGGCCAGCAACGCTGAACACCTTTGCGCTATGGAGTCAATAAGACTATTTATGAAGAGCTGGGGTGTTCTATCTCACTCCTCCAGAAGAGCTCTTTCCAATTCTCGGAGAGTTCGTGGAGGTGGTAGGCGGCCAGCAACTCGTCGACCTAGAATGTCCCAAACGTGTTTTATTGGGTTCATGTCCGGAGAAGATGCTGACCATTCCATTCGTACGATTCCCTCCTCGAAAAGGAAATCACCCACTAAGTTGGCACGATGTGGCCTGCAGTTGTCGTCCATTAAGATTAAGTCATCTCTAATTGCTGCAGCGTACGGGACTACAATAGGTCTAAAGATCTCATCCCTATATCGGCGACCGGTCAGAGCTCCATTTCGAATGATGAAGAGATCAGTGCTCCCATCAATGGAGATGCCAACATAGACCATCACTCCACCTCCGCCAAATCTGAAACTTCCAAGCACGAACGCAGGGTTGTTTCTAGCGCCACGATCCCTCCAGATAAAAATACGCCTATCATCAGGATGAACAGAAAAACGGGACTCATCAGAGAAAAGAACATTGCGCCATTCATTTCTCCTCCAGTGCACATGCTCGGTTGCCCACTCCCTACGGGTGCCACGGTGCCTTGCTCTTAGTGTAACACATACCATTGGTCGGCGAGCATACAGTCTTACAGCTTAGAGGCGGTTTCGGACAGTTTGAGTCGAAATTGTAGTGAAGGTGTGAAGGTGTTGCTGAAGAAGAGTGGCATTCATATTTTGGTATCTCCGAGCCGTTAGTGTTAAATATCTATCTTCATTAGACGTTGTTGCACGTCATCGACCTTGCCCTGGTCTCCGGCCTGTACTTCCAGTCTCCAAGAAATGGTTCCAGTTTCAGGGAATTACACTTTGAGCAACTCCAGTAGCTTCAGCTACTTCGGCTTGTGTTTGCCCCCCCTCTAACCGTCCAACTATTCTCCAGGCTTCTGAATCGGTCAAATGTGTTCGTTGAGACATCGCAATAATCGAAACAACGCACTTATTGAATGTCAATCGTTCTTTTCCGCTTTGTCTTTCGTTAAGTTGAAAGGCAAATTTCATTCGCTGCAGCTAAAGCGTCGTTTTTGACGTCAGACTCAAAATTTGCATACTCCAAAGTTTGAAAATGAGAAAAATTTGCAATTATGACTCTCTTCTTCCATTTTCTGCAAAAAAAAAAAAATTTCGCTTATACCGTTATTTTATATAAGACATAAAATATCCTTTAATTGTTTTGAGCAGTGTACATAAAATAGACTACCCTTGAGATTTTATATTGCGTATAAGTGTATTTATATTGTAATAAAGTGAAAATTATAATGACTTTTAAAGAAAATTTTAGTGTTCAAAACTCGGAACTATCATAGCTTCCTACTTAAGGGCTATACTGTCCATGTCCACAATAAGGTTACATTCTGTATTACTCAATTTACAAAATGTCAAATATTTATTTTCTTTTGAGTTACCATATTTTGCGTAGAGTCTTAATTTTTGCTTATATTTGTATAAAATGCCATTTTAACAGTAAAAATTAACACTAACAAAAC
>BMAW01050650.1:235200-245485 GCA_019974015.1 Nephila pilipes
CATTTGTAGGCAAAATTTACGAAAATTAAAAACTTTTTTTTCGAAGGTGTACTTTTACCTTAACAAATGCCTCATTATTTTAAATTGTTTTAATTTAAAAATGCATAACGAAGGAACATTATTTCGTAACTTGCATGTGTGTGTTGTGTGTGTGAATATATATAGTGTTGCCTAAGTAAATACCCTAAAAATTAAGAAAAACAAATTTTTTTAACATTTTTCTGTGTCTGAAATCAGTTTTAAAAAGTATATAAATGAAACTGTTTAAAATATTTGCTAAGATTTTGTGTGAAAACTTTATAAGCACCTGTGGGTTTTTTTTATTATTATTATTCCAAAAATGTATAAAAAATAAGGCAATTTTTTTTTTTTTAAATTCAGAATGCCGAAAAATTGCCATGTTTCCGATAAATTCCTTTATTGATAATGAGTCAATTTAATGAAATTTTAATTATAAGATTTATCTAATTAAAATCATTGTAATTATTTCAGAATGCGAAGGTAGAAAAAATTTAATTTAGATAATTTTTCCCCTAAATGTAAGAAATACCCCCTCGTCGTATAAAACTGAAAAAATAATTGGAACTTTTCCATTATTAATGTTAAAAATTAAAACTTGAGACGTCCCGGCTTCCCTACTATCAAGGATTTCACCTACAGTAACTTAATGAAAATTCTAGCAACAAAGAGTTCCTAAAGCAAATCAAATGATATTTACTTGATTCTTAAAATGATCCAGAAATTAAAAATTAATACGAATATGGAGCAGATACTTTCATGCATCTTCAACAAAAGATTATTAGAAAATTTTACTTATCTGGATACTTTAGTTATTGATCTGACCATTGTAACTGTGCTCAGTGAGCATTTGGTTGACCCGTTGAATGCGGGTCGTTCATTAAACCCTCAGAAATTCCAAGACGTAGTGCTCGTAACATTGATAATGTTTTGTTTTTCGTAAGCATCATGACTCACTAAACAGCTGTCTAAGTCTCAGTTACTCACATTCGTGAGCATGACATCTTTCACACCTCCCAAATTCTTCATCAAAACTTTTCCGGCCATTGAGACCATCTTCTTTTTTTTTTGCAAAACATTCATCGAAAGCAACCCAACGTTTTGATTTCTGCCTGGTTTCCGGTGCATAATGAAAATCTAGGTTTCCTCGACGGTGGCAACCCGAAGCGACAGCAATCAAATTTTGATATGGTTGCAAATGACTACTAAATTAAAAGTAACTTATGAATTAATGTCAAATTTGTTTCAACTCCGTTCAACAGATGGCAGCACCCAATGTTAACAAGTTACATTAATGATACCATCTGTCTTCAAACACAAATACTTTTTGAACCACTCTCGTATTAACGATATAGGCTTGTTGAGAGAACATTGAAGCGGAACTGCGGTTATGCTAAAGAGAATGAGAAACTTCTTTCTCATACACCTATAGCTAAACTGATTGCTTGGTAATGAGGGTGAAAAAAAACGACAAACTGAGAAGCACTGTAATTATTTGAGCATTCCCGACAGAAGTTAACCGAGAAAAATTTACGGTAGCTCTCTTCAACAACGACTACATAAGTTAAAATTCTTTAATAAATAGCCCGTCTTGGAATCCCTTTTGGTCTATTTGATAAGATCACTACAAAAAGGCAATGGACCACTTTACTTCAGACCCAAAGATGAAAATGACCAAAGAAGTTGTGAAACCCCGCAGGTACTCTAGATCAACTGACCATCCCCACCATGAGGTAGAAAAACATATTGTAATTTTCGCTCCCACCGAAAATTGCAATAAAGATGAAATGTCTGTTTAATAGTTTAATTATTATTAATTTTTTCAGGATCTGATGCATTCTGCACTCAACATAGCACCACCCATGAAGGCAGTACCCGTTCTGAACCAACCTCTAACGAGAAATGGAGCAATCCCAGAAACAACAGCAAGCCAATGCGGTGATAAACCCCGCCTCTTTTGATCGAGTTAACCTTTACCTTCACCGTCCTCGACTCCCATATGGTTTATTTGATGTATTATCCGGCTTTATCATTGGACGGTTTGGACAAATGACACCTCTGCTTTTAAATGTAACTGGGTGCGAATCTCTGTCCTTAAGCTGGACACATTGATTTATATGCATATATTTAATCTCTGAATCAATGTTTTACTACGAAAAAATTAAAGAAAAGGTTTCATTTAAAACTGAATTTTTCCTTAAAATATGTGTTACATTTCGAATTACTATGAGCATGTGATATTGATATGTATTTTTCACGTTAATATATCATCAAGAAATGAAAAAAAAAAATGTTTATGTGAGTATTTTCACATCTTTAACGCATTAGCTGTCTTTGCGCGAGTCTAGTGTATCATATACTACTTTTTCATTTTTTCCTAAATATGTGTAATGTGTTATTGGCCTTCGACAGTTTTTTAAAAAAAATTCATAACTTCGTACTGTACTGTTAGCCGAGCGCAAAACTCGCCAAGCACACACTCTTGGCGACGACACACAGAATATAGCGATATTTCGGGAATGAAATACAGTCTGAACCAGTTAACACGCGGTACTCGGAGTTCATGGTTAATAAGCCGCGGATTAAGTGGACCGCGAGTTAAAGTATTGATACAAATTGAGCGAAAAATCAAAAACTCAAACAGACATTTATCAAGACTGTGTTTTCCGCTGCCATATCTTTTTTTCAGGCTATTCCATTTTGAACGTTATCAACAAACTGACGAAGTTTACACTTATTTTTTAATCATTCATTTAGAGAAGACTTTGGTGAATCAAATTTTCTGACAACTTTTGCTGATCTTACCCCTTTTCGAAGTCATTCGTTAACATTGAGTGTATTTCCTCAATCGTATATGACTTTTATTTACATTTATTTTCTTTCGGCACCATTTTTTATTAGCACGGAGATCACTTATGCAAGAAAACATCTTTATGACTCTTAAAATTTAGACCAATACAAATTAATTGAAGATACAACCAATCGCAATGGAAATGGTGGCTCTTATATACAACACTGAAAGAAAGACAATTATTAACTCCTTCTTATAAAAGGAAGTAGTGACGTCATCCAAACAAAAGGTTAATTTGAATTTGATAATAAGAATTATGACGCCACAATGTCTAGGAGTGATATCACAAGCACTTGCTTATCGAAAGATTCGCATGTTACTGAACCACGTGTTAACGGAGTTCGACTGTTACGAGAAATGCTTTCAGTTAGCGATATTTCGTCTGTGGCCAAGATACAACATTGGCGATTTATCGCCTGCGCCCAGCTAACCAAATTATACCAAAAAAAACATTTTCTTGTGCTTTTTGCGACTTGAATATACTATAGGCTATAATGTCTTGGTATTTAACTTGATGTGTATGTGTTATTCTATTCATGAGATTAATTTTAAATCGATATGTTTTTTTAAATCCATGATTAAAATGCCAGTGTAAAATAAATAACACTTTTTACAATAATGTTAAAAGCATCCATTAATCTATATGACTTTATTATATCTGTGAAATCAATATTCTATATAATTTAGTTTAAGAGTATCTATTTTATTTAACATTGAATCGTAGTTATTTTTAAATTTAATGAATACTTCAAATAAAATACTTCAAAATGTTCGAATTACAAAATAAAAAAATTTAAAAGATAAATTTTTAAGCAAAATTATATGTTTAGTTGTTTTTGGACAGAAAGTTTAGATATATTTCTGTCATATTTTTATTACATAACTTTTTATCTTTAGTTCGATTCTTTCCTAAAAGTGAAGGAAAAGAAAAGTAGATTTACATTAATTATAAAATATCTTTTTTCGTATTTAATAATGTATATATGTTTTCTTTTGACATTAATAAGTGTTTTTGTGTATATTGATACATTACGTATTACTGTACTTAGAGAAATATATTCTGCTCTGGTATTGAACGTTTTCTTCGTATAAATAAAATTTTTAAAATATTTATGTATTATCAAAATTATTTTTCCATAGCTTATGTTTTGTTTCTGATTGTTATAAATAGCACTAAAAAATATAAATTTTGTGTGTTGTATAAAGAAATTATTTATCTTTTTTCGCATTAAGAATGTGCCAAAATGTTTACACTATAAAATAACCTTTTTGTAAAACAAATGATTTTTTTTAACTATTACTATTCAAAATATTAAATAATTACTCTCTATGTCGAAAATGGCGTACAAGTAAAATCTCAATGTTCTTCATTTAATTATTTAAGTGTTTTATATACTGCATGTAGATTTATGTGTGTTTATTAAAAAAATTTCATATGTAAAACTACTGAGAAATGTTCATAAGAAAAACTTTTTGCATGAAGTCTTGGTGTTTGAATGTTATGCATTTTGCGATCAAGAGAATGAACTTCTTAATGCCTAGTTGAGATGAGAAAGCTTGCTGGTGAATGTGGAGAAAAAAGGACTTGACAGAGTTGAATGACATTGATTAAACACATTTTTGTGGCGAATTACATTAATTCTGTCATGTAAAATTTTGTTATGTTGAAACTATTCACTTTGAATCTATGTGTTTGTTCTACATATGTTAATCTTGATGTAAATAAATGTTTTTTGAAATAAAATTGTTTCCGCGTCAATGAGTAATCTATTTTTCATTTAAAAAACAAGTATCTAAAAATATTATTCAGAATATATTTTCACACACAGTATATCTATATATATATGTGTGTGAGTGCGTTAAGAAATTAAAAATTTGTTCTAACATTAACATAACATTCCGAATGCATGGCCGGAAAGAACAGTCCTTTTTTCATAATAAGATTATTTATTCATTTAGAGAGAGAGAGGCAACATAATATACATATTATCCATAAGGCGGGAGACGCAGCTCCGCCTTTCAGACACAACCAACAAGAAATAAAGAACGTAGAAGAGAAGAAAGAATTTCTCTGTGCAATCTGTTTTATAGGTACGGATATCTGGAGATTTCTACCAGTCACGTGGACTCTCGTGGTACAAGGTAAAGAGATTCTAAGATAATTTCCCTGAAGTCTATCAATCTTATAGAGATTATTTCTAACAGGTTTATGACAAGGGAAAGCGGATTAAACAGATTTTATGAGCATGTGATCTAATAAATAAAAGGGTAATTAGGAATTGGTACAGGAAATAGAAATGAACTCCTTACTTTTGAATTAGAGAATGGAAAAAATTCGGATTTTAAATTAGTTTTATCTGAGATCATTACACACACACATAATGTGTGGGTAAAAATTTCTGAATTTGTGTTTATGTCTTTATATTCCATGTGTGAAGTTTTAGTATACGTTGAATGTTATGCTTGGAAAATTTCGATTTTTTTTCTTACATAATTTTCGTTTTTGTTACCTTAGCTTTTGATTCTTAAATATTTCAAAACATTTTGTGTGCCTTTCTTTTTACTTTAATTTTTTGGAGAATTGTTTTTTTTTTCAATTTATGTTATTGGTTTTATAACTATTTTTAAATAATATTTTTTGTTCATAGGAATAGTTAGGAGAATAATTTTAAAAGAACCCAGCTTAACAACATTATATATATCATTTCTCATTTTTCTATATCTTCAAAAAACTATTGAATTTTTTTAAAAAAAAATTCTAATTTCATATATTTCAATTTCTCTAATATTTGGTTTGTTTTTACCTATTTTATTTGCGTGATCTATGTGTGTATGTGTATTGCTATTAAAATTAAAGCGCTCAAACTAAACAACATACCTGAACAGGGAATCTGATTCAAATTCAAAAATATTTATTTTGTTGTTTTCTTCAAAGTTGTTTGCTCTGTTCAAAGCATATGACCATGTAACACATCGATCAATAACTCCCGAGTCTAACATTGAAAACAACATTTTTTTTGCAAAATTTTTTTTATTCATCAACATACACCTTTTGTTAATCACCTTTTAGGGTGATACAATCGTTCCAACGCTTTTCCAAATCTTTTTTTTTCCCCAAAAAAAAAAATTTTTCCCCCCCCCCCAAATTTTTTTTTTTTTTTTCGCAAGAAATCTTTTTTGTTGCGAGTAAATAGCGATAAACAGCTTTCTGAATCATCGACTCGTTGCTGTTTTTGTTCCATCGAAAGCAATCGCGGCACCCACTTGGAAAAACCCTTTTTCACTTCACTTCAAAAAACCTTTTTCCTGGTCCGATCGACTTAAAATATTGACACGTTTCAAGCAAAGGTTAGTACTCTAGAAAGACCTGGTTACTGGTTTACTACGAGCGCCATCTCTGGGTTAGTCTCGGGAGTTATTGATCGATGTGTTAATCTATTGCGCCCAAGTTTTTATATCTCAATTTGAATATGATTCCTTATTTCGTATTTAGTATATATTTTTAGATTACGGACCAAGTAAGCAGGAAAATTAAACGAAATAAGCCAACACAGTTAAGCTTTATAAGCTTTTGAAAGAATTTTGCTTCATCTCTCGATTTTATGCTCCCAATATCAATTTTTTATGGATTCTCCACGTATGTATATATATATATATATATAATGTTTGCTTATTTTTATAAAAACAAGTGAATGCGTACATAATTTGCAAGATTTATAAAATTTTAAACAAAATATAATAAAGAGACCTCTATACCTACTAATGATGGGAAGAAAAGTGAAAAAAAAATTAAAAGATGTGTAACGCTTATACATGTATACACGTGTATGCGCATACACACACACACACACACATATATATATATATATATAGGCAATTTAAGGAAGGGTATGGAATTATGTGATTTATGCAAGCATCACTTTGATATATTCGTAAAAAGTACCATAGAGTGTGAGATTTCAAGAGATAATACCATAGAGGATGAGAGAGAGTAGATTTTCGTACCGTAGTACGAATGATAAAGTCCTGAGTTCGCGACATCAAACACTCAAGTTGGATCAAGAGCTAAGTCGTTCTTTTTCATTCAGATAATTACCTTACAAACTACCTACCTGAAAATATAACAAAATGTAGCTGCAATTTTAGGTAAACAGAAAAATAATCATCTTCACAGGAATAGGAAATAAATGCAGGCGACAAGATTAATACTCTAGCGCAATTACATTTAATTCTCAATTCTATATATAGATTCACATCTCTATTCACACTTCTCCAAACATGACGTCACATCTATTGCTGACTACAATGCAACTCCTATTGGCGTTTCAAACACTTTAAACTGTCCTATTCTCTCCACTAAACTGCTTCACAAGAACAGAATCATATACACCCAACTCTATTTTTTTTACACGGTAGATACGTTCCTCCGAAAATCGTGCAAAAAAAGTAGTGTAAATAATTCGATATAAAAACCAACGTTTTTAAAAACAACGTTTTTATATAGTGGCAAAGTTTATTAGAGAAAATTATTGAAATATTAGTTAAAACTGTTAGTTATTTTTAACTTTAAAATTCACTTAAAAAGAGACATTTGTGACAGTATTAAAAAATTCATAATACTCATAAAATCAAAACATGCATTTGAAAGTTTGTAAGTCATTCTATTAAAAAAAATGGGAACCAGAATTCAGAAAAAATTATTGTGATAAGACATGACGCCAAATATTGGAAACTTTCTTTCTTGCGAATAATTACTGACTAAAAGTCAGCAACCCTTACTATCTCGGAGATTGTAAAGGGGAGATAGTATCTCCCCTTTGCGAGTACAAAAGGTTTACGATAACCTCATGCGGTGTGGTGAGTGCCCGGTGCTCCCAGAGGGGGAAAGAAATTTTCCCCTCAATCCTAAAAGCGCCTAGAGGAAAGAATATTTTGACTTATTAAAATTATTGAAATATTAGTTAAAACTTGTCGCAAACGTGTAAATATTGCATTGTTAGGCGAGTACGAACGATTCCCAAAATTTCAAAGCTCTAGCTTGTTGGGAAGTTGGTTAAATTAACGATCGAAAATTTGATGACACACACACACACCAAGTGAAATTCAGAAAAACGTTGTAAAAAATATATGCGACGCATGACAAATTTTGGTATATGTTCCACAACTTTAAAAAATCGTATCAGATGAAAAAACTCCCAAGATTTCTCAAAAAACCGTGCGAAAGAAGTAATAATGAATTCCATATTACATATTTATAAAACAAGAAACAACTCATTTTTATTTCAAAAAATTAAAATTAGTGTACAGTGAAAATTCAGTCTCTAGGTACTTACAACATATGAAAATTCAAATTGAAATTAGGAATAAAACTACTAACAACTGTTCATCTCTACTTGATAACAATCGTGCACGTTTATTAAGAACTGAAGCAAAAATGTTATCATCAATAGATGTGTCAGATATGTCTATCGTCACTTGACCGTGGTTCAAAATTACGATGTCCGTCGCCAATACCCCTCGTGTTGCTTCTAGTGCGACGTTAATAAAAACTAAACTAAACTAAAGTCAGGTATGTGTAGTACTACTGTCGGCTTTGATTCAAATGAAGAATTTTGTTCATTAAAAACGGCCTATGTTAGTTTTTTTTTTTTTTTTTTTGTTGATACAGGGTCTTTTTTTTTCTTTTTTTTTTTTTTTGGAGGGGGGGGGATTCTATTGTTGCTTGTATCTCTTGATATTCTATTACACAAAACTTTAGATTATGTTGAAATTTTGTAGGCTCCATGTCAAAATCATAAGAAAATGTTGTTCCTTACTTGTAGCAAATTTCAAGCCCTCGCGAGCTAAATCAGCCGTTAATAGCTGAACTTCACCTTCGACTTCATTATTATCGATTTGAATTATCAAAATGAAAAAGTGCATTGAAATTTGAAAAAAAAAAATCATACGTAATAGAAATTGTGATTTTAAGGATATATTTCAAGTTAATAACATGTTAAAACAATTAATCTGTTAAGTTAAGCGAATGAACGAAGTCGAAACAATGACTTGATGGATTTTCAATTTGGTTGGAAACCGAAATGCTGTGTTCAAGTTCAAGTACAACGAAATGAAAATGGTGATTATAAAATTCGGATATTCCCCGTAACTCCAGAATACAAAGTAAACAAGCCATGAAGTAGACTAAGTCACTCACACATGTGTGGTCATAAACCGACGGTCTTCTGATTACACTGTCAAAATTAGAATTTTAAAAAAAGAAGGGGGGGGAATCGTGCTAGAACAAAAAATTCGTGTAAAAAAGTATTTTCGTGAACCGTGTTATTTCAAAATCGTGGTGTAAAAAAAACCTTATAAAAAAAAAGTTGGGTGCATAAAAAATTATCAGCTGTAGTTCACTTCAGTTCTTAATTTTTTAATAAAGCAACTTGGGAAGTAAATGTGGGCTCTGGGCTTATCAGATGAAAAAAAATAGAGAAAATAGATTAAAATAGTAGCCACCAAAATGAATAAAAGTTTCACTCGAGATAGAATAAAATTTAATACGTTATTCGATTAACTAATTTCATTGATGCAAAATTCATTTCGTCCTATTTATATATTAATGTATCCATACTAGAAGAGTATCATTAGTTCAACAATAAATTATTAACCTTAGATGTGGGAACTAGAGGATGTGCATGTGTAAAACTAATAAACTTTGTACTTACTGAGATTTGAGCTTTATCACATGTATTTATTCAATCATCATACAATGAAAAAAAACTTAAATTCTTGAAAATAGGAATTTATTCATAAACACGAGAGTTGAGGAAGATGCATTGGGATAGCGTTGGACGTGCGTCCACACAGATAAGCAATCAAAAACGAAGTGACCAACATATTACCTGTTTGGGAAGTCAAAGCAAGTATTATTTAAATCACGTGGCCTTAAATGTAGGGATCTTTAGGTATTTTGTTTGGAGACGAAGAGTCTAGTAGGAATTATCACTACTACTTTGAAACATGAGAATCGTTGATTAAGCAGATTTACAAATCGCATGATTGAATAAATTAGAAGATTAAATCGAAATGTAACAGGAAATAAAGATGAACTCTTTACTGTGATAATCAAAATATAGGATAAATTATGAAATAAAATTAAAGTGAAATCTTTATATATGTATATATATATATAAATGAATCAGACATAACTTTAAATTAAATAAAATCATACCTTAAATAATAAATTATTTACTATTAAAAACCAATATTCATTTAAAAATATTAGAATTAGGAAATCGAAAATATTACGGAATTAATTGAAACAATTTGTAAATAATCAAAACACCTAATCCATTTAAGTTTTTAAAAAAACTATAATAATTTAAACACACAAAATATTGTAATGTAAAAAGATATATTCACTAAAAAGCT
>BMAW01050650.1:245495-278107 GCA_019974015.1 Nephila pilipes
TTTCACATGAAACATGGAAAAACCACTACTGATAATT
The DNA here is from genome assembly GCA_019974015.1 of Nephila pilipes. NCBI lineage: Eukaryota > Metazoa > Arthropoda > Arachnida > Araneae > Nephilidae > Nephila > Nephila pilipes. Next base: position 245,533 of record BMAW01050650.1, read on the forward strand.
TATTTTAAAAAAAATGTTTGGCAATGAAAGTTTATCGCATGCACGTGTTTTTGAATGGTTTAAGAGTTTTCAAGATGGCCGAGAGGACGTTGAAGATGATTGATACCCTGGTCGGATGACACGTCAAGAACGGATGACATCGAAAAAATAGGTAATCTAGTTCTATCGGACGGTCGGTTAAGTATTCGTGCGATTGCTGAGACTGTAGGAATTGACAAGGAATCCATACGGCAAATTTTATATAAAAATTTTAACAAACAAAAAGTGTGCCAAAATGTGACTTAATGTGAGTGTGAAAATCATTTAAATGTGATAGTAAAATACTTTTAAACTGAACCATAAACAAGTTAAATTATTAGTAGATTAAATTTATACTGTAAAACCTCATATATTTAAGCTCTTAGGATCAGTAGCGATGATTAGAGGAGGGGAAGAGGCTCCTCACTCCTCATTGGGGGGAGCTGTTTCACAACTAATGAACACGATTCATGAAAGCAAACGCACCCCTCTTGATCAAAACGAATAAAGTTACCAATGCTAAAGCTCAATTTACAAAGTAATTATATAAATATTATAACTTGCATAAAAATAAATAATAAATTAATAATAAATACTTACATAAAAATAAATAATAAAATACACTTGCTCAAAAATATTACCAAATTATTGTAGTATATACACCTCTCATTTATCTTCTCTGACTAGTTTTTCAATTAGATCAATGTGTTAGTAAATTAATAGCAAATTAATTGTCTACTAATTAGAAACATCGCGATCGGCAAGTAAGTACTAAGTGAAGTTTAGCAAAAGAAAATGTGACTACATTATATTCAAAGTAAAAGCAAGTAAGTGCTAAACGAGGTCTTACGCATTCCAAAAATATTATATTACAATCAGTGGCCATGGAGGGATACGAGGATTAATCTCCTCCCCCTCTCCGCATAATTCTGAAATTTTAAAACTTAAGCCTTTTTATACATATTTCTTTTTCTTTTTATTTTTTCACAAAAAAATTAGAGTTCGAAAAATCCCGTACTCCCCATAAACATTATTTTCACCTTTAAAATAAACAATGAAAGTTGATATTAATTTTGAGATATGAGTTGAAGTGGGAGATCCCTCTCCATGAAAACTTTTTCTTTTCGTCCCAGTTAAAGCCGAACGATTTGGAACACACAATATATTATCGATGACAGCGGTTTCCGAGGTGGAAGGTGCGAGCTATTTTTGTCAATATTTGCTAATAAAAATTAATTTTCACAGAATAGAAGTCTTTTTTATTAGTTTTTGTTTTACATTTTTTTATTGTTCATAAATTATTTATCCATTAATACAATATATCACGTTAAAAAATAAAACATGGGAAGGCAAGGAAAAAATTGTTTTGGGCAAGGTGAAAAAGCAAAAAGGTTGTATACCGCTGATCAATGGTAAACTTGATTATAATTACTAAAATCAATGTCTCATGGCATTTGGTACCGCTTACCTGTGAAGTGAGTCAATCAATATGATTTTAGAGAGAAACAAGAGTACGAAATTTTTATTTTACAAGCTGCAGTTCCAACAACCAGAAATCTCTCATTGTTGTTCTTCCTGTTCCACCGGAAGTGTAAGTAAAGTTATTTTATTTTATTTTTTTTATAAAATAAAATTACGTAACTACAAGAAATTAACATAAGATAACGTTACAGATGAGCAGTAAATTTCAAACATGATAATTATCGCGTATTTTCTTTTTGACGATGGTATGGCATATTCCATTTTATATTAATTTTGGAGGTAAAAATTATAACGTTATTTAATTTATTTATATTATTTATGGTAGAAATGAGTCTGCAAGGATTTTCCAAACATCCACACAAAGAAATGACAGTAACTAACCCTGAAGACACCGCGTATCACTAAATTCACTATTTTAAATTCCACAAACTAACATGAATTTCTTAAAAAAATAAATTCATTTGTAATATAAAATTATCACAGAGCTTTATTCTATAAAAATCATACACAAATGCACCTCTTTCTCTGCCTCAGTTTAATACAACACAAATACAAATGTACTTATTTAATTGTAACAAAATTTCAAATGCCTATTTATTCGCAATTGAACCGTAGCCAAGGTAGCCTAGTGGTCATGATTTCGGGTTAGTGGTTTTCTTGCAGTCTCGGGTTCGAGCCTTGACCATTAAGACCCACCGTGTAGCCGGGGCTGATGCACGTTAAATCTGTCGGGGCCCGAAGTCCTCCCGTTGGCGTAGTATGGAAGTTAGGAGAGAGGGCGCCAGCTCAAGTGTCGTCCTCGTCACTTAACCATGGTTCAAAATTACGAGGTTCATCGCCAATAGCCCTTGTGTTGCTTCTAGTGCAACGTTAATGAAAATTAAACTGAATCTGTAAACGTTGTTTAATTAAAGGAAAATTAAAATTGGGTTAATCATCACAAAATAACTGAATCTTATTTATATATATACATTTTAATGTGATATTTACTCCTTCTAGCTCGAAATAAGTTTAAGGATTTTTGGTTCCAAGGCCATTACTACAAAAAGAAGAACCTTCTTTATTTTAAGACAAAACTAAAACTGAGTTTTAATTGCTGTAATTGATGAAAATATATTTCTGCTCACACAAATATATTTTTGAAAATTAATTGATAATATTTTTCACTCATTTTTCGTTCAGCACTTTTTATGAAGAGCTAAAAACGAGGTTCTTATAAACAGGACTGGAATTTTGAGCTTTGAGACTGTCGTCCGGTGATAGATTAAAGGAGCTTTCTTATTCATTCAAGCTTGAATTTTAAATTTCAAAGTTTGTTTAAAATGAATCTATCATCTACCCATTGTGGGTATTTTATATTATCTGTATTTGGTTTTAACAACCAAAAAGTTTTAGGAATGATTTTAAGTGCAGTGGAACAATTATTAGATTGAGACTTCTTTCTCTCTTATATACTCATTAAAATTCCACGACCATCACCATTAGGCTATCTCGGCCGTAATTGAATTATGACAAGAACACTATTACAGATTTATGGCAAATTGTTTTCCTGAAAAACAAAATTTATTTTTTAACGAGCTAACGACAACGATTTTACAAACTAAAATCAGGACCTACTATTTTCAGAAACAAAAAATTTAAACATACACTTAAAATATAAGCAAAACTATTAGAATAAAAAAACTAAGTCTAAAGGTAAATTAAATCAGTCTCTTTCGAAGTATGCTTTTTACAAAATCAGGAATAACGTCTTTCAGATTTGTATTTCAGATTCAGTTAGCAATTGAATTAATTTTAGAAAATTTTCTTTATTATAGCCAAAAAGCTTTTCGCTTGTTTCTGGAAAACTTTTAATAACATATTCTGGGCAAAATCACTTCATGTCACTATTTAATTTCAACATTAGAAAGTCTTTGTATAGCTGAATCCACTGTCTGACAAGTTTCTAATCTCTTGGAATTATATATCCATGATTTTAAATTATGTATACCTTCAAAATTCACTTTTCTTGCGCTCTAGTTAAAGTGGTTTTACCGCTCCTAAATAATTTTGCTGTTGTAGGTAATCGCCTACCTTGCTTGCCCCCCAACTAGCCCACAGCGTGAGCTACAAGCGAGTCTACTTCTTAATGTGGTGCATTACATTAGCTGCTATGCATGAGACAAGCAATCGTGCCGCGATGCATGGCATTACATTTTCTGTATATTTCTACAATTATTTTTTTAATAATTAGAAAAATTGAAGGAAAGATAGGTGATAAAACAACTCAGTTTATACAAATATTTTATTTTTCATTCCTAGTTAGAGGCGACTGAAATGGAATAAAAATTTAATTTTTTCCCAAAATAAAAAGAAGGCGTTTGTCCTCTTCCCCCTCCCTCTTCAATCGCAGCTACTGTTTGCAAGGATATGTTTAAGTCGTTAAAGAAAAAGGAATATCCGCTTGTGCAAATTTTGCAGATCAAATATCATTGAACAAGAGTTTTAGAAATATTGGAATATTTTGCTGTTTGAAAAACAATTTGATTTTTTGGAAAAGAACAAAAGTTGTAACTACTTGGAGACCGAAAGGTCAAAACATGGTACTTCGAACATTGTGTGCACGGAATAAACAATCGGATCCTAAAACCATTGTAATTTTAGACCTTCTCTTCTCGAAACAAGCCTCATTAAACAGTTTTTGCCATCATTTAAATAAACTCAAATGAGGTATTGTTCTACTATCCTATGGATGCAGGAGTCCTAGGTACGGCATATCTTCAACGCCAGAGTAGCACCCACTTCCAAACTACCCCCTGAATGGGTCACTTTTTCAGCCGCATCTCCAGAAGATATAAGATCTCTTGCCCATCAGGTTTAGATTCAGTGGACGAACATTGGGTTAATATTTTACCCTAGATAAGCCTCTCACCTCACCATGAAGAATCTAAGCAGGAGGGATATTTTTTCGAGATCAGATCGTTTCGCGAAAAATAACTCCCGAGAGAATCCTGAGCGGAGATGTATTGAGCAGTGACTCAAGTATGCCAGTCGATCGCGTCAAGTCCAGTTGTCAGTTCTGAGCGAGCGCGAGCACGTAAACATACCTCAAACAACAGTCTCCTGCCAAGTGTGGAGTTTGGGATGTCATTCGATTTCTGCATGCTGGGGGTATAATTCAGCCGAAATTCACCAACTAATGAATGTATGGAAAAACTTTCAAATGCTCGGTAGGCACACTGCAACAAAGACGCTCCTACGGAGTTTTCAGTGGGACGTGTTTGATCAAACACCATACAGCCCGGACTTAGCTCCATCCCATTGCTTACATGAAACGCTGACTAGGAAGGTAGAAGTTTGGCTTAGACAACGAGCAGCAGACCAGTGCCGAGAATTAGAGGAATGACCAGGCGGCTGCCTTCTTTGACGAAGGCATTGAAAAACTGGTCTCAAAACACAAAACGACAAATGTCTCACTTGGAGCGATGACTGTGTAGAGAAGTAGTAGCTTGAAAGTGTATCTAACAGTATTGATTTTCATCGTGGTTTTCATTTCGCGATCTGTCAGAACTTGAAAAAAAAATAGCTCTCCTATACTGGGAATCTATTTTTTTTAAAAAAAAATGTCTCAGATACTAGAGAAATGAGCTGTTTGTATTAAATTTCATTTATTAATTTAAATAATATCGTATAGTTCTAAGGACTCTTTTTTTCTCTCCATGAGTTGCTCATAATGTGTAATACAGTGTGTAGACAATATTTCTGGGTGATCAATATTTATCATAGTTTCTAAATGATGTACTGTCATGTTTGTGGTACCATTTGTACATATCCAGATGTATTTTCTTCTTTTCATTTCGATGTTGAAATTATTAAAAAATGCTTTAAAAATCTCAAGGTTAATTGTTTTGCACAGGCATTTCAGCGAACAAAAAAATTCTTTCAGCTCCTCTTCACGTTTAACTCTCCCAAAATTAAATAGAAAAGTGCCTTGTCACTTATGTTCGTCGATTTTTCAAGTTAGATGGATTAAAGTGATTAATTTGTCACCTTTTTCTAACTTGATTTTCAATGTCTGGCCTAATTTTTCCAATTCAGCATTCTATGAAGTTAGTGGACTTTGGAAATGACATCTTAAATTTTCGTTATTTGAAATGCTATTAGATAAGAAGCCTGTAACAAATATATATTTTCAAAATTAATGTTTTTGAGGAAATTACTACTTTTGCGTATTTTCTCACATTTGAAAATAATCAAAGTTTTTTTAAACTAAATCCGATGTAAATTACCCGATTTATCATATATTAAAATTAGAGAAGAGCTTTTCATGCATTCTTTATAGCAAAATTTCTAATAACTTGTGAAAAATATATTATATGTGCGTTGTCTTGCATTCTATGTTGAGTATGGATCATAGAATGCAAGACAACGCAAATATATTTTGACCCAAAGTTGATCTTTTGTCATCTTTTACATTTTTAGGGTACTGATCGAACGTTAACCTTGTGTAATTGTTACAGTAATTGTACAAAAAACTTACAAAACCCTAGCTAAATATACTCTAAATTTTCATTTTTTTAAAAAAAAAATGGTTGAGAACGTTTATGAGTAGAAGAAAGTTTCATTAAAATTAGCTGCATGAATGGACTTGTGCAAAACATAGTCAGTCAACTCCTGTTTGATATAAGTTGAAAAGGATTTTTGAAGATCGTCAGCTACTAACCATGTTTTCATCAAACTGCAAACATTTCCGTAGAATTTTAAATTTATCGGGAATTTCTCTCATTGCGTTAAATCTGTGTTTTACCGTGTCAGTCACATTATTTGCAATCAAGCTAAAATGTTTTATTTGAAATTCTCTTCGTCTTCAGGAACGCTATTGTTTTCGACATTATCATCAGATTCAAAAAAAAAGTCTTATTAGGCCTTCGAATTCTTTTATCTATCGTTTCAAATGGTGTCCCATTTCCTTCGGCATATATGAATCGAATAGAATTGTAGAAACCAGAAAAAAAAACTGAATTGTAGTTTTGGTTACCAGGATACGCAAGGAACTGTAAATTACCGAATTTCCTTGCTTTTGTGATATACACCTTTCGAAATTACATTAGAGCTTAGATTATTTTTGTGCCGTTAATGATGTTATTTGAATCATTTTACAGAACTGTAAAAGTAATTGTCTCAATCAACAAGTTTTTTGATGCCTCAGTTGAATGTGGATATGATTTTTGAGACATATTTGCATTGGGTACCATTTTCAAAAGAGTAAGTGACGTTGGGCTATTCGCGATATTCTCTTAACTATTTTTGGAAACTTTAATTGAGATTGATTCCATAAAATTTTCAGAAAATTGAAATGTATTATATATACTTTTAGTTCTTATACTTTAATACTTATAATGTATTTATGCTTTATAACTTATTAATACCTTATTACTTACTTATTCTTTATCATATATTGGTATACGTACTTTTAATGAAAATTTTCTACGCAAATATAATTCTCCTAATTAATAATTTATTTAATAATGTTCTTCAATTTTTGGAATCTCTGACTTCCTTTTTATCATAATTTTTTGTTTCGTTTGATAAGCAAAATAACAAGGGTATATATATGTATATATATATATATATATATATATATATATATATATATAAATTTCTGAGAACTTTTAAGAGAGACTAAATAGTATGTAAGACAATATAATATAGAAACCTAAAAACCTTTTACAGAATTTTTCTGCATGTCATTTCCATTGAAATGGTTCACTCAATATTTTCTTAGATATGGTTTTACATTTTCAATTTAAAAAAAAATAAAAATTAATATCTAAGGAAATCTAATAATTAATTGAATGTGATAAAACTAATATTGATTTACGTTAGTAAATAATACATATGTATATCTGCATTATAATAATTTGAAATATATGTGTGCATTAATAGTAGAAATTAAATAACCACAATATGAAAATAGGGAAATTATATATAAGAAGTAATAACTTAATTGAAGCTTTTTTCTTGCTGTTCAAGAAAAAGTTAAAAGAAATTATTTTAAAAATTTGAACTTATCACCCGAAATGCTATACATAGTTATATGCATATTATGTGAGATATGACATAATGATTTTTAGAACAGTGTATTTATTTATTTATTCTTAGTAGCAAAATAACAATCCTTTTTCGAATAATTCGTCCCTAAAATGTCTGTTATTTTAAAAAAAAAAATCTCTTAGTTTTCTTTAGAATATTAATAAAAGGGCAGCCATCATTTACTAAATTATTCATAAATTTTCTATGTATCATTTTGTACCATTTTAAAAGTGGATTCTAAGCAATAACTAGTCATAAGCTATTTTAAACTTTACTGGTCGTTTATTTTTTAAGTGCTGATCATTTTATTTTAAAACTTCACTCATGCGGAAAATGGGTACTCCAGTTAGTATTGAGATAAAACCTTCAAAGCTCCCTTCGAAACGACACCTAGAAATCCGGAGCGTAATGTTAATCCTATGGAGTTTCGTACTTTTCTATTTACATATAGGGTATTGCATTTAATTGCAATGAATAAAATACATTCGAAAGAGCGAAAAAAAATAAATGTTTGTCACGTTTTCGATTTCTTAAAAAAAATTGCAAATATTTTAAATATTTATTAAGAATCTCTAATCATTCACATCCCACTCACTAAAACGATCATAAAAATATTTTCAATCATTAGATTAAAAAAAAAACAAAAAAAAAAAACAAAAAACAAGGGTACCTATGCTCTTTCAAATGTATGTACTTTAAAATTTTTAAATTCCTTTCCACATCTGAGAAAAAAGGAAAATAAAAGCATGCAGCTCCTTCTTTATATGCGTCACAATACATGAGATTCCCCCCCCCGGGGGGGGGGGGGGGGGGGCGGGGGTTGAGGGCTCGTTCGGGGGATTTCGTACCAGAAACTATTTGTTTGAGAAACTATTTGTTTAAAAACAGTGTTTGAGAAACTATTTACAATCATGTCCTGCAAGACTACATCAACGCCCTCGAAGATAGGCTCTCCCTCTGGAGAATTGCCATCAACGCGGACAAATTAAACGCCGTCCTCTTCACTAAAAGTCAAGCTCAATTCCCCCCTCCAATAAATTTTTTTGACAGTTATATTGAATGGACTGACAACACCATGTATCTTGGCCTCCACCTTGATTGCAAACTTACCTACTGCAATCATATTAAATTTATCTCTGAAAAAGCCTCCAAAAAATTCTACGCTCTGCAACCACTCCTTGGCAAAAAATCAAAACTTTCTCTCCATAACAAGACTCTTGTTTACAAAACCTATATTCTCCCGACCATCACCTATGCATGCCAAATCTGGGGCTCCACTGCAATTTCCAACCGCCTTAAAATTCAACGCACACAAAACCTCTTCCTCCATACAATCGCACAAGCCCCCAGGTATATGGCAATCCGTTACCTCCACAAAGAACTTCAAATCCCCTCTATTTCAAAAATGATCTCAAATTTATCTTCAACTTTCTACAATACAATCCCAAATCATTATAATTATACAATCAACTCTCAACAAAACTACCTCGATCAAACAAACCACTTAGCTCAACTTGTTTCCACACTTGCAGCTCCCTTTTAAACAAGGATAGAACTCACTTGACTTCTATCTCCCCTTGATCCTTTTTTCAAGTCCTGTTTCCATTGTCATGCCACTTTAGACGAAGCAAAAGCGGCTGTTTAGCCTCTGGATCTTCAAATCACGTAGACTACTCGATGTCGTTCTTTAGCAAGCTGGAAACTGCATTTGAAAATTACTATAAATACGTTTTCTAAAATAAGCTATCTGTTTTTTATTCTTGTTAAAATTATTTATTAGTTGTAGTTTTTTTTTATTATTTATTTATTTTGTATTATTTTATTGATTTCTTTAACTGCCTCTTTAGAATTATATAGCTAGGGGGGGGGGTTGTTATTTAAACTAGTTTGTGTGTCTTGCTTTTTGTGTATTTAACTGGAGTGCATTATTTATTTATTTATTCGATATCCTAAAATAAAAATCCTTACTTCTGCCAACTTTCAATTAACTGTATATACCTATAAAATATAATTTATAAAATTATTAATTATATTTACACGAAAATATTTCGAGAACAAAGCAGTAACATTTATTTTTCGATGCGTTTCTGCTTCCTCTCGTACTCGTAAGTTTCATAATGTAACAAAGTTAACTTTAACAAATATTAGTTTCATAGCTTAACAAAGGCTGGCGTTTTGAAAATAACGCTACAATAGAAAAATTGTTTAAATTTCTTCGATACAAATGAATTTATCTCTATGTATTACACAAAATACAAATAATTTCCAAAGGAATTAATCTTTTCTGAGTAATGATTTCACTAAAAAGAAAGTATATTGAATTAAAATGTATTATTTTTTAACTTTAAATTAAAATAACATTTAAACATTACAGATATTTTTCTTATGATTCAACTTTAAATGTGACACCATTATTGTTAAACTTTATACTTTATTTGTTTCTTTTTGAAAAGTCTGTTGACGAAATTTATTCGTTCAGAATCCTTGAATGGTAAAAATAAAATTCGTTTATTACATCCTTAAATGATTCTCAAAAATGGGATTTACTACATATAATTAATACAAAAATCATTATATTTTTTCGTACAAATGCTGTATAACATTTCATGCTTCAGATTTCTTAACATTTTGAATTGTGTGGATATGAAACATTAGATTTAATAAATGTTTAAAATTCTATATTTAACAGTTTTACATTTTATGCATCCAAATTTAACTTTTTGGAGAATTTGAAAGATTTATATCAATTAAATTTCTACAAATAGGACAGTTCAAGTGGTGGTTCAGTCTCTTGACATAATTTGTCTTAGATGCCACGAGGATTCGAACCCACGATACGATAGAAAAAGCGATGGCAGCGAGTTCGAGACCATAATCAATTCCAGCTATCGCTTTCGATTTAAACTGAAAATATAACAATAATCCAGAATAATGTAACATATATTTTAGCCTCAATAAAATAGAAAGGGAAAAAAGACTTTATACAAAAGATTTATATACCTTTTTCTTTATAATGAACAATTATTGAAAAACACATAATGCATTGAAGTTTAGATTTTGCGATTTCAGTATTCTTATTAAACTGTCTTGATAATTTAAGTTTGATTAGAATTGAAAATAAAATATTATTAACAAGTGATTTCGAAGACCAAACTAAGGATTTTGCGAATTTAAAATGTAGAAAACGAATATTTACATAAAACCTCGTTTTACAAGGGATTGCTTTTATTAAACTGTACATGTATATACACCAAATTAGATTAAAGGGTGGCAAGTGGGGTCTATTTTCTCATAAGGGCCCAGAGCCTCACAAAATCTTAAGACGTCTTTAATTTCTAACACATCCTGATACCCTTAAATCTTGAGGAAGACGTTCTATATTTTACGTTGTATCAGACAGAATTATTTCCTGACCTTGAAAAATTATGCTGCCTTTATTGTTTGAAGATAACATTTTTGCCAGTATTTTTATCATTAGAATGTGTTCAAAAGAACTGAAATATCGTTGATGCTAATCAACTTAGTTTCAGCAGTTAATTTTGCTTTATTCATAGCACTTGAATACTAATATCAATTGCATCTATGATACTTCTCAAAATTTTAGCAAATGGTCGAATACACTCAATTCTAGCTGCCCATCTAGTTGATAAACAGTGTAGAGACTGTGGAAGTTATCTAAGGGGGTGCCAGCTCAGGTGTCATCCTCGTCACTTGACCGAAGTTCAAAATTACGAGGTTCATCGCCAATAGCTTTCGTGTTGCTCCGAGTGCGACGTTAATTAAAACCAAACAAGCAAACTCCTTTATATTGATCAACCGTTGGCGTATCATTGTGCACGACAATCATCCAGAGACGGATTTCGACTTTTCAAAATTTACTGCACTCTTTTTGATAAAGTTCTTCCTTTTTTTTGTATGAAAGTGAATGTATCCTAAGAAACTTTCTCAAATTGCATAACAATCAGAACTTTCTTCTACATAACGAGATAAACAAAGCATGTCAATTTCATACTTGCTTCATCAGGAATTTCATCGACAATGATTGTGAAACATTTGGAAGGTTCTAATTTCATTCAAAATTCGATCTATTACAATTTATGCAAAAATACACAAAAACTCGTTCTGGATATCAGCGGATAAATACTGCAACTGCATTCATTGTCTTTGAGCTTGTGAAGTTTTATTTTATTATTATTTTTTTTCAAATGCTCAGTCAATTAGTCATCGTATTTGCTTAAAAACTCTAACAGTCCTAAAAATTGTCATTGTTAAGTTTAATAAATAAGACACCCAAACCGGTGAGAAACAACATATGTGAAAACTTAAAATAATGCATTTGGTGAGGTTCTGTCTTTTAGTAATCATCTATATAATTTTCAACAAACTATAAACTAGCTTCCAAATAATGTATAAGTTTTGAAATAATATTTTTATGTATTTTTCATTGTAAGTTTAGAAAAATTGTAGGTGGTTTTACGATGAATCTCGTTTTCAACTATGATTAAATGTTTTGCATTGGGTTTCAACAGCGTACCCGCATTTTTTGCTCAATTTAAAGTAAAGTATTGTGAGAGTAAACAACAAATCAGATTATCTAAATCTCTAGAATGTCAGCCAACCAGAGGAATTATTTTAAGGTCAAAGCAATAACGGAAGTCAATCTGATAAGATAATGCCATTTAGCACAAACAGATATTTTTCAGTCAAGGTATAGTTGCCAGTCAGAAGTTAATATGGTTAAATATTCTTCTTTGGGATACATGGTTTTAATGGTATTATCCACATTACATATATAAACTAAACTACAGTCCTCTTAGTAAGTAAATTTTAATTTATCCTAGAGTTATATAAATACCCTTTTTAATCAACATTTAGTAGTAGTTTTCATTGCTATGCGTTGTGAGTTCATACGATATAGTATTTTAACTAAAATACGTTTTCGTAAAAATACTTGTTGAGGCTCCCGTCTACCAGCCATTTTGAATTTATGAACGCAATGTTAATCCTATGGGATTTCTCCTACAATTCTCAAATCTATTCTATTTTATCTATTTGATTGCAAAAAAGTGCACCTGAAAGAGCAATAATTAATGGAGGCTTCTGCGGAAGTACATTTTCTTTCCAATTTTTGAAAATGTTTTAGAATAATTTTTAAATACCGGGAAACCCACAAAAACGAATCATTAAAATAGGGGTAAAACATTTTTAAGAATCGGAGAGAAAATGTGCTTCCGCAGAAGCCTCCATTAATTATTGCTCTTTGAGGTGCACTTTTTTGCAATCAAATAGATAAAATAGAATAGATTTGAGAACTGTAGGAGAAATCCCATAGGAATAACCATTGCGTTTATAAAATCAAAATGGCTGGTACACGGAAACCTTAATTAGAATTTTTTTTATTAGAATTTACTAGTCCAAAAGTTTATAAAGATTAGAATAACACGTGACTAAGCACGTGGACATGATAATTTTATACGTATAATGATTATACATATTCGCGTTACGGCTTCCATTTTCTGTAACTTGTTAAATATCATTTAAGAACAAGGATTACGATTGATATCAACATAAAAAAATGTTGTTCCGGCAAAGTGATTTGCGATTCAGTGATTTTGTTTTCTTTCTGGACAGTTCACAATAATCTATAGTGTGATAAATACTCAAGTTTGCTAATGGGCTGAGTAAGCAACTCTGTTTACTGTGTGATTGACTTATCGCTTGAATGTCGTGGAACATTATGGAATCGTTTGAAAATTGAGATATTGGAGGTCCATAAGTACACAACGCAAATTAGATTTACTTCAATAAATTACCGTCTTCAAATTAACTATCATTTGTAATAAAAGAAAAAGACAGAAAAAATGAAAAGAGTGCAATGAAAATGTTTGAACTGATGAAAAGATTAATAATGGATCAAAATTTAATTAATATATGTGCAAAGGAATCTTTGTACATATATTAATTAAATTTTGATTAAAAATAATAAATAAGTTTTATAAATTTTGATTAAAATTAATAAAAGCGTTTCTTCTTGCTTGATATGTCATTTTTCAGTTAAGAGAGAGATTTACCTGTTTTAAATTTAGTTAAACTGATAAAAAAAAATAAACGAAGTAAAGAAATGTAAAATGAACTCAATGCTATATATATATATATATTCTCCAAAAAAAATTCTTAACAAACACTAAAGCATTAATTTTTAAAAGAATATGGTTTTGTTGAATGCGGGAAAGTAAAAAGAAGGAAGTAAATTTTTAAAAAATAATAGTAATAAATTTCAGTTGTATTTTTTGTTTAAAGCACTGTATGTAAATCGTGTGTTTCCTGTAATGGAAAAGTTTCTACAAGTAAAAAAACCCCTTAACCTTAAACCCTTTTTAAAACATTAAAGGTATTAGCTACCAACTATTTAACTATTTATTTTTGTTATACACTGAGCTTAATTATACTGATCATGTATCAGATCAACTTTCAATAAAATATTTTGCATATGTCATTGAATTTTAAGCATTAAATTGCACTCTCCATAAGGCTTTAAACAAATTGAAAATCACAAAGCCTTCATCTTATAACTTTCACCATCACAAAATTCTTAATCAAATTTCATTACTTCAAAAGTCCCAAAATTCCGTTTTCTATTCATATTGTAAAAATATCAACAAAATTCTCATTCAGACCTCTATTTTATAATGTTTTGATATCGGTAAATTATGATTATTTAATCATTATTATGAATGGTAAATTTTCAAATGAGATCGATCAATTAAAATTAATAGATTAATCGATCTCATTAAGATTAAAATGAAATCGATTAATTAAGATAAAAAAAAGTGTTCAAACTTGTTTTAATATTTAACTGTTGATAAAATTAAAAGATAGTAAGATTTATTAGGGAACATTTTAAATAGAAAAGTAAACGATATTCTCATTGAAACCTTTGTATTAGAATGTTTTGAAATATTAGTAAATTTTGAATAATCATCATATTTGACTCAACATCAGAGGTTGCGCCAATGCCTTCTTTTGAAGATTTCTCCAAGATAGCCTGCTTTTTGCCTCAGTCCTGTCAGTTTCTCTCTCCAATCACCTTGAAATCAAATTCAACAGAATCAAGGCACCGTAGATTTGGTCTTCTTCTTTTCCGACTAGTAAAGGGATTTGTAATATAAATCTTCTTTACGGGATTTTTTTTCATCTTTTCTAACAAAATGAGAAACCCAGTTCCTTTGTTTCACTTTAATACATGTATTGATACCAGGCTCTTTAAAAATTCAATAAATCTCTGAATTAAAACGTCTTTGCTGAAGGCTATTTTCTTTGAATATTTCTGAAAACCTTTTTCTCGAAAACTACATTTTTGTATTCTCCGTTTTTAGTTAAGAGGCCAAGTTTCCGAATCATACATTAGGACCACCCCAAAGAGAGTTTTATAAATAATTCGATATAAAAACCAACGTTTTTATATGGGGGCAAAATTTATTAAAGAAAATTATTGAAATATTAGTTAAAACTGTTAGTTATTTTTAACTTTAAAATTTACTTAAAAAGAGACATTTGTGAGCGTATTAAAAAATTCATAATACTCATAAAATCAAAACATGCATTTGAAAGTTTGTAAGTCATTCCATTAAAAAAAAATGGGAACCAGAATTCAGAAAAAATTATTGTGATAAGACACGGTGCCAAATATTGGAATCTTTCTTTCTTGCGAATGATTACTGACTGAAAGTCAGCAACCCTTACTATCTCCCCTTTGTGAGTTTTACGATACCTCATGTGACGTGTGGGAAGTGCCCGATGTTCCCAGAGAGGGAAAGAAATTTTTTCTCAATCCTAAAAGCGCCGAGAGGAAAGAATATTTTGACTTATTAAAACTATTGAAATATTAGTTAAAACTTGTCGCAAACGTCTAAATATTGCATTGTTAGGAGAGTACGAACGATTCCCAAAATTTCAAAGTTCTAGCTTGATGGGAAGTTGATTAAATTAACGATCAAAAAGTTGATGACACACGCACACACACTAAGTGAAATTCAGAAAAACGTTTTAATAAATAAGAAGCTTCGCTTGTCTGGAGAGAAAACGGAATCTCAGTAAAGAGGGGAGTCCAAAGAACGTTTTGTTAGCCAGTGAAATACGATTTTGGATCTCAGAAATGGTATCATTTTTTGCGTTAGCCAGAGATCCGAGATATTTAAAATATGGTACAGTTTCGAACTCATAAGCGCCAATTTTTAAATGACTGAGTGCATCGCTCGATGGCGTTTTCATTACGGGCATACCTTTGGTTTTACTCATTTATTGCCAATCCCACACAATTTGCAGCAATCTCTAAAAAAGACAATACTTCTCTCAAACATGGGTCACTCCAACAATAATATCAATATCATCAACGTAGAAGCTGAACTGATTTGTAAAAGAAGGATCAGCGAGTGTCGATATTTGAACCACGAATAACCTTTTCCAGCGGAATATTGGTGAGAAAGCATGAAAGACTGTCACCCTGTCGAATACCCATAAATTCAATTTTACGGCTGGTGCCACTCAATGTACACATTACAAGTCTAATCAGTTTACTTGGAATTTTAAATTTACACACTGCTTCCATTAGATGTTTCCTACTTACTCTATCAAATGCGGACTTTAAGTCAATAAAGATTACAAGTATCAATACGAAATTCAATTGATTTTTCAAGAATCTGACGAAAACAAAAAATTTGGTCAATTATGAATTTCCCCCCTCCAAAATTCACATTGATAGCTGTGTATATATATATAAAGTCTCTGAAAAATACTTCAATGTTACTATGATTGATAAATTTTCAAAATGACTTACATTTCTTAAATATATATATATATATATTTAAGAAATGTATATATTATTAATATATATATATATGTGTGTCTTTAAAAAAATTTCCAAAATTTTAATTTATTTATATGAGAGTAATAAACTTAGGTATTTTATATAGTAAGAAAATAGCTTTATTATTTAACATAAATCTCTCGTTCAAGTCTTACCTTCTTTAGATAATTAAGAAATTCATGATCCTAAAAAATCGCTAAAATCTTGAAAATACTACGTTAATTCTCCAACCGGAAAACATTTTATGTACATGACGTAATCGTTAAAAGTAACTTTTAGAATAAGAATGTCCTGATGTGTTAAATAAAAACAGCTGGGGGTTATTTTTTGTTTCCCCCTAACCATTTTAATTAGGACAAACAGAATTTGAATAATGTATCGAAATTTTTAAGTTATATATATTATTTCTATGTCAAAATTTCATTACATTTTAGCAAAAAATTTATGCTCATTTTTCTCAAATTCCAAGCAATAAATTTCTAGACAAAATGTTTCTGTAATACGCAATATTATTCTCATACTAATTAAGCAAACCAAATGTGTATTAACTTAAATATACTAAGAATAAAGAAAAATTGCTTTCTTTTTAAACCAATAGCTTTAAAATATATTGATGTACAATAGAATATATGACATTTAAGAAAAGCAAGTGAATTTGAGGAATGCGCCTTGATTTCAAGGTCACCCCTGTATCTTCGAACTTCGTAGAGATGTGAGAACACGAGAGCTGTCCACATCTCCGTATCGATAAGGTAATCAAAACCTCCTCTTCTCACTGATAAGGTAAGGGGTCTGAGAACACATGAGTTGTTTGATTACTACCTTCTGGAATGTTATGTCCGTATCGATAAGGGATTCAAAATCCTCACATTCTTGTCACAGATAAACGAGGGAACTCTGAAAACACTAAAATTAAATTGTTTTATCTCCTGCTGGTGTAGAAAAACTGATGTGAAACTAAGGATTTTTCGATCTGAACTGAAATGAAATGGGGTTGCAGGGAATGTTAGAATAGTATATGCAAAATCACGCCGAAATGAAATATTATCATGTATTATTAATAATTAATATTTAATATTATTATTATTTAATATTTATAATTAATTATTTAATATTATTTAATATTTATAATTAATTATTTTATATATATAATTAATTATTTAATATTTATAATTAATTATTTAATATTATTTATTTATATTTATAATTCGTATTATTTATATTTAATATTAATAATTAATATTTAATATTGCTATTATTTAATATTTATAATTAAAATTATTTACATTTTATGTTATTAATATTTAATATTATTGATACCTAATATTTATAATTAATATTATTCGTATTTAATATTAATAATTAATATTCACGCTGAAGTGAAATATTAAGCATTATTTGCTGAGGTGTATAAGAATGCAAACGCTTGTAGTAAAAGAACGATTTGATTGAATTAATTTAAATTTGTGTAATTCGAAGTAATGCCTAATTAGAATAAGTAATTAAGAAGTAATGCTTAATTAGAATAAATGGTACTTGTCCATTATAGCGGCGTCCGCCAAATTACTATTTCAGATGTAGACGGAAAATTGCCAAGCAGTATGATTTATCGCCATGTTTAGTTGTAAACTCCTAAGGTTGCAGACCTAAAAAAACAGCACTTCATCATTTTAGTAAAATATCGCTTTCCTGTTAACGTTACGGATTTCGTATTTTTTTAATACTTTTTTTGTTGCCTTTGAAATTATCGTTAACAATTTTCAATTTTCCAAGCAGCGAAATGGATGCTGGTTTTACACATTTCACGGTGAACCATAAGTACAATTTTGTAGATCCGTCGACGGAAGTTCACACGCAAAATGTCAAAAGAATGCGGGGTTCCGCAAAGTGGCGTAGTAAGAAACGGCACGGCATCATCTAGAATCGTATCTGGTAGAATTTATGTGGAGGAAATAAGTAGCGAAAAAAAATGCTTTCTATGAAATAGTGAACGCAATTTCGGAAATATGACCTTTTATGTTGATTGATGTTCTAAAAGTTATGTAAATATTAATATTAAACATCTAAATTCTTATAGTACTTATTGGGATGAGACTTATCACTAAACATATAAAAGATTCTTAAATAAAAATATTTAAAAAGTTTTATATTATTTATTGGTGTGTTATTTGTTTTCTTACATTTCAATTTCGCGCTCCACTTACTTGGCACTTTTAACTAGCTTGGCGACATTGGCGTATACTTAATTTGGCGGGCGCCGCTTTAATAGACAAGTACCGAATAAATAATTACCAGGTTAATAAGAAGGATAATTGAAACTTTAATACTTCAAATTGCTTTTCAGGATCGCTTAAAGGGAATTGGTCTATGTCCGATTTTGTTTCGCCATGATGACGCCAAAGTTATGTTGAGATGTGTGTGGCTACTCATACTTCATAAGATATTATTTCGTTTAAAAATGTCATTGAATACTTTTAACTCTTCTTAAATAAATTAAATGGAATTCTAGTAATTGATACGCGGAGTTCATTCAATTTTCAAACAATTCCCATTTATTTGTCTCCATTAGAGTCATATTTTAAATTGTTGACACAGTGATACCTTAACTAATCGTCTTTAACTGAAACCTTCATTATCTAAGGCACAATTTCCCACAAATATACACGTTCTTTGATTAACTTACTAAGGATAATTTAAATCACTCGATAGTCGCTAGATGGCACTGAAATAAATGGAACAACTGACGATGCGTCGTATGTCAAAACCTACATCCTTATCCAAGACGTATTTTAATCAAGTACATCGTTAATTAATGCTTTCGTTAACCAAGATGCCACAGTATAATTTTTTTAATCATAAAGCGTACTTTCAAAAAAATCTGTCTACTGTAAGCAAGACATTAAAATTACAAGATCTTTTTTCCCCTCCTTATTAATATCGTTTTCGATAACATCCTTTCTTATCAGAATGAATATAAATTTATAATTATTATCTGTTAATTTAATTTTTGTAAACATTTTAATTTTTATAAACCTGAGATGGCTGTGAATTGCTTAGCAAACATTCTTCCCATATTTTTCTAATGCACAAAAATTAATTAAGATATTTTATTATATAAATTCTAGATATTTCGGCTATTTCTTCAAAACTCTCCTGTATATAGTAAGTCTAGTGACGAAATGATGATAATTTTTCAATTCGGAAGAAATTGCATTTAAATCGGCTTAAAATTCCTATGCAATTATTTCGTAACTGAAAAGAAATTGGACGCATAAATTTATTTGAAAAAAATCACCGAATCCTTATTGCAACAAAATGTTGAATCAAACAATATCACAACCTATGACACGGCAAGACTGGAACAGTGTAATTACATTTTTCAATAATCTCTTTTAAATTAACTACAGTTACGCAAACGCTTCTAAATCCCAGGCTCCATAGAACAAACTACTATCAAGAAAAGAAAACGCATTTCATAAATTCTTAATATATTTTCATTTTCACAAGCAAAACAATCTAAAGTACAAAAAACGTTGTCAATGTTGACAATAAAAATAGTAAAAACAGTCGATGCTGTCATGAAAATCAATTATTAAACCAAATGTTAAAATAAGAGCAAACGATACATTAATAAAGTAGACAATAATATTCTGCACGGATGTTTAAATAAAATCTGACGATAAAATATTAAATGAAATATTAGCAGTGTAAACATACCTTAAACAAACTAAATGTAATTGTAATAATTATGATGTACAACGATGTCAGTCTTTTGAATAACTCTATGTATCCTTTACTTTATGCCCACATATTTTTGTTCATGCCAATTTCTTAAAAAAGCAACATGTTAGTACATGTTACAAAAATTAACAAGTAATAGAATAATAATTTAAACATTTGTTTAATAAATAATAAAACATTAAATTGTAGTAACTGATCCAGAATTTCGGCGAGAAAGAGCACGACCTATCTGTTAAGAAGTCTAAGTTCATGTATACAAAATATTTGGCACATTATGTCGCGCAGTATGATCACGTGATATCGCTAATTCGAGTCAACATTAATAACCCTCAAGAAAATTACAACTAAACTCTTTTGAATTCGTTGTGGATTTTTTATTTATCTTCTTCAGTAAAATCACTTTACTCACTTTATACATACTTCAAACATTTTAGAAAACGATGTTAACCTGTTTCCTCTGAAATTTAAGAATCAATTTTTTTCAAAAAAATTTGTAACTTTATCAAGGATCTTTGGAATATTAAATCATTGTAAAAAAATGTAGTAATTTTTAAGGATTTATTAAGGATTCGCATAAAAAATTTTAATTAAAAGGAATATAGATTATAAATTTATCTATTTTTTTTTTTTTTTTTTTGTTAATGAATCTACTTTACAACTTTTACAAGCTTATTATTAACTTCAAATGGTATACATTAAACAAACCCAATAAATAAAGTATGTTGATTTATTATGTAAAGCTAAAACGAAAACTAACGAACTTCTCTATACGAGTAAGTGTTATTTTTGAAAATATGAGAAAACATATTAAACGGAAGACGTATCAATAGAAATACATCTAAACTGGAACGTCATCCCATTTATCATGAGTCAGATTAGCGTTGTGTGGAAGTTTTTATATTATTTCAGAATATTTTTAAAGACCGGAAACCTCACAAATGAATCTTTACAATAGAGGCTAAAACATTTTTAAGAAATCGGATGAGAAATGTAATCCCGCAGACACCTTCACTATTTGTGTTGCTCTTTCAAATGCTTTTTTTTTTTTTTTTTTGCAATGAGATAAATAAAATAATGTAATCTTGATAATGGAGTAGAAACTCCATAGGAATAACATTACGTTCCTCGTGAACGTAATGTTAATATGATAAGCAAGTACAACATTATATACTATATGATAAACAAATTATTTCATATTCTTTTTTACCAGCATTTACTTATTTATTTTTTTACTTTAAATATGTAAAAGTATAAAAAAAAATATTTGTACTGAGAAATTTCTAAAGATACTTTATTTTCAATATCTGCGAATCAGATTAGGAAAAAATGTTTTGTTTAGTATTAGTTTAAATTAAAACATGATTTCTTTCTAAGATTCAACCGATTTCGACTTTTCCTGCGATGTGTAAAGCAATCATATGTAATAATTATGGGGCTTTAAATTCATTAGAATATTTTGGCTGTTTTGTTCGAGGAATCGAAAGAACAAGTGGGTCTAAGAACACGTTAAAGAACATTTTTTAAAGTATCCGCCTACCTTTAAAAAATGTCAAAAGTCGATTTTTATTTTACGGTCTATTATTAAAGCCTGATTTCTTAGCTTTCTAGAACAGTTTCAATTTTGTTTCTATTTTACATAGAACTTGAGTTATAAGCATTTTAATAATAGTCTCCTTCAAATTTTAGAACTGGAAGTAGCATTCGGCTACCGGGAATGGGACTTTGTTTTTCACTGTTATTTTACGTAATATTGCCATCAAAATATCTTCCAATATGCAAGAGGAATTTCCTAAGGCCCTAAATGTAAATGAATCTTTTAATGGTGTAATATGATAAAGAATCCCAAAGGAAGTTTTTGTTTGTTTGAAAACTGTGAAATTGGGTGCATAGGATGCAATTATACAACTTAACGAAGGACATCAAGGCTGCTTAAAAGTCTTAAATGAGCTGAACATTGAAAATCCGGGCTACCTCATTGTAAAGGGATAAGAAAAGTTGGATTACAATTGAATTAGGAATTTGTAGCGTTGTATGTTATCTGTTAAATGTAAGCGCAGGAAAGTTTTAAAGGCCACCAGGAAGAAAAAGATAACTTATTTAAGTAATACAGATAGTGAACTTTACAAATCAAGGGCTTTTTAATGTTAAATGTTTATTTAATTAGGTAAGTTTCTGGGTTGAAATGTATTTTCAGCTTTTTCTCAAAATCAAGAATTTCATATTTTGCTTCAGCGCAAAACATCGTATTGAAAAAAGTTATGTGTATAATGTTATGAAACTTTCATGGAACACTATGAAATTGAATTTAGGACTCGAACCTCTCCTATTGTTATAATGCGATTAGTGTGCATTTTATTGATGATAAAAGTTATAACTTATCACAAATTTTTACGCTTTTTCTGTATGTTAAAGTACGACTTCCTTTAAATATTTAATTTTCAGGGTTATAATTGTGAAAAAGGCACAAATCCTAAATTAGATTCAATTCATCATAATAAAATTTACAGAACTGAAATATCTCTATTTAAATTTCAGTTTTGGTGTTTTGCACAGCTGCCATTTTACTGCTATTTATATATATATTTTTTTAGCTGAAATATTAAAACAATTTTTAATTTATGCAAATTTTACATTGTATTTTAAATTTTTAACTATATCTTAAAGTATAATCCATATCAAAAGTTATTTTTTCAATTATTTAAAAAAATCCTCTTCGAAGGTAGACGGATACCTTAATGAACAAGAATGAATAAGAGCCATTCGTCCAAAAGGACAGAAATTCCTGTCCCTAACTATCAGTATTGATAGATTATTTCTGTTAACGTATGTTTGTATCATGGTAACGTATTTTGCAATCGCTTAGCTATGCCAACGACAAAAAGAGATAACTCTGCCTTTTATTGATATATTAGACTAAAGTAAAATCGTTTGATGACGAAATCTAACGCTTTCAAATTAAATATATATCATGTTTAAATTAAAAATTAAATTATCCGAGATGTTACAAGAATATAAATATATAAATAACTAGATTATGAATTATATTCTAGTATCTAAAAGAAACAACATCACACAAAATACTTTCACTATTTAAAATGAATAATTTATGCAATTTATTCACAGCTTTATATGTTTTTTCATGAAATCTCGCCTAGGTTTTAGATAAATTAAACTTTTATTGAAAGTTCTTCAATTTAATTTCATTCGAACTCAGTAACTATAGTCTACATACTTCTCTACGAGTTTTTATTCGAACATTTCAGATTCCCATTCGACACATTAGTACTTGAAGCATTCTTCGCATTAAAAGTTGATAAATATTACATCTTTACTCAAACAGAAAAAAAAAATGAGGTTATTTATAAAATGATTGAAAGATAAGTATATTCATGTGTTTATTGCCCTTCTTTCCAAAATTTTCAATCGAGAAAATATTTCTGTGGAATTTCTTGCTTTTAACTTAGACAATGTAATGCGACTTAAAGGTAGGAAATGTAAAATAAATGTAATAATGACAATCGATGTGGTATGTGTTGCTGAGGTAGCAAAATCTTGTAATCGTTTTCTTACAATTATTTTTTTGCATATTTTACTATTAATTAATAAAACTATTAGAATCTAACTGCATTTTATGAAGTATTAATTCGTGAAAAATACGCGTTTACTTTTATTTGCTCATATGTACGTTATTGTTTATAATTACGTAGAAATATGAATTATATATAATACAGCATAATCTAACATGAAACAAAGTTCAAAAATTGGTTTAACAGGGAAAAAAAACTTTTAAATTAGTAAAAATCATCTTAAACTTACCTTTTAAAATCGAAATGAACAATCTACTAGAATTTTAAATTTTTCTGTCAAGTATTTTAAAAACAGGCTGCCAAAAACGCTTTTTAATTCATAAGACAAATTTACAAATATTGTCGAATTTTACAGATGATAATGTGCTTCATCGAATTTTTTTTTTTTTTTTCCTGTACAGTAATTTAGCATTAATTCTTTTTATCCGTTTTGTGCCACTAATTTCAATAAATTTTGTATTTCCGTTTTACCATCACAGAAATAAATTTATTTATTCTATTTTGCCACTCAGTATAAAATTCTTTGCTTCCGCTTTGCCACTCATACAAATTTATTCTATACTTCCATTTTGCCATCTTAATAAAAGTTTTTTGATTCCGTTTTGCCATTCATATAGAAATATTTTATACTTCCGTTTTGCCATCATTACAAAAATTTCTTTATTCCGTTTTGCCATCATTACAAAAATTTCTTTATTCCGTTTTGCCATCCATGGTATAAAATTCTTTCGTTCCACTTTGCCACTCAATATATTCTGCATTTCCGGTTTACTACTCATGACATAAAATTCTTAGGTTCCATTTTCCATCACAAAAAAAATTCCGTTTCTCCCCTAATTGTTAAGCTAAGAATTTCATCCAATCTTTTTAGTTATCAGGATAAATTCATTTCATCTGTTTTGAATCAAAATATTTTTTTAAAAAAAAAAAATTCTTGCTGAGTTCTTGGTATTGAAATTTCTTCCTTTTCATGCTCAGACCGCTAGATCAAAAGAAAGAAAACATCTAAAGTTTAGTTTGCTTTGAGTTTGCTCTATCATATTTGTACTAAAAAAATATATTTCTGGACATGTTATTTAAACATTTCAAAGAGAAATTTATATCAGTAAAGAATTACTGAAAAAAAATATGAAAGAAAAATCGTTTGACGACGAAATCTAATGATGCTTAAAATAATCAAAGCAAATAATGTTTAAATTAAAAATCGTACTTTTACAGCTATGACTGGAATCTTAAATGTATAAATAAATATAACATAAATTATATATTTTTATGGTTTCTAAGGCAAGCAATATTAAAATGATTTCACTAAGCTAAATGAATAACTTTTGTAATTTATTCCAGTTTATCAAACTGATTCTTTTATGAAATCCGATTTATTTTCAATAAATTAAATTTTTAAAGAAAGTAGCTCAATTTTCAATTTTAATAGAAATTCAATAAGTATAGCTTTTTTTTAAAAAAAATTATCTGCTTGCTTTTATTTGGACAAGTAAAATTTTCATTAGACCGCATCATTATTTCAAGCATTCGTCTCCAGATTCATAACCGAATTACGAATTTTGAGGTTTAAAATTTGTTTTTTAGCCACAGAAATGGCTATTTTTTTAGTTGCCGCGTTTTGGCGTACCAGATCACTTTACAATTTCTTACCATTTGCTTTAATTTTAATTACATGTAGCTGATATAATATTCAATTTAATAATTTATCGTTTGTTTTACTTTTAAACAGCGGAAAAGTTTACTACCGTCCATTTCTTGATATTTCATGGTTTAATTTAATTCTGATGTTTAATTGAGTAGTTTAATAATAATTACAAAACAAAAGCTAATCTTGGGTAGCTAATTTTGTCCTTTGCAAAACTTTGCATAGGGTTTTTTTTTTTTTTTTGCAATCTATTTTATTTGCTTTTCCCGTAGAAGTAGCTTATATTTGAATGTTTTAACTGGGTAGCACATGTTTCTACAATGATCTGACTTTTCCTTTTATTTATGAGTTAAATTATGTAAGTGTTCTGTCACATCGATCATGAATGATAAAGCTTGTAACCATGATGTGTCAAAAAATAGGATTCAATATGGCTTTTACTGATCAGGAACTGCCTTACTTCGCTCAAATCCCAAAATTGTTTGAAAAACTCAAGAGTATAATAGCGTAAGTACATCGGTACCTTACGAAATTGATGATTTTTTGATAGACGGTAACACATGTTACAAGTTCATCAAATAAGCGTATAATATTTCTCGATGTATGATACCTTGTGAATGATAAATCCCGAATCCCTCATAAACTTCACTTTTTTTTTTTTCTCTTTAAAGCAACAAAACGACTGTTTTTTTCGGTCATCGAAGAAGCTCCCTCTGAAGCTACAGAAATTAATTTAACAGAGGAGTATTGGATGTTTGTAATGAAATACATCTTGTCCTGTGCAAGTGCAATGCATTACTTTAACTCTTGTATTTAATTTAGTAAATTAACAATAATTATTAAAAAAAAGTACACCTTGAATGGTTAAATCTGTTCTTTGCAAAACTTTGCATGGAACTTTTTTTAAAAAATTTATTCTATTATTTATTTCACAGCAAAAAAAAAAAATCTACCTTCCCCTTTTCTTGATAATTTTGTTCATCTGCAATTTTTTCACTATTCGTTCATCCACTTAGTTTTCAAGACTTTTTAGACTTGCTGAATATGAAGGGCTGGAAAAAAATTAGTAAATGTAACACTTTTTCCCTAATTGAACACGCAGAAAATATTTCTTAAAATTCTCTCTTCAAAATTCATTCATTTATAACTTTCTTCAGTAATTCGCATTCAGAAATGATTCCCAAAAGTAGAAACGTGACTTAATGTTCCAAAACTTTATCTCATTATCTCTTTCAGTTAGTAAGTTTTAATCCCACAGATAGTTTCTTTGTGAAACAATAAATTATCTCACATAGAAAAAAAATTTAATTTTTCCAAAGCTAGCGTCCTTGAAAGAGTTCTATAAGGTTGGGCAATGCTATTGGATGATACGAATTTATCGTTCTTGAAAAATTCATCTCAGGTACTCTGTTTATCTTTTCCAAAGACAAAATATGCGTTTTTTATATTTATAACATACATTCATTATTTATGATTTGATGAAATTTGTTAATTTCTGATTCAAATTTAAGCACTTTCTTTCCCGAAATGAAAAAATGATCTGATGAATAATATTTTTATACTTCCTAATTTTTTATTTTGTAAGTTCTCAAAAAACGGATATTTTATGCTTCCCGTCATGAAGTATACTTTGTAGGTTTAATTTGGTGGCATGAAAGATACAGTATTTTTGATCCGTTATATTAACTGAGCGAACCGCAGAAATGATCGATGGAGGTCACGTGCTTGACACCCCTTGTCTACATAAACCAAATACATTATAACTGTTGCATGCAATGGCTGATATATATATATATATGTAATGCACGGGATTCACAATGATGATACATCGGTTTCTCCGAAGTTATTTATTCTTATTTACAGCAATTATGTACAGACACTTAAGTATGAAATTAAAAAAAAAAGTAAGTAATATCTACAAGTTCAGGTTGTGCTCCATGCACTTATTTCGTAAAACGTTTTTAGCCGCGATATCCCAGACACTCCATGTGCCCACTCCAACCTCGTAATGGCGTCTTCCCGCGCAAGCGTCCTCTTTCCTCTAGCGGAATGTCGCTGAGACAGTAGCAACGCTCTCTGGTGGTGAGACGTTCTATAGCCGCATTCTGGGCGATAAGTCAAATTCGATATCCACAACCGGCTATCCTGACCCTGCTGTCGTTCTCGACGGGAATCTGTGAATCTGTATGTACTTGAAAAATAAACAAAACGAAAGCAAAGAAATTATACAAAAAAGGTACTTTACACGTAATGCTTTAGAAATCCATTGACCAAGACTTCATATGATCGGCGGCAGTAGTCGTTCACTATGGTCTCTCATGATTCCTAATCTTCTCCACTTCGTATCTTTCGTGGGGATGAGCAGTCTTTATTCTATACGGTCCATAAAATTTGGATCTCAGCTTGAGACCTCCACCAAACTGGGTCCCTTGTATGGCAATAATATCACCAACTTGATATTTAATTGGTTTCTTCCTTTTTTTTTGTCGTATGCCCTCCTGTTTTCCTCTTGAATTCGCAGGATATTCTTTCTTGCTTCTTCCCTATCTTCACGACGTATTTCCATCAGAGTATCTATTTGCTCTTCTCTCAATATTTCCAATATTCTAGAATCTTCCTTGTTCTTCATTTTTCCCCCGGTCAAGAGCTCAAAAGGGGATTTCCAAGTGCTTCTGCTTGTCGTGCTTTTTATGGTTCTCTGTACAGCAGCAACATGTTTATACCATTTCATGGATCTTCAATCGTAAGTTTAGCAAGAACAGGAATCAAGATTGCGTGGATTCTCTCGATTTGGCCATTTCCTCTTGGTATACCAGCTGTGATAGTGACGTGTTCAATATTTTCTTCAACACAAAAGTCGGTAAATTCTTTCGATGTAAAAGCTGGATCTCGGTCAGAAATTATTCTTACAGGGTTTCCAAATTGCTTTGTCGAAGTTTTAATTTTTCTATAGCTGATTGTGTAGTTATCGAATTCACGGGATAAAACCACAAAAATTTCGTAAATGCATCCACCACAGTGAAAATATATTTATAACTCTTGTTTGTCGATGGAAGAGGTCCTTTAAAATCGATATGAAGAGTACTCAAAAGCACATCTTCTTTTGGTATAGGGTGCAAAAATAATTCAGATTTTCCACATTTTCTATTTATTAGGATGCATTCAACGCAATTGTTAATTACTCGCGCGACACACTTTTTAATGTTCGGAAAATAAAAATCTCACCTTACAATATCCTGAGTTTTGTTAGCACCAAAATGTCCCCGATTACGTGCGCATCTAACTATTTCTACCTGCATTGATTCAGGTACGACCAACAAATCTTTACCATTTTCGATTTTATACAGAACACCATTTCTAACGATGAATTTACTGTTTTCCCCTTGTTGAATTAGAAATAGTAAATAATTAATATAATCGTCAGACATTTGCAATGTTGTAATTTTTTGAGTCACAACACTACAGGCAAATTTGATACGACATTCTGGCAAAAAATGAAAACGTCCAGTGAGATATCTTGTATATTTAAAAACTTTTGTTTTTTTTATTCCGTGTCATGCGGGGATTTCCTTAATTTCGAATTTTTCTCTTAAAAAAGCGCTGCATAGAGATTAATATAATCCTCAATCATACCGTGTCATTGGAAGATATGTAGAAAGAAGATTTTCCCCAATCATCAACCGTGTTGCATGGATATTACCTGTAATTACTTTAAACACGGTGGAAACATATCAATTTCCAAGTTATGATCAATCTCGGTTTACATATCGTACATTTCAGCTGAAACGAGTAAAATTGGCTACCCCCTTTCCTTCATACATTGCTATTGTGGGATTACCACTGAGCATCATAATCAGATATCGCCATTTTCATGAGAATGAAAAAAATTCGAAAGGATGTTAGAGTTTGTTTTGGGGGTACTGTTGTCTTCCTTTAACACTGATTATGTTCATCCGCTTCCAACAGCTTATTTGTGAAAAAAAAAATTCCAAGTTTGGAAACCAATGACTCTTCAGGATAAAATCTAGCCTCTGGTGATTTCTTCCCTATGTTAGAAGTCATTTTGGGAAGGAATTAAATGGGAGGAAAGGAGAAATTTTACTGTATTCTAAGTATTAATCTTCCCACTCTTTCTTACAGGAAGAGGGAGATACTAATAAAAAAAAAGTAAAAACTTATTGAATTTATTTTTTAATGATTGATTTATTAATGTTACTTTAGAAGTAATGGGAAAGTTATTGGTCATAGATCTCATAATTGGATACATGATCAAGCGACAAAAACAACACCCGAGTTGGCACAACACTTTCCGCATCAGCATCACAAGAACGTTAGGAGTTAGAACCACAACAGATTTATTAGTCACGCTACACGATGGGTCTTGAGTGGAATCAGAATCCGTAAATATGACTCGACTAAAATATTGCATTCATGAGTTCGCGACCATGTTCACTCGGCCACTGTGACTTACCGGCAATTACCTAGAAGCAAAATACCAAAATCTTGCTTCTTTTGCAAAATGGAAACGCAAAAGTCAACAATGAAGAAAAAGAAGACCTGAAAACTTGAAGGATGAAACTTAATGGTTCCAGAATCGTTGCCTAAATTTGTTTTATTACTAATACAAATGGTGTAAATTGGATAATCAATTTAATAAAATTTATTAAATTTAAAATTCGGTTTGACTTCCTAAACATACTCACATCCCCCCTCCTATCCAATTCTTGACTACTTCCTCACCACCACCCAAAATAAGTTCACTATTCATCAGCATCCTCCCACTACCTATTGGGAGGGGGTCGTTTCTGTCCTCTTTTAGAACCAATGGTTTTACGTTGGTAATTTTTTTTTTATCTTAGATTTATTTCCTTCCACCAAAACTTTATAGTAAAATCTTTTTATCTACTGTTACCACCATGACACTACACTTAGTTTTTAAAATATATTTTATATATTTCATTAATTTGTTTTCACATAAACAAAAGTTCCACATTCTGAAAGAAATTGGGAATTGCTTGAAATTGAGTAAAACTGTCAAATCAAGATGAACGCTCTGAACAGTTGTTGTGAAATGAAATGAAATGAAACAAATTCTCATTGTTTAGATGGGTTCGGAACATTTAGTTTCGAAATAGACTTCAAATGGCGATGAAGGTTTTTAAAATTAACTGATAAAGTAACTGAATGTGGAATTAGTATCTTTATTCGTTATGGTATATTCCTTTTCTAAATCATATACCAATTGATAGAAAAATACATATGTTTGCTTATTTTTATTGGGGATGTGAAAAGATTAAATGTTTTCCCTGATGATATATTGAAGAAATTGTTTGCATTTCATTCGCAAATTATACTGTCAAGAAGTGTGTAATCTGTGATATTTATAAGATCTTGAATTGATAATCAAAGTGGCAATTGGTAATTGTTGAAATATTTGGGAAATTAACATTAATAAAATTATATGGAGTATACTATCGGTATAATATGAGATACTCTGTCTATCTGCCGGGCTATCGTAAATGTAATTTTTGTATTGAGAGTGAATTATCAATTTCAATATTTTTGATTGGCTGACATTTTTTTTTTTTTTTTATTAATATCAAAGCTGATTCAAACTTTTTGAAACTTAAATATAAATTGTGTCAAAATATGTGACTCAATTTCTTACAAGATTTTTGTTTAATGGGATAAATATTTTTATCCCTTAACTGGTTTATTTTTTCACAAATTCGATTCAAATATATTTTTTGTGTTGCATATTTCTGTTCATTTTACATTTATAAGCAGGAAGAAGGTATTAAAACTATTATATCTAAGTATTTTAAAGATGTAGAACAATAATTCCTAAAAACAAAATATTTTATCTGGGAATAATCTTTTCTTCCTACACAATCTTATTGCAACAGGGAAGTTGAATTTATTGTTGTGATTAAAAAATGCAATTATTTTCAGTTACAAATGCTATGTTTAAATTTATTTGCTCATACATTTACTTACTTATCCCATATGACTAAATTGATGGTAAAAATAAAAAAGATACCATAAAAATGACAGAGAAATAAGACTGTTCATATGGGTAAGCTAGTATATGCATGAAAATAGCATACGTACAATCTGGTTAAGGGTTAATGACTTTTATTTTTGTTTTTCAAATAAATGTATTGATGGTGTTTTTTTTTTTTTTGAAAAAAATAATTTAGTCTTTTTATTAATACTGCTAACTGAAATTGATATATTGCTTATTGTTACAACAGTTATGTAAAAAGATGTTTATAGATAATATTTTTATCATCTGTTTTTAAAAGCATCTTTTTTTTATATTTTAAAATATGTAATTTGGATTGCAATAGACTTCTAAAAAAATTTGGTAACAATACTATAAATTTAATTATTATGAATACAGGATGTTTAAAATGTGTAAATTACAATAGGATTTTAGTTTTGTTTTGCATCTTTTAGTTTATATCTGGGATAAGATCATTTATGATTTGATGTAACATGATTGAAAGAAACGGAAATTGTTTGTTTCAAGGTGAATTTTGTATCTAAGAATTCTGGATATGTAAATTAAATCCATTTTAATTATCATTTATTATGTATTTGAATCATTTTCATGATACAGTACTTCCTCTGTGATCCAGTAATTCACCTTTCTGGTCCAGTCAGTAATCTGCCATTTTTACTCTGGCAAATATGTCACTACTGCTTATTTTATATCTTCTATGTCAATAAAATTATATAGGATATCAATTCAAAACAATGCAGGCCTGTAGTTTTAGTCTATTTTGTTGTTTAACACCTCATTTGTGTGTACTGTTTTTAAATTTTTTTCGATAATATTTGGCTATTGTTGTTAAAATTTGTTATTATTAGTGATTTTTCATTTATCTGACTGGACTCTATTCTGAAACCTTTTGAATTACTGAGAGAATTCTGTATTGTTAACATTTTAAATAAGTTAGATCAGTATTGTGTTAAACAGTGACAATTAAGAATTCTTTTCCATTAAGATCCTGTTACTTGGCTTTGTTAAAAAAATTATTTCATTCCTGATTTCTTTTCCTGTGAGTTCCTTATTATCTTACTATAATGTAAGATTTGTAATGAATGATTAAAAATATTGTTCCCTTTGTTCTATTTTTGTTTTTATTTTTCATGCTT
>BMAW01050650.1:278117-297343 GCA_019974015.1 Nephila pilipes
AACGCATTTAAAAAATAGAACTAGGTTGGTAAAATATGTTCTTTAATTACTCAAATTCATGAAGAAAGAAATAACCTTCTGTGAATTAATTTGAGAGTCAAAAATGCATGGTATGGTCATGTTGAAAAAAAGACCAAAGTAGAAAAAAAATGTACTTTAACAATGAAATAGCAATAGTGACTTTACAAATAATTTTCCACTATTTACAGGCTAAACCTGGTCTATTTTTTACTGATTACTTTTTATTTGCATGTGATTTTTGTGATTTTTCTCAACCTTGCGACGAGTTTCTTATTTTAAAAGTTTTGTTTCAAAACTCTGTTATGCTGAAGTTTTTGGTAAATTAAAATTCATTTCATACATAAAATCACATTTTTTGTAATATATTTTAACAGGAATCTTACAGAAATAAGGTGATTGAATTTTTAGAGGAAATAAGTTTATTTATTATTGCTTAATAAATATTTATTATTCGAAACAAATATTTATATTTAAAAATTGATTATTTAACAACAAAATTTACTATGAAGCAAGCATTTAGAAAATATTTGTTGCATAATTTTAGTAAATAAAACATTTCTTTAGTTAACTGTTAAATAGTGGAGGCAAAATTTAAGTACCACTTAATGATTGAATAAAATAGATTTAGAAGCTACGATAGTATTTCATGTTTGATGTTCTTCAAGCTGGAAAGATTTGAAAGGATCATAAAAAAGAGTAGTTGTTGATCATTTTATTGTGAAATTACGGTACTTACGTATTATCGCAACCAGGTTGGCGCGATTTGTAAGTTTGAGTAAGAAAGTATGAATAGAAAGAAAATGTACATTTATTAATTACCGATAATTTTTAATACAGTTTTTTATATTATTTTGTTTATACGAAAAACCACGTATAACACGTAGGGTTGCCAAATTTGGCGATTTAAGCGAATTTTGGCTTGGTTGCGTTAATACGTAAGTACCGAAATTACTTTATTAACTAATAAGTACCGAAGATATAACCAAAATAAATAATACTACATTTTTATGTTCTACAACTAAAAATAATCTGCTGGGTTTTATTTTAAAAAAAATTTCTCTTAATAAATTTATCATTTCTGTTAAAAGCTATGTAGGTATAGCAAAATTATATTTCTCAATAAAAGAAAAAGCAGAATTAAGGGAAAATATGTGCTATTAACACTCATAGTTTGTTTTTTTGTATCTACTGAAAACTATCAAGAAAGTAAAACTGGGTAAATAAGTTCTATTTTTTTCAGCTACAAATTTAAAATATCCTGCTTCTTATCATAAAATAAAATTTTTCCAATTAGTTTTCAGTTGGCAATCTCTTAATAAAGTATTTTATTTTGAAAATTAGATCTTCAAATGTGATTTATTTCAAAAATAGATCTTCATATGTAACTGAGGTGCCTAAGTGATATTTCATTTCCCCCTTGGTATTTACTATCTTTGGTAAATATGAATAAAATGTTACTGAAAAGCTGTAGGGATCTTTCTCTAGTTTGACTCTTCTCTTTGTCATTCTATCCCACTTTTCATTGTTTGCATTTAATCAAGACCACAGTTTAAATGTTATGTGCTACGTTAAATATGTCATTACTGGGTCCTATCCCTGAGCTATAAAAGATTTTTTTTTCTCCTCCAGTAAGGGAAAGATTTCTTAGCTGTAGCAAGTTATCTTGTCAACTGTCAAAGAATATGAAATGTAACTGCATATGTGTGACTTTTGGAATGAAACCATGGTAGATAGTTAAAAGAATTTATTTTTAATGTGGACTAGTTTTATCATAACAGTTGTGATTATAAAATAACACAAAAAATGTCTGAACATAACAAACAGATATTTGATTACCATTATATAAGCAG
This sequence comes from Nephila pilipes, assembly GCA_019974015.1. NCBI lineage: Eukaryota > Metazoa > Arthropoda > Arachnida > Araneae > Nephilidae > Nephila > Nephila pilipes. Next base: position 279,989 of record BMAW01050650.1, read on the forward strand.
ATGTGTACTTAGAGTGAAATATAATTTGTTTGCAATGTAATTTGCAATTCAAGTTTAATTACAGAATTCATTCTATAGTTAATCCTTTAATAGAATTTTTATCAATAGCTTTTCAAAAAATAGTGTTATTCAATTAACATGTTAGAAATCAGTAACACAAAATAATATGACTAGTTTCACAACTCATCTTTTCAGCAAACTCAAAAGCTTTCTGACTTTTTTTCTTTTTCGAAAAAATGTAACTTTTTAAAACTGAAATTAACTTTTATTTTTTGATTTAGCAATGTTCAGTCTTTGTTATGTTCATTTGGTAAACCTATATGTATTGCAGCTTTCTTTTTAAAAAATACAGGATTAAATTTGTATACTGTAATTCTTTTGCTATGGTATAATTATATTGCTTTTTGTATTTTACATTTTTATTCATGTGCATTTTTTAAAATTTCAGGCTGCTCAAGAAATGAATGAGGGAGTTGCAACATTGTTTGAATCATTTGCTCTCAGATCTGAGTATGAGGATGCCATGGAATTCATTAACGTATGCACTAATCTGATTCCCACACCATTTGTGGTGAATGATATGATTTTCAAAATAATGAAGGTTAGTATGTGAATGTGTATTAGTAAGATACTGAAACTATTTCTCCTAATGCTCAGTTATTTTCGTCTACACCCAGGATTGGCTGTCGTAATTGTTCTTGGGAGAGTTGAGTGATCCAAGCTCATTTCACTTGATCTCCAATGCATTTTCAATGTTCTAGAAGCTTACATGGTTTGAATGTAAATTTCATATATTCTAAAGTATATATATTAATCTATTTATTGTGAATTTCAATTGTATTTAAAAATTTTGAATAAATAAGTCCATAAAGTAAATACAATTTTTTTTTAAAATTATAAATATTAATGTATTTTTTGTTAACATTTCATTATTTATGGATTCCTGTTGCTTATCTCAAATGTCTGTAAAAACACAGTCAAAACTTCTTGGTAATTTTGCTCAACAAGCAGGCGATAAGATCAAGTTCTATGCTAACATACTATTCTATAGACAAGGGGATATTGTAAAATTTTAATTATTACTAAGATGTAATTGAGATATCTAGATAAAATTTATTCTGCATATTAATTTATCCTTATGAACATAATATTGTTAATCATACCTATTAATGTTTATTTGTTAAATTTCAGAGAGCCGTAGATTGAGATAATGCACAGCATTGCAGTGTTAATTATTAACCTGGGGTATTGAGAAGTTTTTGTAAGAACTAAAAAATAATCTAGATAGTTACTCAATTTTTATGTATTATTCTCAAAGCTTTTCTTTTAGTTACCATCCAAAGTTATAAATTTATCCCTGCAGATTGAATGCAGTCTTCAGTCTTCTCCATACTGGACTTCTTCATTCTACAGCTTCACAAAATCATAACAGTAAAAGTTATAATTTACAACATTATCCACATAATGATATTATGTGGATAATTTAATGTTTTATTTTGCCGGAAAAAGGATAAGTGTAACGATAGAGCACCAAATTGTTGTGAAATTTCCCATGAAACTTGGAAAAACTGTTACTGAAACATAATTTATTGAAAGAAGTTTACAGCAATGAATGTTTATCATGTACATGTGTTTTTGAGTGGTTTAAGCATTTTTTTAATGATGGCTTGAGAAAATGTTGAAGAGAATGTACCCCTAGGTCACCCTTCCATGTCAAAAACAAATGACAATATCTAAAAAATCAGTAATCTGGTTCAATCTGGTTAAGTATTCATCCAACTACTGAGACTGTAGGAATTGACAAAGAATCTGTACTGCAAAATTTTCCACCAAAATAATGTACCAGCTCGTTCTACATTGTGTGTCAAGAGGTTTCTAGCCGAGTACAGCGTCCTAGTGTTAGACCATCCTCCTTATTCGCCCGATCTTGAGCCTTGTGATTTCTATCTGTTTCCTAAGGTGAAATCTGCATTAAAAGAACAAGATTTGAGTCAATTGAAAATGTGAAAGAGAAAATGGCACACATCCTGAAGGAGCTTACAGTAGAAGACTTCCAGCACTGTTTCAAACAAACAATGGAAGATTTGCATGGAGGGGTGTAAGATTAAAGGAGGGGTGTATATTGCAGGTGATAATAAGTAAATATATATGAAATCAAAATAAAATGTTTTACAGCATCAGTCTTGTTATTTAATTGCCACACTTTGTATATATTATTGAAATGGAATTTTGGAATCTCAGTTTAAAAAAATTAAGATTATTTGTAGATATAGAAATTAATTTCCTTTTTCCCCCCATTCAGAATTGTGATGCCAAGCTTGTTAATGAAGGATCTGCTTATTTGCTGAATCTTCTTAGCTTGTTGCCAAAAGATCCAAATCAGAATTATGATTTTGAGAGAGCTCTCAAACACCCAACTGGTGCTTTACCAGATGTGTGGAGTGTTCTTTCATATTTTGTATTGTGAGTACCAATTCTGAACTGTTTTGTGTAGTGTTTATGTAAGTTTTATGGTATATATTTACTGTATTATTTTGTATCTGAGATTTTTTTTCTGTGAGTTATATATTGACTAGGTTGTATTGATAAGTGATGTATTACTGGGTTACCATCTTGTTCAGCTTAAACATCAATTCATTAAATTTTTTTCATACTTAAATTATCAAATCTCCTTTACTAATTGGGTAGTCTATAACTTTTGTATTATGGATAAAATGGAAGGTGAATGAGTTTTGTATTTTTTCAGGTATTTAATTTGAGTTATTATGTGACAAATAAAAAAAAATAATAACTTTAGAATTATAACAATTTTGTGCAGTTAAAACCACATTGTGACCAAGTTTTTTTTCTGAATAAATGTGTATATTTGTAAATTCAAAAGAGGAGAAAAACTTTTCAAGATTACAGTTCATTAATAATTTACAACTTATTTTAATCATTTAAGTAAACTATTCTGAAAATCATCATTTAAAAAAAATTGTACTTAATACCAATTTTATTCAATTTTTTCTACTATAGTGTTTTAAAAATGACATTAATGAATTTTTTTAACCAAAATTTCGCTGATTATGTTCTTATTATGAGTTATAATGAAAATAGAAACCAAACTTGAGAAATTTATATTAATACATGACTTTGAATCAATTAATGCTCAATTAAATAAACATTCAAAATCAGTTTATGTAGAAATTTAAAAAAGTAATTCCCTAATTTAAAATATGCATGAATAATATATTGTACAATTTCATAAGGTGTATTACATTGATATGTATTTTAAGTCTAATTAGATCCTTAATCTAGAAAATTATAGAACAAAATAGAAACCCACATTTTTTTTTTGTTGCAATTAATAAAAAAGTAAATAATTTAATGAAATAAATCGTTTTAGCTTTGTAGGGTATGCTTTTCTTTGTATTTTGATATTATATTCATTTTAATATGAGACCATTTAAAATACTGACAATTAGATTCACTTTCACTTGTATATTCTATTGTTAAATTCATAGTTTTACTGTGAATTACATATATGGATTTTCTATCATACCCTTTTCTAGTGATGTTTCATTTTAAAACACTTCTATATATTAATCTTATTTCCTTATGAGGGGTTTAATATATTGTTTTCTAATCTTATTATGTATTGAGACTAGCTGAATACATAATATAAGTTTCTTTTCCTCTACTAAAAAATAATCTTTTCAATTTTTAAAAAAATGTTTAGTACTTATATTTTGAATTCTTCATATTACTATAAAATAGAGAATTTATTCAGATACAGAAACATATTTAATGATAAAGTTTTATACTTTCATTTTTCATTTTTTTATATGAATTAATGTCACAAATAATTTTCAAAATAAAAAATATATTTAACAGTCAAGAGAATAAATACTGATATAATATAAAGTTATTAAATATTTCTGCCTTTTTCTTTTCCTTTTATGTTGTATCTATTAGTGCTCTATTAAATTATCAGAATATTTTTAGATCAAGTTTGCATCATTATGATATACCAGAAGTAACATCTGTGCTAAGTGACTCAGATGTTGTAAAAAGCCCAAATTGTGATATTCTTGCTGATTTCTATGTTAAAGTTCTCACAACATGCTGTGATGTGAAGAGGTTGGTTTGATTTGTGATAATGAATCTACCAATATTAATTTAAATTTCATGTTTTCTGTTTAAATTTTTAATAATCAAGATTATGTGTATTCGATTAAATGTTTAAAAAGTCAACTCATTTAATTTACTACTAATATTTTTAAAAGAACAAGTTTCATATTTTTAATTTTACTGCAGAAAATTATTAAACTATGATTGTGTTTATGTAAAAGAACTTTTGAATAATACTTCAGTGCTTTTTTTTAATTTCAATACTTTTTATTGTTTTTTTTTTTCTATATTGTTATTATTTATGAAATATCTTATTTAAAATTACTTACTTCTTATGCTCAAATTTTGTGTTTAGTTCTATGAAAAATCTTTTTAAATTGTAGTTGGTTGTTTTTAACTATTTCTTTAAAGTAAATAGAATTTTCAGATACAGCCAAATTTTTTAATGAGACACATGATGTAATAACACAAGAACTAATATTTTAATGTTAATTTGAAGCTCATTGTATCTAATAAATCTATAGCTGTCTTAGAAATTAGGGGGAAGGCTCTTAGTATGATACTAAATAAAATTTCAAAAGAAAAGAAAATATAAGAATTGCAGTAAAACAAATTTGATACTCAATTCTATAGAATAATTTTATTTAATTAGAAATGTTTAAATTTTACCAGTTATTTTCATTATTTGATAATTTTACAAATTTATATTGTTTTTGTTATATTTTACTCAAAATATTTGAAATAAAATTACATTTGTGATGATATAAAGGGAGATGTTATAGAGGAATTCATAAAGCTTTATGATTGTGTTTTTAATTATCTTAGCCTTAATTTATCCATTCATTTTTATATTTGATCTGTAAATAATGAACTCTTCAAAAGCTATTCTGTTCATTTTTTTCTCTCTTTGTTACTAATAAATTATAAATTTATAATAATAGTATAAATATAACTGCAGCATATTATAAAACTGATAACTATCAAATATTATTAATGTACAGGCTTTTTTGATGTTCATCATGTTAGTTTTTAGGTTTAAAAAATGAGAATAGATTTTTCAAAAATGAATTTTCTAATTTAATTGAAAATAAAAAAAAAAAAATATTAACTTAAATCTCTTCTAACATTGATTAATTCAACTTTCTAGAATAATTTTAAGTAAGATAATTTAAATTTCCCAAAATTAATTTTTTTACCTAATCATTTTCATATTAGGGATTTGTTATTTAGTAAATTTTACTGTGGGAAAGTTACATGACAATAACATCATTTTAACATGATTTAAATAAGGATTTCTATTAAATAAGTAAATGTACATCTGTTAAGTTTTATGATTGAAATGATAGAAGTTTTTTTATTTTGTTATTGGTAATTCTTAGAAATATATATATAAAATTATGAATATGTAAGATGTATTTATATATATTTAATTTTTTTTAATTATTTCTTATAAATTAATGATAAGTGTTTGTAAAGTGATTTCATTTTTTGAAATGTTTCTAATTGATAAATTCTAGAGCACACAGTATTTTACTGAAAAATCATCCAGAAGAAAGATTAGCACAGTTGTTGTTTTGGATCAATCAATATTATAAATTCAACATTGAACAAGTAAGTCTTTAAAACTAATATGAAACTCATACTCAGGATTTTATCTCCTTCTAAATTTAGGAAATATTTTCTTTTGGTGTTCATGCAAAATAGAATAAATTAAGATGTCAATGAACTATGAGCTTAACAATTGCGTAATATCATATAAAATTATTTCATAGAATATCACATATCAATGACATGCACAGGAGGTTCATGGAGCCAGGATATTTCCCATCAAATTGTAACATGTTGTGATACATGCCAAATTTTTTCATAATCATTTTATCTATGATTCAAAGCATACAAATCTAAGCTGCTAAATATAATATTCAATCCTGACATTCTCTATATGCCACTGCTTCTTTTGTAATTAATATATTTCATGAAAATTACTGATTTCGAGACTGAAGTACATTATCCTTCTTTACCTAATCCAATTTTCTTATTTATATCATGAGAAAAAAACTGCACTCCAATACCTGGAAATTTATTTAAGAATGTTTAGTTTATTTTTGCCTGAAAATCACTGTCAAAACATGTTTGTTAAATGATTTAAATTATAAAGCAAACAATTCAAGTGAAGTATCAGGTGGCCCTTGGCAATTAGCCACTTTTGAATGTAATAAAGGGGCACTCGTACTTCACTTAAACCAAGGGAACAAATACTTCATAGAAATATATGATAAATATCATAGAAATATATGATAATTTATGTAGAATAGAATTTAGTTTAAATTGTTTTAACTTTTAAACAGCATTATCAGAATATAAGGATCTTTGTTCTGTTACCTTTATCAATACAAATTGCATTAAAGAAGTTTAAAATTTCTTTTCCATGTATGCTTTTAAAAAGTCATCTTTAATTGTACATTCTCATAAAGTTTTTTTTTTTTTTAATTTATTTTGCTAACATGCCATTATTCAAGGATCAATTTTAGTTTGTTTCTATTTAAAAGTAAAATTAATATGTATAGGATTTGCACCCTTTTTAAGTTTGTAATTGTTTGAATTTGTTTTAGGGGGAAATTAGCATTTAACCAATGTACTCCTTTGTTCAATAGTACTATATCTTAAAATTTTTATGTACTTCAATAAATAAACTGTTAATATGATATTTTTCTACCATCAAATGTTTGAGATACTATTAAACATTAGAGGACTTTTTTAAATACAGTACTTCATTGTGTTTTAGACAGCATTTTTCAAAATTTGATTTATTTTATGATAAAAAAAAATCAATTAAAACCAACATATTGAAGTTTTTTTAGAAGTTAATACATTTGCATAATATTCATTTCCCTCTGAACTATTAATACTCATACCTAGCCCTTATATTACATTATATTTTGATCGTATACTACATGTTGTAGTGAAAGAAGCAAGTTTGGCTCATGATATGAAACTAAGAGGTTGTAACACAACCCTTCCGAGATTGAAAAAATAAAATGTTAAAATACTTAAACTTTTAATGTTTTTGTTTTATTTAAATATTTTTGGATTTGTTTATTTAGGCTATGATTCTACAAAGTTTGCACAATTTACTTGACTATATTGTGAAATGTGAAGTATTTGATGATGCTTCTTTACCAGTTCATATGATTGTGAACAAATCATCATTGTCAGAAATTGCACTTCTTGTCTTAAATACTTGTAAAGGTAAATTGCTTATATTTCTGAGATAAACATTTATTATTATTGTTATTTTTAGAAAAAAAAAATTCTTTGTATGTCAAATAAATACTTAATTTAAATTTTTATCAATTTAGATGCTTTTGATAATCCTGAGAGTGAAGCAAGATTTTTTAATAATACGACGCTGCCATATCTAATTGTAAAAGTTTGCCATCACAAATTGAATTCAATGATACAGGAATTCATTACTGAGGAGCCGGATGAAGTTACTTTGAGTACAATAGTATGTTTATACATCATTTTTATTTATTTATGTGTGAGCTCCTTACATTGAAATTAATTTCCTGTTTATTTTTTAATTAAATACTTTTTTCATTTGCTTGATAACTTTTGTAAATGTTTTCATTGGTATAATTAATTTAATCTTTACAATTGTATCAAACAACAAAATTTTACTAGCAACTTTTCTATATTGTGCAAAATAAATTAAACTTGTTTTTTTTTTTATTGCTTTATTTCCATCACATTGTAAAAGCTGTAAAGCTTTGAGCTCGAAAGAAATTAATTGTATTATTGATTTAAAATTACTAGTTGATTTTTATGCGAAATGAATCAATTATTGTTTAAATACCATTTACATTTAATATGTTATTGTTAAAAAATAGAATTGAAAAGTAATACATTGGAATTGAATTTTGATGAAAATGTTAAAATAGATTTGTAATGTACACTGAGGGGATTGAACTTTTTATCCTTGAATTGTAAAAAAGTTCTATAAAATATTAAAAATTTAAATCTGCATATATCTTTGAGTTTTTACTCTTCTATCTTACAGGTAATGCTTTTGTGTGCATGCATACATAGAAAACCGTATAGGTTTAGTTACTGGTTTAAATGAATAGATCAATTCAGTTTTGCTCCTTAAAATATGAAGAAAAAAAAAGATTTTACAATTAAAATTGACTAAGAGGTATTTGCATATCTTTAATATGCACAACATGGCTATGCTACACAATATAATATATTCATAAATTAGTATTTAACAATTGCTCTAATGCGGAATATTAATCCCAAATGTATATAGATAGTACTAATTGATCTATGAGACTTCATTCAGATGGTGTGTAACAATTCAGGGAATCATTATATTATAAATTTAGAAATGATTTAAATAATAAAAAAAATTCACCCCATTTTCCCACAATTGCAATGTTATATTTTGATTAAGATTTTAAATTTTAATCAAAAAGATAATTTGGTAAATAGCTAATTTATATATAGGTTTTTATATTTGTATTGAAATAACATGTGAATCAGCTTAACAAAACTTTCATGCCCTCTTCCAGTTAATTAGAATCTAATATGTAGATTATTCTTTCGTGAAATGATAAATTTATTGTTTTAGAACTCTGTTTAAATTTCGTCATCTGAATGATGTAAAAATTATTCAAATTATTAGATATTAAAATGTTCATTTCTAAGGTTTTAAAAAAGGATTAGAAATGAAAATTAACCTTAATTAGAAGATTTTATTATATATTTCGATAATTCTGAAATATACCTGGGAAAAAACTTTGTGTTTTCAGTTGTTCTTCTTTTGGTTATTAGCTGTTACAATCGTATGAGCAGAAGAAAAATCCTACATATAAATGAAATTGAAATTGTAATTAATATATGATAATTAATACATCCCATGTCTCTAAAGTGAAAAAATAGCTGAAACAAAAGTGCAGACTCATTAATTGAATTATTCAAGTAGAAGTTTTGCAGTTTACTTTATTAATAATTGCAATTCTATTTATTTTTTCATGTGACAGCTTAAATTCTAATTATTTTATCATTTTTATGTATGATATATTATTTCGAAAATAACATCAGTTTGTACTTAAATTCTGGAGTTTTTGTGCTTTTTTAAAATTTATTTCCTTTATTTTTGTCTCAGTGCATTAGACGTTCTCTGATAATCTTAAAATGAATTTGTGAAGATACAACCTTTGTAAGAGAATATATTGTGTTTATTTAATTTATTGTTAATGAATTTAAAAAGTCACAATTGAATTTAGAACACATGTGGTTAATGTATGAACAAATAAGTTCATTTTAAGATAAGACAAATTTTCATTCCATTTACTCTGTTTTTAATTAATATTACAGACATTACGCATATAAATTAGACTAATTTTTCTGGGATTTTTTTTTCATAGTTTTCTTGTGATTTTCTTTTAATTTCTTTTCATTTCTTTATGCAAACAAGGAAGGTATCTATCTGCAAAATTGTTCATAGAATTAATAACTTTAAGAAACTGTTTTAAAGAGGGAAATCTAATAATCAGCTTTTCAAAATTTAATATATATTTTAATTACTCACGGAATGAATGAACATTAAATTTGATTATTACTAACCAGACTAGAAATAGCCTTAACTAACTTGGCTCTGTTGGTTTCTAACAATTTTTTTTTTTTTTAATTTTCTACATAGCAAAAAGTGTTACGAATGTAAAAATGAGTAATACTTCTTAAAAAGGAAACTTTCCAATATTGTTTGCGAACAGTTACGACAAGGAAATTCTGTATGTCTTTCTTTCATAACATGACAAAATTGTACACTTTAGATGTGATATTCCAATTCTTCCTTTAGACTTTGAAGTTTGTCGTTGTTGATGTTTGTTCAGAATATGATGTTATTTCAGACATAATCACCAACCTAAAATCTTTTGAACAGCTAATTAGTTGTGGAATACCAAGTTTGCCACTAACAGACATGTTGATTTTTGTGGGCAAAGTCTCGAAACCCTGTCATCATGTGAAACATTTGGTCTCCCAGGCTTTGTTCTTTTGCACAAGTAGTGCTCTTCAATTGGTGAAACTAGGGCAGTATGCTTTAAATATGTGCACTGAAACAGCTAATGAAGCAACTCAAAAAAATTAACTGCTCTGTTAACTGACTCACACAGAAAAGTGAAAAAAGGGATTTAAAAATATAGCATCTACTTCCTCCTAGTGTCATGAAGAGTACAGTTTATATTTTTGAAGTGAAATAACTTTGAAACCTAATGAGTATTTTGTAATCACCATATATTATATATATGTACATGGTGATTATAAAATATGTATATTTATATATGCTGCTAAAATTAAGAGGGAAGTGAGATTAAAATTCCTGTAGGTATGAAGAGAAAAAAGAAAGAGCTATATGTTACTCTAAATTATTTTAATATACACATCTTTAAAAAAATTCAAATAAATTTATAAAATCTGTATTATATTAAACTTACAAACTCTACTTTTTTAAAAAATAGGTTGTAGATTACATTCCATTTCAAGTGAGAAGAACTCAAGATGTAGATATGTCATCTTTAAGGTAAATATCATTGGTATTTTTTAAAACTAGTATCAGGTTCTTTTATGCAATATATATATATAACCTGTGACAATAAAGTTAGGTGAATAGTCCTGTAACATTAAGGTAGATGAAATATTAATGAAAGTTACCTTACTGTCCTTCAAAATAGTTGCTCCCACATCCCATGAAAATGCACCACTGAGATCTGCTATACATGTACTGGAAACTTTGCCAGAAGTTTTCTTTCAAGTTCAAAAGCCTTGTCACGTTTTGCATCTCGTTCGATGAGCATCGGTGATGCTTTTGTTTGATGATTTTTCTGCTCTGACTTTTTTCCGATGAGATGATACAAGAGAACACCATTCCGTGCTTTGTCGTCTCATTTCAAGGTTGTACTTGAGACACCAGGACTCATCCTCAGTGACAACACAGGTCAAGAAAATTGGTGTCGCATCCACGGTTTTGACAAAATCCTGCGAAGCCTCTAAACATGCCTACTTCTGATCTTCAGTCAAGTGATGTGGCCCTTTTCTCATCCCTAAATTCTGGCTAACAATTTATTGCACGGATTCACAGTTAATCTGCAGTTCATCAGCTATCATGCGCACAGTTAATTGACGATCTTTTGTGAGTAATTTCTTCACTTTCTCAATGTTTTCATCACTGATGGAGGTGACCGGTCTTCCACTACAGGGGTTGTCGGAAAAACTTTCCCGGCCTTCTCGGAAGTGGGAAAACCACTCTTACACACACTTCATGGACAGTGCTTGAACTTCATAAACACGTACCAGCATGGCATGAGTTTCTTTTGATGTCTTGTCAAGCTTAAACTAAAGCTTTAAATTGATCTTTTGTTCGCTAATTTTCCTGTTCTAAGTTAAGAACCAATACACTAAATGAGCACTTTGTAAAACAAGTCTTACACAGAATACAGATGATGCTCAACTAAACAACGGTGAGGGCAGATGGTCAATACCTGTCGCTACCCAGGTTCGGGGTTTTGTTTCGCCAGATCAGCCTTTCTGACTTCATTCACCGAACTTTATTGTCAGAGGTTGTATATATATATATATACATATATAATTATTTTATGTCTTGATACATGAAGTTAAATAGTAAGTTTAAAAAATGAAGTACAACTTTAAGATGAATAATGTGATGGTTCTTTCTAGCTTTTTTTTTTTTTTTTTTTTTTTTTAAAGCCTCTATATTAGAGTGGAAACAAGGCATTTTCTCACCCATCTGATAATTGACAAAAATTAAAAATAATATCATAGCAACCTTTTTTTAAATGCTTAGGAATGTTCCGAAGAGGAGGGGGACCATATATTTTTTTTAAACTTATATATACCACGTAACCAATTATAACTATTTGAGATGTCTAGGTTTGGATTCTATTCTAATAGAAATAGATTGAGAATTACCATTTAAATGAATTTTTATTAGTTATTAATATATTTTTAGTGTATCTAATTTATTGTGATATATTTATAAGCTACTGATTTGCTCATGTTCCTTTATTAAAAGTCATGAAAAATAAAGCATTTTAAAGGCAATATAAAATTTTTATCTCTAAGATGACTAGTATTCTTATTCCAATTCCTTTCACAGTAGTGAAGTATAGTGGATTATTGCTTACTTGATATAATAATTTGGATACTAGATGTTTATAAGGTTTTTTTTTTTTTTTTTTAAATTTTTTTTTTTTTTAAACACAATTTTAAAAAAAAAAGAAATAGATATTTTCTATTTTTTACTTTAATAAAATGATTATTTTTTTCTGTTTCACAAAGTTGAGTATGTGGCAAATTCAATATATTCTTCATTGATAAATACCACACAAATTAAAAATCGTGTATCTATTTAAAGTTGATTTTTGAGTTTGTTAAAAATATGTGAAACTCATTTTTTGTTTTATTTTTTTCTGGTATTTTTTCTGTTAAGAGCTTATTTTTTTTTTTCAAGTGAATGAAAAAACCCTTTATCATAATGATATCAGTAAAGTCCTTAATGCAGTTATACAATAATTTTTTGCAGTAATTATGTTACAAAATAAATGGATAGAATTCTAATGGATTAAAATGTAATTATTAAATAACTGTTATTCAAATATTTTTCGTAATTGTAAATGTTACTTTGTAAATGATTGTTGAAATCATATTTGCTAAACTGTAACTTTCTCTAACTTTTTTTCTGCTTTGCCAGATTGACAAAAGCTTAAAATTTAAAATAAATAGAATTCTGCAGATTGTAAAAAGCAATAACTATGGTTGGTGAATAAAATGATTTGGCATTGATATTGTAATGTTATTTATATTGAAGTCATACACCTTTAAACTAGTAAGTCTATACAGCAGTCTGATATTGCAACAAATCCTTTATCTGCATCTTATAATGTAGTCTCAACTGGGAAACAACTACTGGTGATCTGAAGTGTTCAACTTGTTAATTTGATTTGACTACTGAAAATGGAATTCTGCAAACAGAAATAACTTCTGTAATGGATTCTGAAGCGAACAAAGTGAGTATTAAAATTCCACCAATTTGGCAAGAAAATCTGGACATTTGATTTTATCAAGTATAAACCCAGTTTCAAATAAATAAAATCAATACTGAAGAAAATAAATTCAATTATTGATACTGCAGCTTGAACCAATGTATATTGAAAATGTGTGGGACATTATTAAAGACATGAAGCCCAATAAATTTTCGATTGTGAAAAAAAGGCATATAAATATTTTCAAAGACAGTGAAAACAAGTGAATTCAGTGTCTAGTTACAGGATTAAAACTCAGAAATTATAATCCAAGTCAGCTTTTGCAGAAAATAAAAAGTCAAGCAACAGATGATTTTGCAGAAAAAAAGCTAAAATCTTTACGGCTGGATAAAATGCTTGATTTTATAAATATTATAAGTGAAGAAAATTTTGGCAAATTGGCCCCAATGGCTGACTAAATTCATGAGATGAAATTTATGCTTCACTAAACTTCAAACCCTAATGAGACTTTACTTGCAAGGATAGCTGTTTTAGATTTAAAAAAAATTGATTCAATGGAAATAAATGAATGTTCTACATCAAAATTTAGATATCAGTACTGGAATATATCTTGAAGTAGTAGTAATTCAAACATTCAATTTTATCTGAAAGAAATATTGTTTTTTTCATTTGAGGTTTGGCAATCTTTGTTGACCTGAGAAATATTATTTGACATGTGCTTGACGAGAGAAGTCAGAAAACTCCTTGGTGCTACAGGATTAATAGCTACTACTGTTGCTGATATTAACGAAAGCAGGAAGTTTCATTTTTTTTTTTTTTTTTTTTTTTTTTTTTTGTGGAGGTCAAAAACACAGGACTTTAGTTCAGGTGCTGATGTTTGTCTAATTTCTGCAACTCATTACAGTACAACAATAAATTATTTTAAATTGTTTGCAGCAAATGGATTAGAAATCCCTATGTAGTTTAAATTTTAATTTTAAATTTAGGACTTAAGAAGAGAATTTCAATATCCATTCATAGTAAATAAAATTGATAAAGGTATAGGAACTTATTTTCTAAATAAATTTAAACTTTTAGTTGACTTTCATAATAAACAACTAATTAATGGAATAACATGACTATCTATTCAAAGTAATGTGATGGTGGTGTCCTTTGATTATGTTATTACTATGGTAGATAAAAATTAAAAAAATATGCTAATTTTTTACAACAATATTCAAATTTAACTTAACCTAATTTATCTGAACCTTAATTTAAGCATTATGTTGAGCATATTACAAAAAAAAGGAGAACCTATTTATGCACAAGCTAGATAAATGGATTCTAAACAATTACTTAAAGCAAAAGAGAAATTTCAGAATATATTAGATAATGATTTTATTCATCCTTCTAAATCACAATGGACCAGTCCTCTTCACATGATATCCTAGAAAGATAATTCTTTTGTACCATGCAAGATTATCACCATTTGAATTCACTAACCAAACCGGTCATTAATCCCGTACCTCTTATTTGAAGATTTCTGTCATATTTTAAAAAATACTCAAATACTTTCAGAAATTGATTTACGTAAAGCATATTTTCAAATTCCTGTTAGTAAAATTGATGGGCCAAAAACTGCCATCATAACTTCTTTCAGCTTATATGAATTTAACGTAATGAGTTTCTGTTTGCATAACACTTTTTACCTTTCAAAGATCTATTCATAAGGTATTTTTGAATTTCTTACCCCTTATTCGGATGATGTTTTAATTGTGTCAAGAAAGTGATGATGTACATGAAAAACACTTAAAATTTGTTTTTGACAGATTGGAAAAATATAGATTGAGACTTAATATGTTTTTTGGTGCATTGAATTTGAATTTTTAGGCTTTCTAATTATAAGTGAAGGATTAAAACCTCTTCCTGTAAAAGTTTTAGCAATTATAAATTACCTCAAACTGCTTATTAACTATCAATCTTTCTTGGAATAGTCAATTTTATCATCACTTTTTAAAAAATGCTGTTAGTACTCAAGCTATTTTACTTAAATATTTAAACGGTACAAAGAAAAGAGATAAATGGAATGAGGTTGAAAAAATGTGCAGATTTTTAAAATGTTACTCTTCTGTCTTACCTAAATCCAGAATTACTTCTTATTTTGCACAACTGCTTTGGATTGAACAATAGGTTCAGTTTTGCAACAATTTGAAACTGATATTGATATTAAAGAGAATAATGTTTAAATAACAACTTTTAAATATATGACTTTTTTCTCAATCAGTATATTTTCAAAAATGGCTTTGGATGATTTTTTTTTTTTTTTTTTTGCAGGTTAATGGCATTTTTCAAATTTAAACTTTTTAATTTTTATTTTTCAATTGAATTATTTAAATAATAAAACTTATTATTATTATAGTTGTAAACTTGCATGAATTTCAAGATATTCATATTGTTAATTTTTTTTTTTTTTTTTTTTTTTTTTCATATCTAAATGCAATATTTTATTTTTTTAGCTCTCAAAGAAAATCCAATCGACTAAGGAAGTTTACTAAGGAAGCTGTACCGGGTAAAAAAATCAGATTTAACTATTCAATAGTTATTTTATATCTTTTATTTTAATTTGAATTTATATACATAGATATATATATTTGACAACACTTAAAAAATATTACAACACAGTACTTCACCCCTTCTAGACGATGACACAGAAACAATATGTCAGAAGTTTGCCCTTGATAGATAGGCATAGTGTTGATGATGCAAGAGAAATTTTTCTTGTTAGGACATCTGTATCATGTTTGATATATATAAGCATGGAACAGGATTCAAATATTTTTTAATACAATAGATGACGCACTGTGTCCACTAAAATCAGTCATAGGTTACTAATCGTATATTTTTCTTTAAACCTGACAGTTCGCAACCAATTCCTAGTGGTTTAAACTTAGCAGAGGCTGATATTAACAAGCATCTCTGCAACTGTTTAAATTTACTGCAAAATACTTCTCAAAATGATTGTTTATGTTTCAGACATGCGTTTTTTTTTCTTTAGATTCCATGCAGGAATGAGGGATTTTTCTAATTCAATCTTAGGATCAATCCTTTTTCATTTCATGTGTATAGTTCAGTTAGACATAGTAAAGAGAAAAAAATGAAATATATTAAGTAATAGTGTAATAAATGTAATATATTAAGTAATAGCATATATTAAGTAATAGTGTATTATTAGAAATTAATTCAATCTTTTAGTATGTATAGATGTGTAAGTATGTGTAATTAAACATAATTTTACATTCTTAATATTAATTAACTTGCACATGCTATTTTATCCAACTATAACTGAATTGAAAAATTAAGAAATTTTGCCATCAGAGGGATAAGTATATTTTCTATTCAAATTGTATTTAAAAAATTAAGTTATCTGCATGTAAAATGGATTTGGCACCCCTTTTTGTGAAATAAAGTTTTAAAAATTAACAAGTGCACTTTGTAGGGTAAAAAAAGGTGTGCATATGCAAGAGAGATAGGCTTTATCTTAAAGGAGTTAAGGGACAATACTTAAAAGCCCTTCTTCTCTAAAAAATACTACTTCCCACTCAGCTTTATTGCTTGGAGCACCCTCTGATAGAAAGATGGAATATCACACAGTCATCCTTCTATTAGAGCCATTGCTAGATACTTTCCTAGGCAGATACTACGGAAAGGAAAAAGTTAGTAAATATAAAAAATATCTTTGCAGCTCTCTGTACAGTTCAATTGGAGTATGTAGACCATGTTTCGGGTGGTGTGCTGCCAAGGATGTTGAAGGATTGCAACTTTATTCCAACACTGAACTGAGTTTATTGAATTGCTACTAAATTATGAACTTTGTACTGATGACCTTTTTTTCCATTAATCCAGTCTGTGTTTGATTTCATAATCAAAGTCCTAATAATAAAAAGCCCACCCATTTGGAAATTTTATGAGTCAATTCATTCTTTACCATAGTTTAATGAAAAGCTGAACAGTTGGTATAAATAATAAATTTTTAGCCTAAAAGGTAGTACTTAAATTTCTTAACTGCTTTGATATTTACCAATACCTTATAATCCAGGCCTGCGGAGCTGGAACACCTGAACAAAAATTAAAATTTTTATTGTACATAAATGTACCAAAGAACATTTTACCATAATTCATTCATCTCATATCCCATTAC
>BMAW01050654.1:0-12262 GCA_019974015.1 Nephila pilipes
AATCAAATGCTGAAAAGGAAAGCTTAACTAAGGATTTTGAAAAGCTTATCTATAAGATAGTATACAAAATGGCTCAGAGATAAAACTATTCCCAAGTTTTCAAAGCTATTGTAATGAATAAATGTTTTTTCCAAAATGTTTCCAAAATAAATGTTTCCCGTTTTTCTCCAAACAATTTCAGCACTTAAGTTGAAGTCTTAATAGTGGCAGCACAAGCGTCAACGAACTTGAGATTTTTTATTCCCACGAATTCTTACTCCTCCCCCCCTCCCAAGGGAAGCTCATCCATTGCCTTCGGGACGATAATTCTACCTAAAGTTAGAGAGTAATAAACACACACAACACAAACACTAACACAGCATATAATAAAATACTAACACAAATACAGTATAACACTAACACAATATAGAATACATTAACAAACATGATCATAGTATAGAATATTCTGTTGGCGTGTTATGGAAGTTTGGAAAGAGGAGTGCCAGCTCAAATCTTGTCCTCGTCACCTTACGGTGGTTCTAAATTACGAAATATGTCGCCAATAGTTCTCGTTTTGCTTCTAGTGCGATATTAATAAGAAACTAAACGAAACTAAAACTAAACAAAAGTATAGAATATTCTGGGCAAGAGATCGGAATCTGCTATGCAACTCTTTAGCTAACAAAACAGATAGTAATTTACAGTAATATGATACAAACAAAAAAATAATTCATATTTAAAAATATGAATGACTGTTTGGTTTCATGCCACGATAGTTCCACATTAAAAACTACACAATACAATTTTAAATAACAAGAAAATAAATTTAACCATACATGAGTGAACTTAGGGTTCAACGCACGTGCTTTGAATTTAGTAAACCCAGTCTATAACTAATCTTGATAAGGCATTCTGCATTACCAATGCTGAGTGCCTTTTATACCGATGCAACGCCAGTGCCAATCTTGATAATTTTGCTCCATGAGGGTCACTATTGTTTAAATAGGTTAAAGGATTGTAGTCTGAAATGAGACATAGATCTGATCTCCACATATCCAAGTATCGAACATTTTAAGTGCTTCTTGGACACAAAATACGTCTCCCTCAATAGTAGATCATTTAGTTTTTTCGTCTCTTTTCGCAGTCCAATTCTCTTAATTTTTCTGCCATAAGCCTTTTTAACACCAGGTTGAAAAGTAGCTTTGGGTAGAGCTTCTTTGTTACTCACATATTCAATGTAATCTTCTGAGGCATAAGAAAAACATTCAGCATAATTTTCGGGCATATCATTTTCTAGTTTGGTGGTTAATTTTGCCTTTAATCTGCTAACATCCCCTTTATGTACACCAAGCAAGATTTTATTCTGGGATCGATCTTCAGCCTTTTCACTACATTCGGATAATAAAATAATATCCCATTTATTACTACATTCTATTATTTTTCTTTGCGTTTTTCATCATTCATTCTTGGTTTTTCAAAAAAAATTTACTTTATTCAGGATCTGCATTCTTATTGTTTCGTTTTCCCTCTCTTTTCTATGGCGGGCACATAGTCTCTAATATCTCCAAATTCACTATCAATGGCAAATTCTCGTCCCCCAGTTTCCCAATCTTTTAGTTTCCTTAGCCTTTCTTCTTGGTCTTTTTATCACGCACACCTTATAGGAAATATGATGAAACTTGAGTTAACTTTTTAATTACAATAGCATTCAATTGTGATTAAAAAGTTAACTCACAATAGCACAATATCAGTAGTCAATGTTGTTTGAGATTCCAAACTTGGACCAGCCGGCTTTCCTTCTTAGTAAAGTTATAGGAATGTCACTGTCAGCATGTTCATCTTCCGAATCTATATTGTTTGCTATTCTGTTTGGAAGAAAAAGTTTGCCTTTTTCTGAATAGTGATTTTTGAAAACTTGTCGATAAATCTTTTTTCCAAATTTTATTTTAATATGAATTTCTTCTTCTTTATCCTTGCTTTTCAAAAGTAGACTCTCTAACTCTTCCTCATCTTTTTCTTTGCAATTGTTTTCATTACGAAATTTTTGTAAGAGAGCCTAGTCTAAATCTTTCACCAAGTAAGTATGTTCCAGATTACCAATCAAGAATTTAGAAACTTGAATCACTTGACGTCTTTGTTCTGCAATATCCAATCCAGATTTAGCATCTGGAGCACCTGCATGATAATCTTCAGTAAATGTAATTGTGTCTTAATTTGGATAATCAGGATTTACTCAATTTCTATCTTTAGCTCTATCTCCGTATCTTTGAATCACGTTTTCATAACCAGACATGGTATACAACTATTCCAGTAAAGATTCTGGATTTACTGAAGGATTTTCCGTTTCCTCTTCGTCGTCAACGAGGAGATCTTCGTCCGAGGGAGATTCATGACCATACACTTGCACATTTTTCCTTACAGCTTCATAAGCAGCAGTGCTCAACAGGAAGTCACTTGCCAATTTCTTTGATGTGTGCATTATCATACATACATACCCTTGTTCTTGCATACCCTTGCACTCCGTCGTCAATACTAATTTCAAGTATTTCTAAAGGAGTCACTTTCTTCTCTCCAAGCACTGACACAATTTTGATGTGTCCATCTCCCTCAAATTATACTCCATGGAAAAACTCTTCGCGTATTATCGAAATCCAAGATATAGAATATATAATTTCTCTAATCTTCTGAAGACCAATATTCACCCATGTGATCAATAGTTCTGCTGCATTAATTGTAGTCTTCACGGGAACACATATTTTAGCTATTAGGATGAAAAACCCCGAATTCCCCCTATTTTTAGTAGCGGTGACTATATTGCTCTGAGCCGTTCTACTTGGTTCTCTTTTTTGAGGAACCCTAGAAGAATAAAATTGAACTGTATGTCCTTCCCTTTCACAAGAGTTTCATGTAATCTTCGGGAATGTCGTTACACCTCCAGTCCTTGAATATAGCACTTAATGTCTTGAAATCCAATTGCTGTTGAAAGGTCGATGTTTTTCAAGGTTTTGTATTCCTTCTGCATACATTTTTTCCTTAGATACATGCAATTGACCTCACTAGTCTTCCCATTTCTCTAGCTGACTCATTAAATTAGAAGATCTGCGTCCGGTTCAAACGCTTTCTTATTCATCCAGCTTTCCTAATTTACACTTTAAGTAAGTCATTTTAAAGGGGATGTAGAAGCCAAATACACATTCAAACTAAGATATTCCAATCTAAAACAAGAACAACTTCATCATCGATCTGCCAGAATCTGCATCGTCATCTGAATTCTATCTTTCTCCTGTTCGATTTTTCACAGATCCTTTTTCTCCGAACGATTTCAGCACTCCTGTTGCAGTTTTATAAGGTGGTATCCTCACCAGAACAATATTCAGAATGCTTTACATTTTTTTCCCCTGAGATCCTTACTTACTTTGAAAGGAAATTTCTGCGGAATGTTAAAATTTCCAGAAATTTGTTGATTAATCTTTGTGTAATTAAATATTAAGATGATTAGTAAATTGTTTCTTTTTTAAAAGTGCCTTCCTTTATTGATCATCATGAAATCATCGTGATATGGATTAAATCCCTTGATTCTTTGAAGATAAATGACAAGAATGGTTTAGAAGTTATTTCAAAAATCATTAAGAAGGAAAAATGGCTTCATTTATTCAACATGATACTGAAGTGAGTTTACCTAACGTTGAATTTGATATGAGTGTAGTTTAATGAAATATTGTTTCGAACTTTGATGCAAGAGCTGTGAGTAGTGTTTCACGAAGAGTATTTCTTATCTTCAAGGAACAAAGCGTTTTAACTTTATCTACTCTACTATTTTAGCACTGATGTTTCTTTGCAATTGCTTATCGTTTTGGCTTTCCGCCTGAAGTTTTAAACTACCGACTAGACGATTTAAAAAAAAGAAAAAAATATTTTCAGTAAATTTAAAATTAAGGAAGTCTCGAATGTGAAGTTTTGTTAACCTCTATGCAATATTAATAACGCTGAAGACGATTATGTCAATAATGCTCTAAAATACTATTTGTCGAGTTTACTTATTTACATAGATATACTTTGAAATATAAAACAAACATTTTATTTATTATCTATTATTGAATATTGGATAACTTGGTATTTTTATTTTATTATTATATATTACTTTGACTGTAAATGTTATTTATTTGTTTTGTTAAAACTTTAATTTCAGCATTATGTTTGATAAAGTAAAGGAAAATATTAATTTTTAGTGAAACAATTAATATATAATTATTTGAATATTGATAAAATTTAGTTTATTCATATTTTTGGTAAGTATTTTTACTTTACATTTAATTTAAAGAAAATATGACTTACATCACAGAACTGATAATGCAATTGCTAGCAGTGATATTAGATTCATACAGTAATATATAGGTAAGTAATATTTGCTATTAGAAATTAAAAATACCTTATTAAACTAATTTAAATTCAAATATTATTTTAAAATATATTTTAGTTTTTATTATTGTGTTTGTAATGCGTTGTAAATTAAGAATTAAAAATAGATCCTTAAAAAAAATTTTGTTCAATAATTTTATTAAGAACTATTTAATTTAATTTCAAAATATCTTATCTTGGAAAAATGTTAGAGACTTCTGAATATTGAAATTCATATTATAAATCAAAAACACTGTTACTCTAAAGGCTATTGAAATGAGAAAGCGGATAATTGAAAATACTAACTATGAAAAAGACTTCATCATTTAATTGATAAATGCAATAATAGATGAACGTAAAAATAATTTAGAGCAAAAAAAGAAAAAATTGCAGAGACTAACTAGAAGAAGCGAAACACTGAGATGAAATGGAAAAAAGGAGATGTAGAGATGGAATAGAGTTTCAATTAGTAAAACTTAAATTAGAAAAATTAACAAAATATAAATTATCTCATTGATAATCTAGAAAGAATAAAAACTATAAAATTAGATTGGATATTCAAAATTTGATACGTAAATTTAATATTACAAAATATGATATATGTTTTTACCTTAGCTTCAATGAACATCAGTACAAAGAGCATTTATTCCAAAATATTTAGGTGTCACCTAGTTGGGTTACAGCCAAGCAATCTAGCTCAGATTGTAACTAGAGCAATTGATACAATTTCAGACGAATATGATTACATCAAACGTTGCCTTTAAAAACGTCTACGGTTCAATTTCGTAAAAAATTTGGGAGGCATAGCAAAAGTCTAGAAATTACTTGGATTGATTTTACGTATAAAATTAAAAATTATTATACACAATGGATTTAGGGCCTGGGAAAAGAAACCTTTAAACAGTTATTAGACATAATAATTTTTAGAAGAGTTCCAAGAGGTGTAAGAAATCACATCATTGGTTATTGTTCACAAATAAAAACTCCTGATAAACTTATATGAAAGTTAGATGAGAGTATGATTAAAGAGTTCTAGTATTAAAAACAGATCTCATTCAAAAGTAAAAATTAGAGAACACCTACAGTATTTAGTCAAAGTCACCTGACTTGTCTTTTCAATTTCAAGATAGAAATAATGAATGGTAAAAAATGGAAGGATAAAAAAAAATAATAACTCCAAACAATATTAATTCTCAACAAGAAATAATCGAAATAAGGTTTTGGACTACAACTACTCCTCTCACATTTATAATAATACAGTTAATAGAAGAATTTGCTACGATTCCAACCATACACCACCTCAAAATAACTTAAGTTTTGCAAAGTATTTCAGAGAATTAAGACTAAATTCGTTAACTACTATCAAATGAAATGCAAAAATAAAGTGCTTTTTCTTGTATTTGATACGAGAAACACTGTAAATTTGATTCGTGAAGATGTTTATACGATTACTCATTTATCTAAATAAGAAGAAGAAATTATAAGGAAGGGACGCTGAAGGACAAAACGGTAATATAGGAAGGAAAATGTAATTTGTTTAGATATACTACCACATCGTTATTTGATAACTTCTTAATATTACGTCCATGGAAAATTATCCATGTTTAGAATTATTTTTGCTCCTGCTTCTTAAACTGTCAAAAAATCTGAACATGATTTATCGCTTAAATTCCTTTTTTACCAAAATATTCAATCACAGATTGTTGAATTGAAACCAGCCTGAAAATCTTTTGAAAAATAGGTATTATATAGTCCACCAAAGTTATATGAAGTTAATAATAAATAACAACTATTCGGAATGACACGTACTTAAATAATCAACACGCAAACATTATATCCAGGCTTAAGAAATATTACGTATTTGAATTAATTTTCTCGTTTATTTCAATGAGATTTTAATTTCATAAGAATACAAAATATTAATAATAAACTGGTAGAATGCAGAAATTACGTGTAATTAAAGCTATAATGTATCTGATATGTCTTCATATATGTATTTAGAGATAAATTCATTTTTTAAGTTACATGTGCAAATATTGTCTTATGATTTAAATTGAAATATCTCTGATTTTAGATATTTTTAATGAGGTCGATTGATCGATAGTTCATTACTGTTGCATATAGAGGCAAAACGAGGTCTGTTGGAGAGTAGCCTTGTTATTTTGAAAATGTCAAAAAGAAAATTAAAACACATGAACTGACACTCCATTGTCATAAACTTGCCCGCAGCACCATTCGGCGGCAGTTGCTGATTTTTGTTCTTTTCGGGGAAGATTTGAGCAGCCTATTTGAGGGTCCATAGACATGCAGATAAAAGAAACCCAACTCAACCAGAAAAAATATGCTCATCCAGACCATTTAATTGGCCACTTATACTTCTGGCATCACTAAATACCTTATAGAAAAACGGCTGCAGCAAACTCCACTTTTGAAAGAAAAATCTTACTGCTGATAGACTTTTCAATTTTCAAAAAGCTATTTTTTCTAACCATTACAGTAATTGATGCATATATTTTATTTCAGTGTCACTTTAACGTCCATTTTGGCTTCGTTGGCGAAGCTTCTGTTCGAAATGGAGGCTCTTGTAGCCTCACTTGTTGCGGCTCTTTAATTCACTGGTCGTGATTTATGTGCGGGGTGTTTTAGACTATGGTTTAATTTTAGAGGAGGTATATTAAATCAATATGCAAGGCAGCGATACGTTATATTTTTTTGAATTCCTGTTTATTATGGCACAGTTGGCTGGAGTGCCATATCGTCAGATCAACAATTGATGGTGTTGTTATCTGCTCCTAAAATAACAACACCATCAATTGTTTCCAGATAATATTACTAGCATACGCAGGTCGAGTAAAAAAATTAATACTGAAATATGTACACAAAAACGATTTGTTTATAATAGGTTTTGCTTTATATATATATGCATATGGAAAATTAAAGTAATTTATGTTAGTTTCACTTATTATTTGCTATATTCAAGTTAGAACAATTATTAACGTGCTCTATATATTGAAATATAGTTATTTACTACCTTTATAAGGCTGGCATATATGTCCATTATTTTGAATATACAATACCTCTCATTTTATATATTGCATTTCTGAAGAGGAATTATTGTTTCCTTTCTGCTACACCTCTTCATAACTACACCATACAATAGTAAAATATCCCTGTATGCAAACAATTTCAACAATCGATTGCCAAATACTTTCATTGGAGCTGGATCCTGGAGTTATGAATACTGTAATTTCAAACTTTGACTTAAATTCTAAAGTTTGCGTGTAGTAAAATGCCAAACATATTGTCAGACACTTTTCACCGAGTCCAACTGAATATTAATTGACATCTTCGTCGGATACTGACGGATACCAGAAGTGGTACTGTATGATTAAAGAACCTTACATTCATCAATAGTCATGTGTGCATTGTACTACAATAATTAAAGTCAATATATATGCATAATAAGCTTCGTCAAATACATAAACATTTAGAAAATGTTTGAAAAAAGCTTTTTGGAGTTATTTTGCCCTTATTCTCGTACAGTGCTTGCCTATCGACTGAATCTACTTAGAAACACAAAATCTTATCTTTTGGAATGGAGAAAAGGGATCAAGAGAAATTTACTCTTCAGCAATATTCTTTAAGTATAATTGATTTTGTAATAAAGTCAAGAGTTTTTTTTTTTTTTTTATCTTTTTAAATTCTCAAGAAATCATGTCTTAAAAGAGCTTTCATTCTCAGTCTACGTGAAGGAATAATGACAGTTGCAGGTGTCATTTGAATTGTGACAGTTGCATTTCTACTCAAAATGTATACTTGTAAGGGGAAGGCGAAAACAATTTTCTGTAGCTTACAATTAGTCCGTGTAATTGTTGCACCTTTACATATTCTTAAGAGAAATATCTTGTTTGAAAGTAGCCGAAACTCATAGTTAATCGATGAATATTAGATAGATGACGTCTCTCCGCATAACTGACGATTTTTCTTAAGATAAAATTGTCTCTAAGGTTATCATAGATTATTTGGGAAAATGATACTACCGTTTTATATTTAAGTCAATCAAAGAAATCTGAAACCCCGACTGATTTAGTTAATACTTTAAAACTAAGACATTTTAAACATCTATGGTATTCAATGTTAATTGATTTTGCTCTCTATCATCTAAATAAAAATAAAGCATTTAGATATATTTTAATAAACCCCTTTAAATATTCACCCTAAATTAATTAATTAAAATTTCGTTATACAATGCATTATATGCTTTCATGTATAATTAAATTTATGGCCTCGAAAATTACTTTATTTAAGGAAAAGGAAATTTCATAGTATTGTAATGAATAAAATTAACTAAATAGTACTAACTTTTGCTTATAATATTGTAAAAGGTGTTGAGGTTACACACTTATGTACAGATTCAACTTTCCTTAATACATGTAATTATTCCAAGCAAGTTATTGTTTTTTTATTTTTTAAATATAATACTTAAAATAAAAGGAATATTTAATCTTTACTGGTCACTCAAGAAAATTTTGTTCCAAAAAAATTCTTTGTGACATGAATACTGAAAGATAAATAAGAGAATAGAGAAGATAATGGGACATTGTTTCAAGTGCGCAACAAGCCGTAACATGGCCCATATACTAGCAGATAAAGTACGAAAAAAAATCCTTTGTCTAACTAAGACTCATTTCTTTTGTTAACATTATTTATTCACTGTAGTTGCATGGATAATATCCGGGAACAAGTGCAAAAGATCTTACACTTGTTGGTAGGATTATGTCCAACATGCTCACATCAAAAGAAAATTTCGGAGTAATATAGGTTACATAATAAAGCTTCGATCGTGGGTTGCAATTTTCTTTTACTCAGGAAAAAAAAACACATTTTGGATTCCTCTAAACATGTTACAGATATCTGTATTTATTTGATTCTTGTAAATAGTTCAAAATGTCAACTTTTCATCATTTTTTATAATAGTAAAAAGTAATAATTTAAAGTGAATACATAAAGACTTCTAAAATCTATATATAAAAACCATTGTTATTTGCTATTTGACTTCATTTTTATACTATCATTTTTAATCTAATTCATTATTTAAAAAAGTAACATCAATTTCTTACATTTAGAAATATAACACAAATAAGTGTTTGTCTCATTTTCAATTATATATACTAAGGAATATTTTAGTATTTCATGGCAATTTTGAAATGTATTTCCTCTATTAAATATTAAAAGTTATAAAAAATACATTAATGTTATTTTTATGATCTTATAACTAATAATAACCTATTACTTTATTGTAATAATTTAAAGAAAATTTAAAGTTTAATTTATATTTACTTAATATTAAATACTCATTAAATAGTTTTAAGTAATTTTCTTGCACATAGCAAAGCTATATAGCGAGAAATTTATTTAATAATTTAACGTTTTCAGGAAAATTTATGGTAAAATAATGCTTATGAGACCACTTTTAAGCATATATCTTTGTTAAGTAACTTAGATTCATTGCGTGTGTTTGCAACCTAAATTAATATTACTTGGTCATTTTAATTTTTCATTGATTGATCGTCTTAATGTATTTCTTAGAAGCAACACGAAGGCTATAATCGAAGATCATTGTAATTTTAAGCCTCAGTTTAAATGACGATGAGGAAACCAGAAAATATACCTCCCTCTCTTAACTCCCACAGCAAGACATCGGGAGGACTTGAAGTCTGGACACATTTAAAGTGTAACAGCCTAGCTACACGGTGGGTCTGTAGCAGAATTAGAGATCGAACACACGATTTGAAGGAAGCAACATCATCCCCGAATTCGCATGATCACAAGGTTGACGCAGCCACCATTTAGCATTGTATATCAGTGAATAAAAATTTAAATATAATTCAATTTATTTTTTCTTTGGTATTATACGAAAACCCTTGCTGTTAGATATCCAAGAAATTAAAATGTATGTTATCTCAAATTTTCTAATTTAGAAATCTCATTCAGAAAAAATAGATAATTTAGGACGGAAAATTAACTATTTATCTTTACAAAACTGTTCATGAAGAAGTATTTACACTCTGAATTCGGACTAATAATGAAGCATTAGATAAGAAAGTGGTTTATTCTACAAAAAAGAAAACTCTGTTTAAGAGTAAAAGAAATTCATCAAAGTTTTGAAGTACTTTCTCAAAATTAATGTAATGTATTGCATTACAGTAAATTGCTTTTTTATGTCTGAATTGTTTATACTATTACAATTGCTATAAGTACTCGTATTATGTAAAAATCGCGGGAATAAACAATTATTTATCGTTTTGAAATCATTTAATTTAATTAAATATTTTTGTCAGTTTAAGGGGACTTAGTACCTTTACACCTTCAAAAATTCGATTTTTCAAATTTGTTTTTAAAAAATAGTGTTGAATATTAGGAGCATTTTAAAGCAAACCGCGTCGAAATCCGACAATTATTACGGCCTATGCAAAAAAAAAAAATGTAAACGTCTAAAGTGGCTAGTTCTATGTAATGCAATGTAAACAAACCTCTTTTTCTCAGTTTGTTATTTTTACACTTTCCCACAGGATTAAAAAAAAATTGTATATAGAGATTTAAAATTTTACATGAGTGTTGTACTTGTAAATCTTTATTCTGTGAATTTACTTTTGTTAATAGGATGATTAGATTTTATTTTAAAACATGATACATGAAAAAAAAGTTACTAAATACAAACTTGATAACTTATTTAATTTTTCAATTTTTTTAATGTAAGATAAATTTAAAATTTGAGGTTTATAGAATAAGGTCATTATGTAGCTTTAATTTGGTATAAGAATTATGGTTCTACTGTACATCTTTCAAATGTTATCTTGTGGGTAACATAAGGTAAGCTAATTTATTTTTCAAATTTTTGTACGCATATTTCATGTTGTATAAGAAAATATATTAATTTAATAGCAAAACTTGACCCAATATTTTAAACTATATACTTTATTACACAAACTGGCAAAGTTTCATATTGAAATGAGCAACAATTGTTGATTTATGAAGAATCGAAAAAAGTTTGTCAAAATGTTCTACTTTTGATTTCGTAAGGTACTAAGTCCCCTTAAGTATATATTATATTAATATTATAGTAAGTTAATAAATTATTGAAGAACTAATTATTAGAATGATTAATCTCAATAATGTATATAATTATTAAGACATATTAGTTATTGATTAATTATAGTGTCATTCACCTAACCTTATATAATTACCTTTCAACTAAATTCTCCAATCATATAGCGATATTGATGAAAGTTAAATCTGTCGGAGCTCAAAGTTAATATATGGTTTGTGAATTTGGAAGGTGGGAGGCCAGCTGAAGTCTCTTTCTGGACTGTATTTAAAAAATACACGTTCTGTTATCGAAAGATGATGATTTCGAAAGAAGCAATTTGAGGTCCGCCATCCTATTGTTTTTATTGCGACTCTGATTAACATTAAATGAAACAATTCGAATGGTTCCTTATAATAATTCTGCAGCAGACGAATCTTGATTTAAAACAGCTTTTATGACAAATATTACTTAATTGAAATGTTCTGTAAAATATTTATAAATATATGAATATAATATTGAAGTATGAATATAATATTAGTCTGTCTAATTCTCTATCAGTATAAATTATTGAAAGAATTGTTTCAGGAAAATGCTGTCGAAAGTGAATTGTATTATTCATTTTCCTTAAATACACTTTACTAAGATTTTGGAGAGAAAACATTTCAATGAGGGACAGTACAGATATTTTTTTACATGTACAAAATTGTTAACATAAAATAAGAAACAATGGTAAGCATACTGCGAACAGAATTAAAATTCTGTAAATGTTCCAGCTAATATTACTAAAGTTTCTAT
>BMAW01050655.1:0-34009 GCA_019974015.1 Nephila pilipes
CATTTGTCCCAGCAACAAACATACAAAGGAAAGAGTGACTAATAATTCATTTATGATGCATATATTTTAGGATATTTATTTACTGTAAAATAAAGTTACTGTCAGAGTGCCGATGCAAAATGAATTAATGTTTTTTTACTACAGATTAACTGTCAGTTTATGTTTAAATAATTGATGCAACGTGGTAATTGCAACGTATAATATGCTACATAATATTGTAACGTATATCGTGCAACGTATAATATGAAAACAACTTTTTAATGCATGCAAAATAAAACAAACTAGACCAATTATTTTCTCCTCATTATATTTACATAAGCATTCAGATGCAATGTATGATACAGTACTATGTAAAATTTGTATGTGAATTTATATGAATTCATTCTTTTTCTGCCTGTCATACCTTATTGACTTTATTTATTTTATTTATTAGTATTTTGGGATATAGAGCAACAAAGACGAGTTTATTCACTTTTTTAGATCCTTGTATCTTTTTAAAGGTAATCTAACAAGTAAAGTTATAACCATGGACTTGGAGATTATAAAATATATCATGAGAATCATAATATTTTTCGACTAATTTGAAATTAATAAATTCAATTAGACGATTCCAGAATACGTATCTCACTTTTTTAATTTCCACACCACGTCATTTGAAAAAAAAAATGTATTTTTACTTATGTAATGAAACAAAGGAGTTCCCTTATTTCTTTCATGAATCTTGGGCAGAATCAGAATCGAAATTATGATGCTATAGTTCAATGGCAACTACAAATAAATATTAATTTTTTCAATATGACATTTTTCAAACTTTAATTTCTTTGTAAAATAGACAGGCAAAGGGAACCGAAACATCATGATTACGATCTCGGGACCAGTGCATTTCCGTTCGAGTCCTGATTCCACTGAAGACCCACAGTATGGTGGAACTGATGCATGTCTGCCGCGGTTCCAAGTTTTCTCGTAGGCAAGAAGGAGAAGTTTGGAGACGTAGTATCATCTTAGGTGTCGTGGTGTCCCTCGAACGATCAGGAGATCCGTCGCCTTCATGTTGCTTCTAAGTACGACGTTAATAAACACTCACTCAATCAATTAGAAAATGGTAAGTAATTATAATAGTTTTAATTGATTGATTATTTATTGACATCACCCTTTGAAACAACATGAGTGCTATTGGCCTCGAATCTAATGATTCTGAACCATGGACAAGTGAAGACGACGACATTTGAACTATCCGAATTTCCACACCATGCTAATGGGAGGATTTGGGACATCGACAGATTTAGCGTGTATCAGAAACTCTACACGGCGGGTTTTTTATGGCATCAAGGCTAGAACCTCCGATTTGACAAAAAACAACTCGAGTTCGTGACCAGGATCGCTAGATTACCATGGACACCGAGCAGTTTTTGTAAGCAATGACTTTTATTTAAAGAACTATTTTGAAACCGATGTAGCCAAATTGTCATGGTCTTGAGCTAGCGGCTAGCGATGTTTCCATTGAGACGTAGGCTAGAAATCTGCTGCAACTAAAAACCCGCAGCATAGCGTGACCTATCTTCGTTCAATCAGTAAAGGCTCCAAGTCTTCTTGAGAGAGTAGTATAAAAACGTGGAGAAGTAGGTGTCAGCTGAGGTGTCGTCTTCCTCACTTGACCGTGACTCAAAATTACAACGTCTGATACCAATAATCTCCGTGCGGCTTCTGAGTATGACGCTAATAAGCAGTCAATTATATATTATAATGAGACCTATAATGGAGATAGGTTATAATGAGATGTTTAAAATGATTACAATTTCAATTTACCTGTTTAAATAACAGTGAAAACAATTAATTCAGATTCGAACGTGGACGACCTGATCTCTCATGGTCTTTGGTCGTGTCTCATCCAGATTTAAATCTCGTAGTTAAAAGACTCCCAGTATTGTCGTTATGTCCAGAATTATTCATTTGGTACATTTCTGGGGCAGAATTTTCCAATTTAAAACAAAATTTAATGTTCATTCTTTGCTTTTTTTTATTTATAAAATTGGCGCCCATGCTTCACACAAAGGAACCCAGTAAAATCAAAACTACTCAGAAATGAACGAAATCATTTGATACGCATAGCTGAAGTTTTCTGCTACGTTATTCCATCGTTTTTGTAGAGACAATGCTATTTGTACTTTAATATTCTGGAACTTTTTGAATATACTAGATGAATTTAAATTATTGTTTTTTTTTTTTTTTATACTTTTAAATGCTTTATTTCCTTGTGATTCTGCACTTTTATTGGAAATAAAGAACAAAAATTGTTTTTTTAATTGCTCGGTTAAAGCGAACAACATAATTTGTACGTATAAAACGAAATATGAAGCTATACCAGATAAAGAAATATGTAAAAAAACACAAAATAATGCGACCTATAAATTGCAATTAAAAGTCTTATGTTACATAAAATAATTCAAAATCCTACTAAAACAAGAATATCTAGTTAAGAAATAATTTTATGGTAGTTTTTAATCCGATCTTTTATTATAACACAATTTATTCTTAAATTAAGTTCACATTCGTCCTACGCAAGTTTTGAATCTAATTTGACATTAAAACAATTTTATATAAGAATTAGATTACTTTTTTCATTTCACTACCTTTTATATTTTATATAATATTTCTATAAATAGCAAATTTACAATAAAGAGAAATCTTTTAAATCACTGTTTGATTACAAAGAAAAAACTATTGTAAAGAATAAGATTTTACATTTTTATGTCTTACTGATTTTAAAAAAATGTAGCGAAACATTTTAGTTATGCGAGTTTCTAAAAATAGCTTCTCGAAAAAGTAAATTCCTTTGTAATACCAGTATTTTCATCAATATCCAACACAATCGCATTCTCATAAAAATAGTATTTCGCTTTAGAAGGAAAAAAGAAGACTGCGATACGTAATTAAATTTATTATTGAATTTTTTACTATTCAGTCTAGCTCAATATTGTCGAAGATTTAATATTCTTAGATTGAAATTCAATATTTATTCTATTATTTTCAGAAATGAATCACACAAACGGAAAAATTCATTAGTTGCTATTTCTGCTTGAAAGAACGATTTAGGTCATTTGTTTTGACAAGATAATTTTATTGAGATATTTTTCAAATGAATAGTTTAAGTTAACTATAATTTTAGTACTAATTTTAACTAATTAGTACTAACATAAAACTTTACATAAAATAAAAATTAAATATGTAGTTGCATTTTTATATTCTAGGGTACACGAAATAAACACTAATACTTAAAAAACTTTACAACCTAGTCTATTCGAAAAATTTCCATGAAATGACGCCTGAAGTTTCTTTCTGACTGTATATTTAAATCTCTAGCTTCTTTCTAACCAAAGGAAACGTAGTTATTAATATTAAGTAAACTTAAGAAGTGGAGTTAATAGACATAATAAAGTCCTGTAAAAGCATCAGAGAATTGAATAGATTAGGTTATAGTAATAGGAAGAGTGCTAGTATGAAATTAAGGGGTTTTTCTTGCGGCGCTGGGACCCAACGCTATCTGGTTGATTGACTATTTGGAAAATTTACTCCCATCGTATTCCGATAAATGTATTCTTTGGTATATTATAAGAGTTGTTAGCGTTCGGGGCAAGGGTCTTGAAACTGGTTGAAAGCATTCCCTTTATAAGGCAGTAAAAAAACTCTTTTGTGAAGCGTATTTGACCTTTTTTATTACTTTATTTAAGCTTGAACTCAAGTTGTGTGTGGCAGCGGTAACCTAGTGGTCGTGGTTTCGGATTCATAGCTGGTGGTTTTCGTTCAATCATGGATTCGATCCTTGGCCGCTAAAAATCCACTATGTTTAGCGGAGTTGATGCATTTTAAATCTGTCGGGGCCCTAAGTCCTTCAGTTGGCGTGGTGTGGAAGTTGAGAGAGGGAGTGCCAGTTCAGGTGCCGTCCTCGTCACTTGACCGAGGTTCCAAATGACGAGGTCCGTCGCCAACAACCCTCGTGTTGCTTCTAGTGCGACATAAAAAAAAACTAAACTAAACTGAGCTAAACTGAACTTAAGTTGAAATTTAAATTTATTATTCGTGTGTCATTTAAGATGGCTGACGAGATGGGTGATAGGATTAGGTCACAACTTTATTAAAAAAAAAAGTGCTTCCCTGCTTATAACTTTTTTATCATTTTAATTTCACTATTTTCTTGTACTTGAAAGCTACAAGTATCCTTTAAGTAATGCATTGTTCAATTATTGATATGGTCCCCATCCCATTCCATTCTTTTGTGACAAAGCGAGATTAGTCGGCAAAACTAGTAGGAGCATAATTACAGATGTTCTTGACACTAGGCTTTAATGGTAGATTTCTTCTCGTTATCAGAACGAAATTATTGTCCTTTAACATAAGTAAATATGAAAGGGCAAGATAGAGATGAAAGTGCATGGTATAAGATAAGGTAGAGATGAAAGATAAGGCAGAGATAAGATGAGATAAGGTAGATAAGATAGCATAAGATAAGGTAAAAATGAAAATTGAACAGTTGGGTGCAATGAGGCCTCGCTACCTTCATCTCAATGTGTGCCGACATTTTTGTTACTTCTCAGCACACCAATGGCACCTGGGAACAACAAAAAAAAGAAACACATTACGCAAACGATATATGTAGCTTTTAAGTGCAGAAAATATTAGATAATAGAGTAACAAACAAAAAATTATTGGTATGAGGGTATCACTTGTCGATTAACCCTCATATCAGACACTGTGACTTCAACATATCAAGAAGGCCTAAACTAATAAATTTGGAGTTTAATATCAGATTTACATGTTACCATGCACACATACACAGACTTAACATTAAAAACCAAATTAAAAAATGATTTTGTGTAAATCATTATGTCAATTTTTCACTCATGTTCGACATTAGGATATTTTTGAAGGACGTGAACCTCTTTTCTGCCGTAGCTGTTGTTCCGCAATCAAGATAGAAAAGTGCAAACTTTAGAAAAGGTATGTTTTGAATATCATCAAAGTAACACTATTGTAAGTTTCAGGAACAAAGAGAAGTCACCGGATTCTAAATCAGACGAATACGATGGATGGTTTAATACACATGCGAAAACCTGCGAACAATGAGTGAGTTGTAATTGGTAGAACTACCATGCAACAAACTCCAAAGATTTTCATTACGATAAAAGGCGAATGTGACAAATTCTGGACATCAAAATGTTCGAAACATTTAAGTAATTATCACCAATAATTGCTAGTCCAGTTAGGATAAATTCTCAAAACAAACAAACAAAATTTAGCTTACGTGTAGCATTTCTCAGAAACTATTTGTCATATTAAGTTGAAATTTTATACACATGTTCAAAATGAGTTTCTTAATGAATTATACTTCTCACAATTTTAAGACAAATTATTAACAGAAAATTTTTATATAAATTTTTATTGGATTTTCTATATAATTTTCTCTCTCTCTATATAATTGTATTAAAAATTTCTTTCTCTAAATTTTTTTAAAAGTATATATGCTTCAAAACTGAATATTTTCAACTTACTTTTGTAAATTTTGATCAATGCTATACTTCAAAATCCTGCGTACAATAATATAGTAATATTCGTACGTTTTAAAAAAGTGTCCAATTTACTTTTCGTTGTAATTTTTTTTAAAGATTTCTTTTAAATTACATGAAAAGGAGAGTTAATGTAAATATAAATGAATAATATTTGGTAAAAGTGTCAAATTTATCTTTTTGTTTTATTCATAAGTTATATTATTTTGAAAAGTGATGTTTCTTCACAGTCACTGATAATAGCTAAAAGTCCTGAAACCACTTAAATATGAGTGAAAAGTATTGTTAAGTATCTTAACAATTTCTTAATAATAATAATAGTATTTACTAACGCAGACAGAAAATGTCTTGGGAGTATAACTTGCTTTTATCATTGCAATATAACAAGCCAAGAAAAAGTTTAAAAACCTCTTTGCGTCAAATAATTTCCTCTAGGTAGCTTAACAAGCATAACTAAACCTTCATGCGCTGATGAATCTTTCGGAAAGGTATTTAAAGTAATTTAACATTCAATTAAGAAAGTTAGCAGATTATTTTTACTATGGAGTTTCTAACCAGGAATACGTGGCTCTGCATAGAATAAATTTTGTAAACTTATATAGAGTAAGACGATCGAGGTAATTTTCATCAAGGACTTCGATAATAATTGATTCGTAACTAAGTAAAGTCTTTTAATTGGTAGATTCAAATGTTTTTAAACTATAATGTGTAAAAACTGTGTTTAACTATAATCGAAATTATAACATAAAGATAGATTTCAAATGCATTTATTTAGGTAAGCTTTCATGGTTCTGAAATAAAGATGAAGTAAAATTTTAAATGCAAGTGAATAAAAATTAATAATTTTAACCAAGCTATACTTAGAATTTTAGCAATAAAATTAGCATACTGCATTTAATATAGTTCATTTAATGAAAATACTTGATTCTTACTGAATATTCTTAGTTGCATACTAAATTTCTTTGCAATGCTTATATTATACAACTCAAATACCACATTTCAAAGAAGTAGAAACTTTGCAAGAAAGGTGAAGAAATTAATTTAACGTGATAAATTAATTTTATCATGTTATAGATATATGAATTAAGTAAATTATAAACACTTGGTAACGTGAGCTAGTTAGAATCGATATTTAATTTTTTGTGTGCACATTAGTCTTAAGTTTGCGTTTCAAGCTTAGTTTAGCACTTATTATTAAGTAAAAATATTTTTATCTCAAGTTTACTTCGCTTTATATATATGTAATTGGCATAGGACGAAAGACTCTTGAATTACAATCACAAATATCACTGCAGTTTTATTTTATGAGAAGAGAGTTAAAAATGTCAGCAGCTTGATGTGGTGATCCTTTTTTATGAACAAACACCGACAACTGTTGGACTCCATTTAATCGTATTCCTTCTGAAGAAAATTGTATTGTCATCGCGCAAACGATAAGTACTCTTGGTAGATGGCGCTAAATTCTGATATGACAGAAAATAGTTACTTTACTCAAAATACGCAGTAATAAATATTAGAAAGAAATTGGGGACACGCAAATAGATGAAACTCAAATAAAAGTTTTTTGAAATAAATAATTATAAAATTACAAACAAATTTAAAAAAATAACAAAAATAAATACACTTCTATTACCTTGCCCGCTCAATTATAAAACTACAAATAAAATTTTTTTAAGAACAAATTTGCTAAATTTTTTAAATATTTTCATATAAATTACACATATGCTGAATTCACTAGAAAAAATGATTTTATCAATTGTGTAAGGGCGGAAGTGATTTTTAAGGCAGTTTCTTGAAAATAATTTTATAGTAATATGTATTTCAACAAAAATTGTAGTAATAACGGATTTGGAGAAATGTCTTTTTTTACTTTAATAGCATATTTTATATCATAGAAAACTTATGAAGAGTAAATGTATTTAAGGTTTATTTGGAATTAAGAATTTGAAAAACTACTTTCTTTGTGTGTGTATGCGAAAACGAATAACGATAACTAAGGATAAATATCAGTCGATTTCAATATGGATGCTTTTGAATGTATTATCTACACACTCTTTGATTTCCAAAAGCAAAATAGTATATATATATATATATATATATATATACTTATAATTATTTTTATTTATCCAAAAAGAACTCCAATTTTTTTGATTCTTTCAGGAGTCTTATCTTCGTGTATTGTGCAAAAAAACAACGGAAATTAAAAATATCCAACGCTGGCAGCTGGCATTTCTTTTCTCGTTTTAAAATACTTTAACAATTTCATTTTGAATTATATACTCGTATTAACTGCAACTATCCAACTGAATTTGATGGCGTTATTGAAATTAAAATTACAGCAGAAGGTACGAAGATAGAAATAATGATTTATATTTATGATTCCAATTTTTCGTTGAGTTTTAAGCATTAAATGAGTTATATGAAAAATTATTGTAATTGTTTTGAAAACTTTGTATTTTAACTTATTAGGAATTTTATTATTTTTATTATTCTATTACTTTAAAATAAGGTTATAAAATGGACCAAAAAGTAAAATAAATTGCAAAGTAATAATTTCTATTTTATGAGATGCATCACATGCACAGTGTTTGCATTTAAACATTCACACTTCTCAAGATGAGTCATGAAAACTTTTTGTGCTTAAAATGATTAAATAATATATGCAAATTATTTGATCTGAAATTAATATTAGACAAATTAACGAAGATATTAATTATCTTCGAGGTATACAGAAACTCCTTACTAATTTTATAAAATTAAATATCAAAACATTCAATTGTTAATGGAAGCATTAAATATGATCTATTCAAACAATTTTCTCCTAAATTTTATTTCGCTGATTAGAGTTAAGGCACAAAATAAATTTTAATTACGAAGAGTAATAAATTTTTCAGTTATCGGATTAATTTTGATGTTAGCTTTCCCTTCATTGTTTAATTTTAAAGACCTTAATTTTTATGAGAAAAGGGGATCTCCGATTAAAATATGCAAACATGCATTTTGTAAAAATTAAAAAAGCTTAATATTTTCAAGTTATGGTGTACTAAACTTTGGCATTATGCTTTATATTTAAGTAGTGTAAATTTATTATTCTTGAATCCAGTCAAAAGAGTTCGAGAAGTAAATATTTGCATAAACTAAACTACAAGTTTACTTATTAGGAAACGTATTGACCTACTAAGATTATAATAATTTAATGTGTGTACAAGACAAACAGCTTGTGTTCTTGATAATGTACATATTTACGTCATTAGGAAGCGTAAAATTAAGACCAGTCACGATTACAATGTTCTTAAGGCAATTGTGTTGCATATTTAGACAAAATTAACTTTTAATCAATATTTTCATCCGTTTTGCCTCACAACTGTAATGACTTCAGAGTTGAGAATAAACGTATGATACGATACTTAGAATTTCACTTTTGTCTCAAAAATAATTTTAGCCACCCAGGGTTTTAGTTATTGTTTTCGTAAATATCGAAATGATCAAGCGATAACTTTTCAGAATAAAGTATATCTTTTCTTGTCAATCCCTGATCAATTAATCAATTATATTTCAATTCCGCTGTCATATTATTGTTTGCTTTAATTTTTATATGAATAACTTACTAATTATAAAAAAGTTATCGTATTTGGTGGATAAATCTGTTATTTGTAAAACTTTGCATGGAACAATTACTTTTCACTTTCTTACACATTGTTTATTAATTTCATTTTTAATTGATTTGTGACACTCGATATTTAAACGTATTTGAGTTATTGCAACTTAATGAAGTTCAGTCACTAATTAAATAGTTCAAATACGAAGAGAGTCAAACTTTTAACTTAATTTTATTATTCTCTTCAGAATAACCAAACCTCAATATGTTTATCATGAATATGCAACAAATCTCATCTCGAGTCTAAAATTTCATTAAACTTACAACTGACTAACCCGATCCGAGTCAGTACTAAAACTTGTAAGCTGGATCCAGGCAATTGTTCCTTCACAAATTATCACTTCACTCTAAAGATCAGCTTAAGCGATCGGACTTCATTAACTAGTGGTATTCAGGGTCCATGAATACTAAACCGTGAGTTACAGTATTAATGTACATGGAGATATAATATAAATTCCAACATTGATATGAATTTTCTGCTTTAAGTTTACACTCTCTAGTATTTTTTTTAATTCATGATGGAAATCTCGTATACAAGAAAATTTTTTCAAAGCTCTGAAAATTTAACCTATAAAAAAGGTGAACGTACAGATAATTTCTCTCATTGTGAGATTTTAAAAATAATCTTTTGCAAAAAATCCATACTGAAACATTTCATTTTCTGAGAAATGGTGATTCATACCCAATTCTAACCCATTCAGGTGATTCATACCCAATTCTAACCCATTCAGGTGATTCATACCCAATTCTAACCCATTCAGGTGATTCAAACCCATTTTCTGAGAGTGGCATTCGAATAGAAAAGTTATAAATAAAACAAATAAAACGATAAGAGAGGACTTGTAGCTCTTAGTTACCTCTCCCTCTTGCCTCATACATTCAGAGTGCAGATTTTCTTCCTCTCTGCTTACTTTCTTCATTTTTTTCCTCTTTTGTCGTCTCTTTACTTGAATTTGGATAGTATTCAGTTGAAAGACCATCGCCTTTTTTTGAAACTCTTTGCCTGAAATGTTTCCAACACTTTTTAAAGTTCTCCCTGTTCGCTCGGGATTTGGCTATCATCTTTTCAGCTGTTGAGTTTCTTCCAAAGTTATCAATGGGTTTCATTTCCTCGCCTCCCAAATTTTTACTCGTGACTCTGCTCGTCTTTTTAAAATGTTTTTCGAGGTTTCTACACCTGCATTTCATTTGTAGTTTATTTCTTTTAATTCTGGTTTCGTAAGTGATTCCTACTCTACCTTTGCTCTCCTTTTTTGATCATTTTTAGGTTCAGAAGCATAATTTAACTTAATTACTTCTCATGATTCTGATTTCTCTCATTTAGAGTACGTTTTTGTAAACTGGAACTCATGGAATGTTTATCCCACTACATATAATATAGAAAGAAAAAAAAAATATTAATATCTTCTCTTAAGCATACAAGGACATACAAGAAGTTGTGGAATACAAAACCAAAAACTCCTTGTTTTTATGATATATATCTTTTCAAATTATTAGTAAAGCTTAGATTTTGTGTGTGTGCTTAATAATGATAACTTAATCATTCTATAGAACTATAAACATTTTTTGTCAAAAAAACTTTTTTCTCTTCTTAGTTGAATATGGATATGATTTGTGAGACATATTTACATTTTGGTACCAATTTAAAGAAAACTATTACACTTAATGGTTCCAAATGTTTTATGCTTCTATGAAGGGTACTTATGCGTATAGTGAACGAAAGTTTTTTTTCTTTATGTAATACCGAAGTTTTAAGAAATAATTTTTTATTTGAAAATTAGGAAAAAATTATAAAGTTCTATAATGTTTCAAAGAAAATATATAGTAATATCATTAAAATATTGATTCCCTGCATTTTGTACATTGTGTTATATATGAGGAACAAATTATATTCCATATTTATGGAAAATTCTTTTTAAAAAATGGTACTTAAATGCAAATATGTTTCTAAAAAATTGATGTCCATATTCAACTGAAAGTGAAATAAAATCTTTTTGACTACAAATGCTTTTATAGTTCAATAAACTGATTAAAATATCATAATTAGACCAACAGAAAATCTAAGTTCTACGAATAATTTTTAAGATATAAATATCACAAAATGAAAGAATTTATTTCCCTTGCATATCTTGGCATCCTTAGCAGAAAGTTCTTTCGTCATCTGGAAAAATATTAACTTCAATCTCATAAAATGGTTGCTATAGTAAAACCGTAAGTTTTGCAATATTCCCGAGATAATAAGCCACGAGATATCGAAGAACGACAGTACAACCTTTTTCCCAGCATAAGCACATGCTTAATCTCATTGACTAAACTTGCCGACCTCTCTCCTTCTTCTACTACTCTAATTTTTCCAATTTTCTATTTTCCTAACTTATTCACTACATTTTATTTTATAAAGTAAATCTGATTACATAATTTACTCGTTGAGGGTGTCGAATCCAACAACATCATAAATGACCATATCCATCTAAGGGAAATTAGCTTGATAAGCCGTTTCAAATTCATTTTTCTGTTGTTTTGGGAAATGGATGATAAAAGCATTCAACACTATGGCACATTAAATTTTAAATGTTAAGAAATGTAAAGGAAAGGTTGCTTTATTCAATTCCTGTAATATGGTTAGAAAATTGAACTGAAATTTTGGATTTATTTTTAAATTCTAGATTTAAATTTAGTAATTTTTACTTTTTAAAATTTCTTTTCGTAATCACCTGATTAGAATTGTTAAATTTAAATGAGAATTTCTTTTTGAAAATGAAAATTAGATAGACCAGCTTGAACTTTCAGGACTTGTTTTAAAGTACCTGTACATTCAATGTTATCGTAATTTTCTAAAAAATACATTTAAGCACTATTATAGCTCTATTGTTTCAAATTAAAAAGTAGTTTACATTAACATTACAGGATATTTGCTTCAAGAACAAAGGAAAATTAAATAATTTGTAACTAACATAAAACTTCCTTTTTTATTGTAGCAACAAGTATGTGTATCAATAAATTATAAGGCTAAGGTAAATAAAAAAACATTACTATAGTAATTAAAATTATTCATGGTGTTTATAAAATATTTTTTGAAGAAATTCTTTCTAAATTTAGGAACGCATATATCTAATTATTAACAATTATTCTGAAGGAGACATAAGTTCTAAGAAAAAATGAAACTAAAATTGCTAAAGTTTAAACATAGTTTTAAATTGTTTTCAATCTTTTTATTTTCTTAGATTAAAATTATTTATATCAATTTAATAACGGATTTGTTTTTTCTTATATTTATGATGTGGGTGTGATCCTGTAAAAACCAATGAAAATAAAAAAGTTCTATGCAAAGTTTTGCAAAGAACAGATTTAGCCACGTAAGGTATTATTATTATTAATTACTCAATTAAATATCACAATTAAAAGTATACAATGAAATGTCGAGATATAGACAATAGTAAACTTTTACAGTATTAAAATTAAGGCAAACGATAAATTATTAGATTGAATATATTTCAGCTAAACGTAACTAAAATTAAAGCATATGATAAAAAAATAAAATGTGATCTGGTATGCCAAAACACCATATCTCAAACAATAGCCCTTTGGGTAGATAACATACTTAAAATGATTTAATTTATTTATGCGTATGAATGAAGTTAAGCAAAGTAAACTCTTTGAATGTAAAATATGGAAGTAATATAACTTGTTTTACCAAATTTTGTTTTAGAGTTTTATTTCATTAGCATTAAATGTATTGAAATATTTACTAGTACTAATGTTATTAAAATATTTTTTCTGCATTGACATATATTGTTACATAAGTTGATGAAGTAAATAATTTGATATATTCAGCGATTGAATACAATTGTTATTTAAAAAAAATGGAATCTCTGCGTGTATTTAATATTCATTTTTTAAAATTTACACGCTCGAAATGTTGCTCTACCTTTGAAATTTTAATTTTGCAACGATTGGAAAATTGCCTTTTAAAGAAGATTTTTTATTACTGCTTGAGTAAATTCAAATGTAAGTAACGAATAATGTATAATACATTTTGCTTGCTTATGAATTCGACATTCATTAACAATTAAATTAGCTTTTATAGATCATTATAAGAATATTTGCAAAATGGAGACGAATAATTCAGAAACATTTTTCAGTTAAAGCAAGATAGTTTCAGAAATTCATTGATCCTTTTTTGATTTTTTTAAATTGAGAAAAGGAAAAGTCTTTGTAATACAATGAAAAAGTGAAAAAATTTTCTAGTTTCTGAATTATTTATAAAATATAAATATATATCATGAAACACACAAATATTTATTAAAATATGTAAATGTATACTAAAATGTATAAGTGTACATTATGAATGTAAAAACATACTAAAATTTATAAACATATATTAAAAGCATATAAATATGTATTAAATATATAAATATATGTTATATATATAATATATATATATATATATATATATATATATATACGTACATAAATATGTATTAAAATATTAATATTTATGTGACAAAATTTAATGATAAGAATTAAATAATACAAATATTATAGTTATTGAAAAAATAATACAATTCTTATAATTAATATAAATTTGGGAACAATGCATGAATATCTCTTTATATTATATTCTTTATTTCTCTTCAAATTACAATATTATTGATTTGGGCGACTCACAGAAGAAAATTAAGTTTTAGTGTACAATAACACACATTTATTACACAGATTCTTTCTCATAAATTGCATACATTAAGAACTGTTATATGGAATACATAAGAGTATTATCCTAAATACAGTACATAATGTAATTGCATATTT
The DNA here is from genome assembly GCA_019974015.1 of Nephila pilipes. Lineage (NCBI taxonomy): Eukaryota > Metazoa > Arthropoda > Arachnida > Araneae > Nephilidae > Nephila > Nephila pilipes. The sequence goes on from BMAW01050655.1 coordinate 14,029, forward strand.
ATACATAAAGTAGAAAAAATTGATTTGCTATACTTTTGGAATGTTTTTATTATCCTTCAAAATATAAACATTCAAATGTATTAAAGCGATGCCAACTTAAAAAAATTAAAAGGAATTGATGCAAAATATTCCATGACAAATGATTAAATTTGTAATTAATGATTAAAATTAAAATAAACAATAAAATAATTAAATACAATAAGATATGAAATCCAACGATAATATTCTGTTCGGATATTATAATTAAAGTAAATTTGATGCTTTTTTTTTATCATGTGTTACAATAAGCGCCTGTACGCCAATTCACACCAAATTCGAAGCCAAATTTGGTGTCAACAGCGTTTTTAATGAATAATATGAAGTACCTTATTTTGCTGATAACATAGTTCATTGCACTAATTACATTTGCGAATGTGAAGGAACATTTGAAAAGAATTGTTTTAATTAAAAGAACACTGTAAAAATAGCTGCAAGATTTCTATTTTTATTTCAGGCTTTTTTAAATTAGAAAAAGAGGGATTATTCTTGTATCGAAATGGAGAAAAAAGTGTTTTTTTTTTAGTTTCTTGAACTATTTTTTCAAATACACGAATTTCTGTAAAAAAAGTTTTGCGTTTCTCTTTTGAATTGTTTTATTTTATTTATTTTTGTGTATCATTCAATTACTTTTTTTTATCGGTAGAATGAAAATATGCGTTGTATTTTTTTCAATTCTTTCACCTCTTGCTTAAGATATCAATCAGAAATTACACAAATTCAATTATCCTTCGAAAGTGTAATTAGGTTTTATTTCTTTTCATCTTAACATGGAATAAAATATTGGTTAATTTTAAAAAAAAATCTCAATCTACATTCTCTGTATGTGCATTTAGATTATAAAAATATTTTGTTCAATTAAAGGAAACATCGGAGATATGTGTGTAGCTAGTGCGTAATTTCTTAAAAAAATTATCTTGGTTCAGAAAATAAGTGTATATGATGGAATAATATGAGAAAATAATTTTTGACTCTGAATGATTGCTTGCTGTTATTTCCACTTCAATTTTACATATAACAAAATTTTTTTTTGATTTACTCCTGCTTAAGAATTGCTGTTTTATACAGTTGTATATACTTAATAGTCTTCACATTAGCTTTAAATTATTAAAATAGTTAAATTGAAGAATTTGCTCTTTAAAAATTATAAATTAAAAAAAAAGATTTGCAAAACAAAATGAGACGGGTATTTTTTTAGTCGTAACAGGAGAATTAAACATAAAGTGTACTGTTATTAAATTAAATAATTATTTTTATTAACAGAACAATTCGGACGGAATAATATAATATGTTTTAAAATGATATAATTTCAAAACATTAATCGTTCTCTTCAGTGATAATATAAAGATCAAGAAGCAGGTATTATATTTTTATTTCCATCTTTCCTCAATCTTACGTATGAGACACCAGACGAGCGCAATCCATTTTTATGTTCAAATTAACTGATAATAAACGGTTTATTTTCTGGGCCCTACACCTCGAAATAGGGGCAAACAACCAATTTGTCTTTTAGAATATGCATGAATACTTTATCATCTGTTTTAGCGTAGAGAGCATTTAGAAGAAAATATGGACCCCACACTCCGAGCCATCAGATGATTCTGCACTGGTAATTCAAGAATACTGTTAGTGAAAAATAAACGAAGATTGGTAGACCTTGTGCTTTATATGATGTAGTGTAAAAAACTAGAGATAGTTTGGAACTTAACTCACTTAATTGAGCACGTCTTTCAAATCGTGAATTAGGTATTTCAAACCAACAATACGAATATCGACAATGGCATACTACAATATCTCTGTGGAAAATCGGAATATTGTATAAAGATATGTGGTGCAACGAAAAAATGATATGAATGAGGACAATTCAGAAATAAAGTTGCACTTAGAGCCAGTTGGTGACGTATTGGAAATAGATCATAGTGATACGTGGTCCCTATGATCAAGAAGAATTTCCTTTAATTTGGGATGCTCTCCCATAAACTCTTTGAATTAATAATTGAAAGATATTTAGAGGGTCATTGTACACTTAACTCTCAAGAATATTACTGACAACGCATTCAAATAAAGATTTCGCCAAACTAGACCTAGACACCTACACGATTTAATCGGACATTTATCACACTTCTTCGCAGAGACACTTCAGACGTACGACGTACGTACACTTCGAGATATTACTTATTTCATTCACAATATATAGTGAGCTGTATCACTAATATCTACGTTTAGGTACCCCATTTCACGTTTCAGGTCTGTCAATTTCAACTATGAAACAGTTAACTTTAATTCTATTTGTTTTATTAATTTAATGAATGTACCAAATGAGGGCTTTCTCATTGATTAATTTGTTATTCATTCTGTTTGATTCTCATCTGTGATCGGATCTTTTTCTTTCTCATTGTTCGTTAATTTGGCCAAATTAATCACTAAATTCATAGTTTTAAGTTAAGATAGTTAATTAATCAATAAAAGTGGTTCCGTATTAGTAGTAATCTGGAGATATTGAAGAGTAGATATTAGATCTTAGGAAGAAACGGTAGTTTGTAGTGTTTTTCCAGTGAGTGAGTTTGGAGGGTGGCTCGTTTTGACAAGTCAGCTGCATCCACACTCCAAAATGGAAGTAAGACGAACTGTACGTTTTTTAGAGTGTGTTGAATGGTTGATGTGTTGACTGATTTTGAGTTGTTTTGAAACGGGTTTAATCAACCATTGATTATGGGCAATAGGCTGCGTATATTTATTTATTTTCAGGGGCATTTGGTGCGTCGTACTCTACAACTGACTTCAAGGATTTGCAAAAAAGTAACAATATTCTGCAAAAAAGATAAAACTACTAGCGTCCTCTACATAATTGGTAGCAGCATGGGCTAAGCTCTAGAATTGTACAGAAATTCTTCTTGCAATTGTCGCTGTTTATGGCAAGCATACAATATCACGGTCATTGATATTTAAGTGGTGTGGGAAATTCGCAAATAGTCGCACTTATATCACTGTAGATTATCACTCAGAACATTTCTCTATCAATACTGAAGCTGTTGCAGATGTTGAGTAATTTCTTCCAGAAAATTGACGAATAAAATTTAAGGAAAGTTTGTTGTTAATGGAAGTTGTTAAGGAAAATATGTTGGTAATTTCTTATGGATGTGTGCATTCCATTATTCACAAACATCTTCAATATCTAAAGTTGTTTGCGAGATAGGTAGGATGAATTTGGACTGCCACATACAAAGTGCGACATTGACTGTCATAATTCAATCCTCTGCAAAACTATTCTGCAGAAAGCAACAAATTCCTATGCTGCATAATCACTGAGGACGAATCGTGGTTTCATCACTTCACCCCTACCACAAAATGTAGCGGGGAATGACTACACAAGACTTATCCCTCAAGGCAAAACCTAATGCTTAAAGCCAATGCATTTTTCCATTGTGAAGGTATTTACATCGAATTCATGGTTAGTAAGACAACAATAACAACCGATGTATATTGCGAAATGTTACAGAATTTCAGAAAGAAATCAAAGACCGTCGACCATTTCCATTCATATTTTTTTTTTTTTTGGGGGGGGGGCATCTTAACTCACGTGTAATTTACTTTTTGACCCGCACTTTTCAGCTTTGATAACCGGGTGAAAACAAAATTGAAAAGTTTCTTTATTTTATGAGAATTGTTCATTTTCATACTTATAATGCTTTTTTCAAATATAATATTGAAACTGAACTTGCGTGATAAATACATGAATTAATATGGAGACATCTTTCGTACATTATTATTTTTTTCGTGACTTTATCATATTTTCAAAAATTAGTGTAAATTTGAATTAGACAGTAAGCTCTTGTTTGTTTTACCGATTTAGAAGAAAGAAATTTAAATCTTTCAAATAGAAAAAGGAAAGGTATTTAAATTGGCTTATATAAATGAAAAAGTAAAAAGGAATGTTTCGACCATTTTGAAACCAAGTGATGTAGGTATGAGAATCTTAACTCTTTTTTACTATACTGTCCCTTTTCTAGCCACAAATAAACTAAATTCTATTTTCACTCATCCTTGAACTTGTTAGTAAAACATCACAAAAGAAGAGATGCAATATCCTCATTTCTAAAAGAAAATTTTAGCTTTCTCAAAAGAAAAACTCTTAGAAGGTTTTGAAATAAATTTTTGATATCCTCTTTTCTACAGTTTTCAATATTGTTTATAGATTTAGTATCAAAAGAAAAGTTTTTTTTTCGTTCAACACATTGACGCTCTTTAGCCTTTATAGAAAAGCATCTTTAGATGTAGGTGTAATAGTATTTGTAGAGAAAAGGGCAAAAAAGAAGTATTATGCTTCCAAATAAATAATTTTTACGATTAACAGCCACGAATAAAACACAAGCTCTTTATATTGAAAAAAAAGCATAATTTTTTAAAAAATAATACAGGAAATGAATACGCATTATGTAAATTCATATTTCCTTCTTTATTTAAGTCTTAATTAGCTTTTGGTTTCTTTATGAATTACTGAGATAAAGGCAAACGTTAAAAAGTATGATTAATGAGATATCTGTTGTATGAAAAAAACATTACAAATGTTAATATGTTAAATGTTTTTATGCTTCTGCGAGACTTTTGTTTAAATAAGTTTTTTTGTAAGATAAGTTTCGCAGAAATAATCAGTTTGTTGAACATTTTAAAATTTTCTTAATGTTTTATCTTATATTTTTTCTAATTTCTTTTTTCATATGTTTGAATTTTTCTTGTCTCGCAAAAGTTTTAAATCATTATGTTATTTCAAGTATAAATCAAAAACATTATTTAAGCATTTTCATGAATTAAAGTTTATAAGAATAAATTCTAAATGAATAAATTATGGAGAAGCACATTTTATTACAAGCAAAAAGGGCGAGACAATTTATAATATACTTCCTCGAAATATGAACTTTCTTTTCGTTATACATTATTGAAATTTAAAGGAATACATGAATATTTTAAGATGATATTCATGTATTCCATTAATAATTCATGATAAATACATGATTTATTTGCTAGGATGATTTAAAAGTCTATGTAAAATAAACTTGAACACATAATAACAGTCTTTTTCTTTTTTTCTTACGTACAAAAGCGAATTCTATATTCTAAGACATATGCTATAAAACCTGTTGGATTGAGTTCTTAATCAGTTCGAAAATAATTCTAACATGACACTTATGTCTAAGTATACTCTTATAACATATGAATATTTTATATTAATTTAATTATCCAATTTTTCTTCTCTATTGTTCCTAAATAAATTTTATATTTTAAATAAAAAGTCCGAAATGTAATCAGATGGATGAATTGTTTTATGAACTAATACTAAGTTTATATCAGATTATCGCTTTTAAATAAATCAATTTTACAATGTATGAAATATTTTCAGTTTCTACAGGAGAATAGAACAAAAGTTCGTTTAAAATGAAGTTTAAACATTTTTACTGATCAAACGTGGTTTAGAATTCTACCATGAAAGCATATTATTTACACTTTGAAAAAAAAAAAAAAGAAATTCTTACTATGAATTTTCTTAAAAATAAAATATTTAATCATTTTCTATTCAAATCATGTTATTGTGGTTAAAGTTAATCCGTGCAAATGATAACGCAGCAAGAAAATGTAACGAAATAAGAAGTGTAAAATAAATAAGAAAATGTAAGTATGACAATTATGTTCAGAAGTAATTAATGTAAATGTATATAAAATATTTTGGTATTTTTTCTATAGTTAAGCATATTTCCATGGGACTATTGTTTTAGTCAACGACAAATGGTCACTCGAGTACTCTTCAAAATAAAGTGTTTTCTAAATATCTTTTTTTGCCGATATGTAATCAATCAATCATATTTCCACTCCTTTTCCCCTTTAGTGGTGAAATCTGTTTCTTTATAATACATAGCATGGAAAAATTTCTTTTACTATAATTTTATTTGTTATGATTTTGATCAAAAACATATCTTAAAAAAAGTCCCATATTCAATTTTGTCACAAGAACAATTCTCATAGAATATATAGAATGCGATGTTACATAAAAAGAAATGGGGAAAAAACAAAGCACTGTGATTATGTTGCAGTTGTACGTCGAAATCTTTGTCATTGAAGTGGAAAGACATGATAGATGGAAAAACAGATAAAAATGAGTGGACGAAACTAGCACCTGAAAGAAAAGGTGTCGTTTGAAGTGTTTACATGCAGTTTCTAGTGCCACTCTATTGAACATAAGAAAGGGAATGGTTTGTACTAGAGGGTGGTTAATTCTTTTTCTACATTGCCTCAGAATTTCATGCAAAGAACATATTTTCTTAAAGAATGAATAAAACACCATTTTTATGCGAAAATTCTCTGAGTGTAGGCTAGTTGTTCCTTCTGATACTCCTAACTTTTAATTCCTTCTATGTATATATACAGAAAAATCAAATTTAAAGCACGTTATTAAAAAATCGTTATCACAAACAAAATAAAAATGTATTTCATGATCAAAATAACAAAACATTGTAAAAAAATTAAAAGGTAATAAACGGCAAACTACAACAATGGTTAGTAAAAAATAGAAAAAAGTAAATCAAAAGCATATGAAAAAACACAAAATTTGAAAAAAATTGCAAGTAAAGTAATAAAAATGACTTAATATGGAACTGCTTTAAAAGTGCTTTAATATGCGTGGTAGCATTACTATAATATATAAGTATTTTTACTTTAAAATTCTGTATAAATATTTTGGAAACAATGATGCTTTTATACATTATTTCAAAATGTTAAAACAGAGAAATTTCAAATAGGTTAGCCATTTTTCATAAAAAACTTGGAATTAAGTTTTATAACAAAAAAATTTCCACCTGTGTTTCTGACTCCAAAATTCCATAAGAACCCTATTAAATCCAGAACCATAACAAATGGTTATGATACATACAGAACTAAATCTGGTAAAACATTGCAAGATATTTTGAAAAATAGTTTGCAAAACTTGAAAATAAAACAACAGTATTCAAAAAAAGTAAGGAAATATTTAATTCCATAAGCAATACACAAATCCAGTTAATTTATAGTAATTATTTTTAGGATCTTTTTTAATTTAATTGATATAGAGGATGTGATTGGAGCCGTTTGATTCTCTATGAAAAAAATAACTTAGAGAATATGATAAAAACTGAACAAGTTTCGGAACCTTACAAAGTATTTAAATCAAGAAAATTATATTAATTATAATAAAATAATATACAAACAAGTAAACGGCTTGCCTCAAGGAGGACCATCTAGCAACATTCTGTCTAATCTATACTTACATTTTTATGAATCGAACCACTTTAAGAATTCTTTTTACTTTCTATACAGACACATAGATGACCAATTAATTTTAGTAAATGTAGAGATTATAATTTGAACATCAATTTCTATCCAAACTATTTGGTTTTATTACAGACAAATTTAGTCTGAATATCTAGGTATGGAATTAGTTATAATTAATTATACCATATATATAGTAATTTTTATGATAGAAGAGGTGCATTTAAATTTAAAGTATACTAGAATGAAAGGATACGAGAATAGCAAATTTTATATATCCATATACAGGAACATTATATTAAACTTCTTGCATCATAATAAATCGCTGACTACTCAAGATAACGACAGATTTAAATATGTTAAGAAAATTGTTGGAGGTTATATAGAGCGCGATTATTTACTAGATAGACTAGAATTAGATTTTTTTGAAAAAAATATATTTCTATCAATTTGTATGATCGTCCATATCGATATGTATTTAATATTTCCCATTAGGAGTCTTCAAGACATTCTGAAGGATATTGAAATACGATTTCTAGAATATAAATTTGACAACTAAATATATTTATATTTTGATAAATTTTTTACAAAGAATTTTATTTTATAAATTGATTTAAATGATTTTTGATAATCACATCTTGAAAAATGTAAGTTTCTTCTGGAGTCTTTTGAATTCGGGAGAATTTGTAAATTGAAGACATAAACATAATGGCTATTAACTTTCATGACTTTCATGGAATTTTAAAGGTCTTTTAATTAAAAAAAAAAACAAATTCACTACACTACATTAAGATTGCAAAGGCAGCAAGTTAGTGATCTAGCTGTGAAGATTGCCTGAATTTTTACATAGTTTACGCTTACACATACATATTTTATTCACAGTACTCAAGAAACTTTTAACAACTAAAATTCAGCTTTGTGTTCCTTTGGATTTTATTTTTATTTGATTACTTTGATTTTGAAAAGTTTATTAAATATAATCATTTTTGGAACTTTTTCTTATTCTACTGAATTAATAATTATTGATATTCACATCATATATGGTAGCAGTGCGAAATTTTGGAGATTTTATTTAAAAGATTTTTTAAAACATTCACACTGTAAATCATACTCATATTTTACTGTTGAAAACTAGATTCTTTTACCTTTTGATTTTATGCATCTAAAACTTATGTTTGTCTTATCACTGTCTTACGTTTATCACTCAATCACTAAACCACTTTTCTCTTCACTTTTCACTTGCAACTTAGTTTCACGAATCTTTTTCACACTTTTACTTAATAACAAACTTTTTAATTAACAATACCTTTATTGTTACTTACTTTTTTTACTTTAGCTTTTTAGCTATTAACTTAGCTCACTTTAATTTAACCTTAAACTTCATATGAGATCAGAGAGTACACGTTAGGTAATAATAACAACAGTTCCTTATTCATTCAATAACAGTACCTTTCGCGTTTTCTAGGTGATCAGTGCAGATTACATTTAGCACTTAAACATCGCACGAATCACAAATTTTGAGTGTCAACTCGCTTGTTTACTTCTGCTCTGCTCGGAGACTCGTTTTGATCCTTTCTGAGGGGGTTGTGTAAAGGACATCTTACTCTCAATCTCTTAATAAAACTCCCACTACAGACAGGCTTTAAATACTAGAAATAACAGAATGTCATAGGATCTTATGAATTGATTCTTACACTTATTTTGAATCGATTTCAGATTCTTGCAAGCTTAGATTCATATATGTTTTGTTTAAAACTTCATCTAAAAATTTGAATTGAAAAATTTTGGTTTTAAAATTTTTTGTAATTGAGGTATCTTGACTCTTATTTTCTTGTTTCTTTTATTTAATCTGTTACAATTTGCATTTTGAAGTGATCCAATTTTTGCCCAGCAAGAGGCATTCGTGGAGGGTTTGTACCATAGGACATGTTGAACTCCACAATTCAGTCTCCAGTCTGAATGTGCATGTTTTGTTTTGTTGGGTATTCAATTTATTCTATTTGTTTCAATTTTTATTCAGTTATTTTATTAGTTTTTATCAATGTTTTATTCTCTAGTTTGATTTTTGGATTTTATTTGTTCTTTTATTTATTATGTTATTTTTTAATAATTGTTATATATATATGAAAGTAAGAATATATATATATATTCTTACATGTGTTCGGTGGGATGCTTTATCTAGAATATTTATAAACTTCTTTCAATTTAATATTACTTTATTCCTGTTGGTTTATCTACATACAAGCGATCCTATTGAAGTTGCAGAGAAAATTAGGAGTTTTGAGCGATGCTTATTACATAACAAGAAACAAAGTGAATAAGGAGATAAAGAGATCGGCCAACTGCCAGCATCAGCGTATATATCCAGTAAAACGGTGAAGTCTCGAAATTCTGTTTAGGTTACAATAAATAGAGATTTCAGATCCCAGTAGCATTCATACGACTTTTCAATGCAAAGGGGACAGTTACAGTTAATAAGCGCATGAAAGATGATTGGTAGGATTTCGTTCGGTGTTCAAAATAGAGAGTATGTCGAAAATGAGAAAGAAAGCAAAAAAAAAAGAAATGAAGGTGATATAACGTGGGTTCGTGACACACCCAAAACGAATACACTCATATACACAAGCTCGCCCACACGCTCACACACTTCAAAATATTAGAATTTCGTGGTAATTTTCTTCTGCTCACTGCTTTTTTTGAAACTTTCTCCAGTTTATTAATTCAAATCAGATTTTTTTTTTCATTTCTGGAAAAAAAAAGAACATTTCGTTTTAGAATTTATGTTAAAGAATTTAATTTTCAAAATGAAAAAAAAAAAAAAAGTTTTTAAAAAAAAATGTTTCAGCGAGAAAATCTAACATATTCTAAACCACCATGAAAGATGGCATTAGAATTAAATAATGAAGGACAGTTGTCAAAAATTATAATGATGATTAATTCGAAAACATCGTTCATCAGCTTGTATTTTCATACTGATGATTCTTCGGTTCATCTTCGAATTTTCATGAGACTTATATAGTTAAGTTACGCAAATACACTTATTGCCATAAAAATTTGAGTACCAAGGAAGTGTTGTCAGAATAAAATAAAATTTTGCATACATAAGTACAACGTTTCTGTAAGTAAGTGATTACGAAATCAAAGATAAAGGATCATTTATTTTAGGGGAAAATACAAATGAATGGAGATTTTACTACTTACTTGGACTACCTCTAGCAAAAATGCATGAAGTAGTACTGCATTAGGATATACAATCCCCGTACGATGTCCTGCGGCATCTCGTTCCACAGTTGCTGTAAACGCACCTATAATTTGACCAAACTCGTAGGCTGTCCAACTTGTCGTCCTAATTGATCCTAGATATGCTATACCGGTGACAAATCTGGGGATCGAACAGGGCAAGGAAGGGTGGAAATGTAATCCTGTGAAACCCTTTGTTGTATGCGGGCGAGCATTGTCCTGTTGAAAAATGGCCCCTAAGAGTCCTGCATGAGTGGCAACACATATGGAGGAAGAATGTCACAAGCTTACCTCTGGGGAATCATGGTGCCGAAGATCAATATTAGGGATGACCGTAGTGTCGTATGCGGTGGCACTCCATACCATCACACCAGTTGCAGTAACGATGTGCGCTGTACAGCGAAGGCAGGATTGAGACGTTCACCACCGAGCCTCCCCAATGTACACGATTGTCATCACTGGCCAAATTGAATTTGGATTCCTCGCTAAAGACAACCTGATTGCATTCGGTTGCAGTCCAATCCCTTCGAGCGCGACACAACTCCAAACGGAGGAGACAGTGAGTGGACGTCAATGGCAGTACACTTAATAGGAGTCGCAATAGCGACTGTCCTTCAATCAGGCGCCTTGCGATGGTACAGACCGACACAGAGAACCCTAGTGAAGAAGCTGCCTGTGTATGAATTGTGGACAATGAGACAGTTAGCTCTATGCATGTGTGTCGTTTGATATAAAGGTCTTTTCGACTATTGGTCTGTCAAGGGCGTCCTGAACCTGGCAGCCGCCTGTAACAGACCTCTCTCTTGTCCAATGGATAAATAAGTCGAGTCGGAATGCCATAGGTGGAGAGCTACTCACCGAGGCCACCACCCGCTTTCTATTATTTGTATGTTTCTTCCCCTCTTGAGCTCTGACAGCTGTCCCTATTGTCTCCGATGGCGGCGCAATAGCATCTCTAGTTAAAAAGCGTCCCTCTTCAACAGATTAAATACAAAGCTCTGCTTATCTGTCTTATAATCCAAGGAGAACAAAGTTATGCTATTACGCAATGCGCAATCGCGCTGTATTTCTAATCATTTACATATCTGTCTGACCCGTACTTTCTTGCGAAGTTTCATATCAATCCTACCCTTGCTTCTTGGTGCTCAAATTTGTAGGGCAATGAGTGTATATGCTTTCATTTTCCAATTTTGAGCTGTATTTTTTGAGAAAGCAAGTTGACTTGAAAGTCAATACTTATTACATTTGTGGCGTTTCCCTATTTCTACTTTTTTCGTCATCTTAAATTACAACTTAAGTCTTAGAAGAGATATATTCGGTAAATAAAAAAGTATTCGCGGTAATCTTCAAAACACTACATTACTTACGCTATTTAAAATTTTTTCCCCTACCAGTTCCCAATTAATCAACACGCTTACTAACAAGTTTCTCTAAAATATCATGCTTACCTGAATACGTGAGTCCTAGACAAAATATTAAATCAAAATATGGTGAACTTTATACAAGCGGAATCGTATCTTCATTCTTGCACGCTCAATTTTTGTTCAAACATACACAAGTATATTCCGCGCATAATTCAATTCCTTCTCACACTTGCTACTCTTACTAACTTTGGCTTCACTTATATGTCCGTTTCTCCCTGTCACTTCATTGCACTTCTTTACTGAAACTAATTTGGGTAATCATGTTTATTTTGGTTGGATCGAACTTTTATTTTTGGTAAAATTGAATTATAATGATTCCCTAAGGTAGTTAAAAAAATAATAATTCATCGTTATTCATTTCATATTTTATTTCTCATTAAACTGATTAAAATTAGAATTTATAAGTGAAAAATATGCTGAAATCTACAAATTAACTCTACGTTATTTATATGAGACCTGTTGAAACTCACAACTTCCGCATAGAAGGCCTCTACGGCTTCCAGACACCAATGAAATGAACATTTACAGCTGCAGTTTGTAACATAATGCACATAAGGATCCTTTAACATGCAGAATAAAATTTATTCAGTTACATAGATTATTTCTTATAGAAATAATTAAACTGTGACGGCTGACCTTTCCGGGTTGCCTCTTGCGCCATAGCTAAACTCAATGTCTTAACACTGAAAGCCAATAAGTTGATCAAAGAGACGTTAGAACCATAATCACAATATTTATTAGCTGTTTGTTAATATAACAACGATTATAAATGCTCTTCCGGACAAGGGCCTTAACTGTCTTAACTCAATCTACCAGTAATAATCTAACTGACTCTTACCACTAAGCCTTCCTTGACTTCAAACAAACATTAACCGACCGATAACTTGAAACGGCTCTCGGCTCCGACTTCAACTCCGACTCTGGAACAATTGCTGAACACTGGAATCACCCAACTTCAAATTTTCGAACCACTCAAACTTCTACTTTAACCTCTCTCTTCAACCTCTCTATCGCGACTCTCAGTCTGAGTTTATATATTTCCTAACTCTCCTGCTTCACTTCATTTCTACCTACTTTACATAATCACATTTCATTTCTGGTTGAGAAAATGTTGTTTAGCAAAAGTAATCAATCTTAATTAAAAGTCCCCAAGGTTAGTGAAGAGAAACCGCGAATAGCCCAACGTTCACAAAACTTTAACATTAACTATATATTAATTACACATTATAACAAATTACTATTAATTGTAAAGATTTAATTTTTCGTATCCAAATCTTTATTATATCATTTATTTGAGAATTGAAATTTCTATAGAATGAAAAAAAAAAGTAAATTATCTGTTTTTTGTAAGCAAATAAAAATATAAAATTCATTTAAACTTTAAAGAAATCCACTATTCTTTGTAATTTTATTGGAAACTTTACAGTTATGTAATTATTATTTTATTTACACTAGAGTAATATACCTTTAAGTTAATAAAGTTAAATGCAGTTATGTACAATTTTACATATTGACTGTGAAATATTCATCTTCATATTATAATTTACAAATAATAAGTAGAAGTTCTATCACAAACATTAATTTATTTCGCTAATTGGGAATAAATAACGAACGTTTTCCCTTTTTTCTAAGAAGTTCATTGGAATGAAAATCTTTTCAAAAGCCATCACCACAACTTTCCAGATAATCTTCGCTTTCTTTAGAGCAAATTCACCAGAATCAAACGAATGTTTTGATTGTTGCTTGGTTTTCAACGAAAAATGATATATCCTGGTTTCATAGACAATGACAACTCTTTTTCCCGTATTAGGAATTTGAATTAGCGGCAAATGGCTGCTAGGTAGCAATTAACCAGTGAATCAATGTCAAATTTGTTTTGGTACCATTTAATAGATGGCAGCACACAGTTTTAACATAAATGTGCCTTATTCAACTACTGTCCAATGTTTGAAACACTCCCGTTAACTTTTTCCCATAAAAGTAATCTCAACTCATGTGATATTTACTCCTTGTAGCAATTTCATATGCTTATGCAGATAACGTTATTGATATTAAATTTCCACATTTTGAAAAGAACAACTCTCATTCAGTCAAACTATTCTTCAAATTACGCAGTAATAGAATTTACAACAGAATCAGAAGAATTTGAAGATTATGTTTTTTACCTATTAAGGAACACGCTTTGTCTCGATTTCTAGATATATAATTGGACATTTCTTTTTCTAAAATAAGAAAATTTGATATATTAAGAAGAAATAAGACGTTTCAAATAAATTAAATTTTAAAGCACTAAATTAGATTTTGATTCGTATATATTGTTCTAAATGCCATTTTATACTTGCATTTTTAAGAGATTTATCAGTATTCAATATTTTTAAACTAATAATAAATATCTGATAAATAAAGAGGAATTTAAAAGCATTCTTAGCACTTGCATATCCTTAAAAATATTTATTTATGTGGAAATTCACTGTTCCAAATTATAAGCAAAAATTATTTTCTACGTTCGATTTTCTATTTTTTGAATGAAAATTTTAACACAATAAATACAATACACACAACAATTCACAATAAAGTTCCGATTTCAAGGAAATTATCTAGCTTTTATCTGAGAGGATTTTGAAAATGATAAATAATATCTAAGTATTTTTCTCAGGATATTTTCTCTCTCTTCAGAATACAGAAACCTATTTCGAAACTCTTTTTTGCTTTAGAAGCATATATTTTGTTTATCCCTAATCATGCATCACATTAGACTGCCACTATGCGAATAAAGCGCATAGAATCGAGAAAAGTATGGATCTCTTGTTTTATACAACGATTCTATTCTATTGTTACCCAAAGTCCTAGTTATTTTTCCTTCTCTCATATCGCTTCATATATCCTAGTCTTACCGATGTAACAATGGATTGTAATCCGACATTTCTGTGAATTCTTTCTCAATTGCACCCTCCAATAAATCCCACACTGGAGAAAAGGAATTTCATTTCCTGTATCAAACAGATGTTCCATCTCAGACATTGTTATGTGTTTGGATAGAAATGGAGAAGCGAATGTGTTAAAGTAACCTTACATTATCCTTGTATATAAAATGATGTGTATGATGGCGAAGGAGAAAAGTTTTTTAGATGAGAAGCAAGAGGATGTATATGGCTCTGAATCAATTTGATCAGAAATGTTGTATTTGTTCCACGGCTGTTTGGATATATTTCAACGAAATTTTCACTGAAGAGCTTCTTCAACCACCGTGTTTTTGGGATATTAGTTTATAATATTCTTCTGTAAGGATTATTACTATTCCTTTGATATGTTGAGGCGTACCCATATAACCGCTTTCAATGTTTTTCAAAATCGTTTTAGAGCTTATTTTGTTGAATCTTTAAACTTTCTTTAGTAATGAACATTGGAGTTTAGTTCACAAGAATTTTAAACGCAATTAAAATTAAAAGTCCTATGACTGTTAAATTTTGAGTTTCTTATGAAATTGAATTTAATATTTTTAGCAATAATTTATAATACTTTTTCTTAATTTATAATATATAATATTTACTATAATTTCTCTGATAATGATGAATATATTTGCGGTGACCCCACTCAATAAACAAGTGCGTTAGTGATGCCCCTTATATCACGACAAAGATCCCCATTAACTATAGTTGGACAGAGATTAACTGATATGTTTTAAAAAATCGAAAAGGAGGACACTTTTCAAGGAAGAACACAACCTACAAAAGGAGGACTATCCTCTCTATAGGAAGACTATTGGTCACCTTACTATTATTCGTATTACGAATTTAGAGCAGTTACTAACTCGAGTCTTCTACCAAAATTTGTAATTTTAAAAATTTTCTACTATCTCAGTTACAGCAAAACTGGATTTGAATCAAGTACAATACTTATAAAATGGGTTCGATTCATTCACCAGCTATCCTATGATTACTTTATTTTCTTTCAGCATTATAGTATGTACCTTATTAACCTTCTATCTATTCTAAGAAGTTTAAAACGTCTAATCTGTCTATCTAATGCTTTCCTGTTCACAACACTTCTATATATAGCGATATTAATTTACATAAGTCATGGTTCTATCACAAGGCGAGGTTTTCCAATCAAATAACGTCATAAATTATCCCAAAAGATTAGTTGAAGGGAAAAGCGTGGGAGAACTGGTCAATATTTTTTTTATTAAAATGCGTGTGACTAGCTTGATCTCTGAATTTTTGAATTTTATCATTATTTAACTGTTCTTTTAAGGGAGCTTCAGAATATTTTTTTTTACTGAGTTCTATTTAAGAACTTACTATTAAATTACTAGCGCTCTTTCTATCAGCTTTGTAAAATAATTAATTTTCAAACTTTGTCTTAATTTTTACTAGAAGGCTACGAGAAGAAATGTTATAATAATTAAAAATCACATCGTTGCTTACTGCTTCAAACGCTTTGTATGTTTATAAATAATATCTCTCTTAACTTGTTTAATTAAGTTTAATTTTAGTACATATTTAAGCAATTAATTACATCTATGTTTGGATCAGTAACGAGCAAGGTAGTACGGGTGAGCGAATTCCTCCAAAATAATTTTTTCAAGCGTAGTCAATTGATGAGTTGCAAGCAAATGAAACAAGCCAGTTTGTTAAAATATTTTTATTATGACATAGATTCCATCACGTTTGCTCTATCGACTAACACTTTGGGAACAATAAATAAATTTAGTTGAATTGACAATCTCTCTTAATAAATCAAACATGACTTTCCTGATAAATGAAGCGTGACTTCCGAAGTTGAGCTATTCTTCTATGTTCTAAGTAGTTCTAATACCTATCATAAATTAAAACTAATATCTGAAACAAAATAACAGTGCAACTCGAATACAGGAACTAAAATAAATATCTGCTTGAGATGTATCAGTGTTATCCTATTCGTCTGTCATCTTAAATATTAATCTAATCTCAAATATAAAGTCTCCAACTTAATTGCAAGCACAAATAAAGAAATTAAAAATAGTCCCACAAAAAAAGTTTAAGAATATAGTCAACGCAAAACTTATCAAGGCCTTATTTATTGTTTAAAAAAGAGAATGCTCTCAATTAGTTCAGTGTTCCTCAACTCGGATACTAATAACTTCTATAAAATATCAAATGTTATTTTCTCTCGATTATCAAATGTTAACGTCACTCATACTCTGATCTTACATGAGTTAATACACATTCGAAAAAACTTCAACCCGACAGTGTTGAGTCTTAGTCCCTATAGACCACACAGACATGCAATTAAATTACAGCTGCCAGACGCAATTAAAGTAACATTTAAGATGATAGATGAAACGCGTATTAGGACTACGTATTTCAAAAAGTATATCCTGCAAGAGGAGAATAGTTATACATACACCAAAGGAAACAAGGGACTTTTGTGAAAAACAGAAGTCATTTGTTCACTAATAGTCAATTGCCTTTCCGCTTCTATTAATAAATTGAGAAATGCTAATACTCATGCTTTGCATAAAATTGTTTTCAACAGTTGGATCAATATTTGAACAAGCACTCATCGTTTCATTTTTAAATTCACTTGTAGATTTAAACTGTCTGCTATGTTCCTAAAATAGTCGCATAAATATTCCCCAAAAGTTCTCAATTGGATTAGTATCAAGCGAGCAAGCCGCTTAATCCTATACGGTCACTTTCTTGCTAGATAACCATTGGAGTGTTGAAAAACATACTTCCCACAAGGAAATTGTTTCATAAATGGCAACAAATTTGTTTTCAGTGGAATGAATTAGATGCTGTTCATTTTAGATGTAGTGAAAGCGACTAGAAGTATTCCACGGCTATAGAATGCGGCTAAAACCATAACACTTGGATCTCCTAAATTTGATTGGAAAATTACTTTTCCTCTTTCCGTTTATGTCTCCAGTAGTGCTTGAAATCCATAAGTACCATCCACAAACTGAATTTTTTCATGTTTCTTCTGGAGAAATACAGCCTGCAACTTTTGTGTTCCATAGTTAATTTTTTAAAAGACATATTTGCGCTGATTTGAGATTAGGAGTGCGATACATTGCCCGAGTTATTGTTCTATTTTGAATTGAAAAAAGTTGAATAAATGTATTAAAAAGGATCTGAAATGTACAATATACTACTAAATATCCACCATTTTGCTATTTTGCCTATTGAGGGCATCAGGTTATTTTGCCTCTTTAAACTATTAATGAGGCTTAGTAAGTTATATTTATAGAATTAACTGAAATTTGTATAAAATATTTATTAAAATTCATTGCAAATCTTGGAAATATTGTTTTTATTCTAATATAATTTAAAAATCTATTATGTATCTTATATAAGCTATATAGTTCCTTAGAATAAATAGCATTTCATATAACATCAGTACGTTTTTTAAAAATTGATAAATTTTTTCAAAGTATTAGTTTCTCCTGATCAACAGCACCAAAAAAATATAATAAAAAATGAAACAAAAAAATCCTTTTATGGCTCGTATAACACCAATCTGCCATTTTTTATGAAAATGTTTGATGAATAAGAATATAAATCATGAAATTATTAATATAAACTATTATTAAAATTAGCTCTATAAATAGACTGCAAACTATGAAAAATCAACAAATCTCTCATAATAAAATATAAATTTATCACAGTTAAAAAGAGCAGTAACTCTTTTCTGTTCTTATTGAAACCAAATAAAATTAGTTTCAGAAAAGTTGTGAATTAAAAATAGCATGGAATGACTAACCACTCTAAAAAAAAAGCTTGGTTAAGTCAGAAAATTTGTTTGCTTATATTTTTTAATTTTACTTCCTCTAACTTCTAGTTCTTATATAAACATAAATAATATATATCAATCAAAAGATAATAATTCAAAAAACATAAAATAAACATAAAACAAGTAAAAATAAGCAAAATCGACTTTTTGGTCATTTTGAGAGGGTACCGTGTATTTGAGTTTTTGAAAAACATGACTATTAACTTGAACAAATTTTTTTGTTTTCTCTTTCTATTATTTTGTCATGCAACTTTTTACTGGATAATAGAAAAAAGGAAAATGGGTCATTAAAAAGCCCAAAAAGTTACTATTCTAATTTTTTTCAAATAACTTTAACAATCATGTCTCAGAGCTTTTTTTCCCTCTCTTTTTTAATTTCAAACTTCTTTCGTTCTTTTTGTGTATTAAAAGTAATGATGTAAGAATTTTTTTTTGAAAAAGTTTTAGTTTCTTTTAAGCATACAGAATTTGAACGAACAGATGGTAGACTGATTAGGTTTTTTAAGTTTCTAATTTATATCTTCTTTTGTTAGCATTTGAATTGTAATATTGTCAAAACTTTTTCGATGTTTGATGAGTTTAGTATTTCTGCATTTGCTTTTGTGTTTGAAAAAAAAAATAACAAGATTGATTTTTTTTTGTAGTTTGCAATGAAAACTACAAGTGTTAAAGTAATTTCTAAAATAAACAGGACGGGTTATTAGTATTAAAATTAACCGAGGAACAATTATTTTTAAGAAATTAACTTGAATATTCAGAAATGTAAAGAAGTTATACTTAAAAGTTTACTTTTCCGGGAAAAGGTATTACCACGAATATTTGCAGTTTGTTTTCGTAGAAAATAGCTGCATTGTACATGCATACGATTCAGTAAGTTCAGTTATAAAATATTTTATTTTTTTTTCAAACACTTCCTCACACGAGCCTTGATTTTAAAATAGTACCTTCATGATAGTAAACCTTTTATTAGAGATCCGATTTTCTAAATTTTTATCGTATTGTTTATTTATTATTAACTACATGCATCTTGAATGTAATGTGCATTATTTACTTTTTAATATATTTCCTAACTCTTTCCACGCAGTTGTACCAACGATTGGACAATTTCATCGGAAAATAAATCAGGAGGTTGCTGTTAAGACTAGGCTTTAATGACAGTTCTCATGTCATCTTCAGAACGAAAGTGTTGTCCCCTAAAAAGCTCTTTCATG
>BMAW01050655.1:39009-58842 GCA_019974015.1 Nephila pilipes
CGTAACAATCTAAGTATGCAAATTTCTAAAGGAGAAAGACAATACCAGCTCAAGGAAACAAAAAAAGGGAAAAATTATAAAATATTAAAGTAGACAATAATATTCTGTTCAGATAATATAATTAAAGCAAATGATAAATTATTAACTAGAAAATAATATTCTGTTCAGATAACATAATTAAAGCAAATGATAAATTATTAATTAGACAATAATATTCTGCTCAAATTTTAAAATCAAGACAAACAATAAAATGTTAAAATAGATAATAATATTCTATTCCAAAATTAAAATGAAAGAAACCGACAAGTTATTAAATTAGTTTTACCTTAAGATAACTTTAAATATTCCTGCAGTAAAATGAAAATATAAAATAAATCGTTATATTTTTGGTTTATTCTCAAA
The DNA here is from genome assembly GCA_019974015.1 of Nephila pilipes. Lineage (NCBI taxonomy): Eukaryota > Metazoa > Arthropoda > Arachnida > Araneae > Nephilidae > Nephila > Nephila pilipes. The sequence goes on from BMAW01050655.1 coordinate 39,412, forward strand.
ATTTATTTGAAAATACTAATAAATGATATTTATAATAATCCGATTTGTTCCTCAGAACTAAAGAATAAAACGTATAAAAAGGAATGAGCTCTTCAAGGGATTCTTTTCTCTGAATTATGAATTATTTATTAGTAAAATATAAAAGTGTATTTGACCGCTTTCCTAAACATTTAAAGAAATTAAAATACACTTGTTTTCAGTTGACGGTAATCAGATACATTATTTCGAACTTTACAAAGAAATTTTGAGTATCATAATTGTTCCCCCGAGTACCGTTACTGGTTTAGGCTTTTAATTTCAGTTCCATTGAGAGAGAAAGTGTGGAGTTAACAATCAACGTTTGCCCTCAGAAGATAAGAATTCCAGTTTATTTCATAAATTAACTACTGACTCCTTTGTGACAAAAATACTCTTTAAGCAAATTAATTATCAGAGATTTTAATTAAGATATCGTGTTATATAATAAAGGAAAATAACTTTTATCCTAAAACTTCTGTGCATTCCATTAAAATATTTATGGAAATACCTTTTTTGTGTCGTTTATCTTTGAAGTAAAATAAACAAATAAGAGTTTAATCATAGATTTTTAAAAATCATTTTAAGTAATATTTATTATTCTGGTTATGAACGAATACTTTTTGAAAGAAACTTCATTCGATAAGTAACACATCTACAAAATTTCAGCATTTCCGTACCGAAAAACCTCTTCTAAAAATTCCAGCTTTGCTAAATTCCAATTTAATTTATAAAATATCAATATAAAACTGCTTTAATTTTTCTATAAAAATGTCATTGAAAAATTACCTCTTTCTCTAAAATGCTACAATATTGACCTATAGATTTTTATTTAGAAGTTTCCTAACCAAAGTGACCCAAGTATTTATAATGCGGTCCAGGTCTGGAGAACGTTTTAGCAATATAAATTGTTGAATACTTTTGCTCTTTAGATATTCCTGAACAGTGATTGATCGATGCCATGGTGTGTTGTCTTCTATGAAAACAAATGTATCACCGACAGGATCTCGGAAAAGGTGAACATAAGGAAGTAGAACTTCATCAACGGACCTTTAGCTGTTCTTTTCCCCATATGCGGGCAAAAGGTGAGTCTACAACATTGATTATGACACTGGCCCATACCATGGCATTGTATGTCGGATATCAGAGCTTTTCCTGTATATTTTCTGGACGATATGTTGTACCACTCTCACGATCATTTGGCATCTCCAACCCGATTGCAGAACGAATCTACTCTCGTTTGAGAAGGGCATGCAGGCTGTTCTGGTTAGTCAAGTTTCAATGCTCATTACACCATTGCAAACGCGCTGTATGTTGCAGTCGGTACAATGACTGCGCATAACAGGACTGCGGATGTATTGGCCTCCTCCTCTCATATATCTCGAAACAGTTTATCAGGAGATCATCTGTCATCTGGCAGAAGATTACACATTTGCTATCTGCGGAGCTGTAGAGTGCCAGTTCTTTTGGCAGTGTATTGGAAGATCATCTGTACTCTGGCAGAAAAATACTCGTTTGCCATCTCCTGAGCTTTGGTGAGCCAGTTCCTTTGGAAAATGTGGCAATGAACTTGTCTCCTGCTGGCATCATACTTCTCCCTTGGCCTACTACATGCCATTTTCTACATATTCCAGTTACTTGAAATGTCTTCTAAAGCCATGAAGCTACATTGAGGTTGATATTGAGCTCCTGGAAATATGTGCTATTTTTCGCTCTTCAATCTTTTCAACAATACGGCTACGTGTAAAATCATCTAAATAAGTGGTTCCAAGTCTTTTACACTTGTGGAAAGAGCAAAAATTACAAAATATTACGCGGACTAGAGTCAGCCAAAAATATAAAACAACATATAAATAGATATTTTATTTGTTGAATCTATTGTAAAATACAATTTTAATTAGTTGCACAGCTGATGCTGCTTATTTTTATAATACATTTGATATATGTGTCCTGTTTATGTCTTTATGAGTTGAAGTGCTGCATTAAAATTTTAGTCGATTTCTTTGTTTAATTTTTATCTCTGATGTCGTTGAAAAATTCTTTCACATAAATAGGAAGTCGAAAAAACTACAAACAATTTGATAGCTTTATAAAAGATAGATGAATATTCTTTATCTAGAGATATCCAGCATTGTTGCAATGCCTCTATTTTGTTTCTGGTCATCCCCTCTCCCAAGAGTAACATCTGAAAACAGTTCGATCAGTTTTTCCTTGTCACGAAGGTGAAGTGCGCATGAATTTGCACCTTCCAAAAACATATTACTTATACCCAGAGGATACCTTTAGGGATCTTCAGATTCAGGGAATTTCGTTGAATATGACCTTTAGATTGATGTTAAGAGATATCTAGAATTTTCCGAAAAGTGAGAGATGTAAAACGTGTAAATCGATCGATTGTTTTTACTAACGTAGCACTGAGGAGCACCTCATGGGCTACTGGCGATTGACCTTGTAATTTCCAAAACACCCAAAAAAACATATAAAATATTTATTTCCTAATTATAATGCATATTTGAAAGATTTTATTTTGATGCTTACATGTTATCTATTCTGTTAGAATTATATTTGCGAAAAGTAGTTATGAGATTTATACTACCTTAAAAAGGACATTAATATTTTTAATATTTTTATATCTAACCATTTGTCTACGGACCGACACCTGTTCAAGGACAAGTGGTTGGGAAGAACTTATCTAATGTCGGGAAGACATATCGAAAAATTCACACACAAATATGTCGATTAATTTTTTCCTGTCAAACTTTCACTTGGAACAGTAGCTGTCCGAATGCGTGAAATCCTTTAAATCTCTTATTAATCCTATCGCGTGAACAGCAAGCGTGAAAAGGAAATTTTGAATGCGCTTTCCTCTTCTTTCTACACCCCGTATTTATTCTAATATTCTACATTTTGATTCTTTCATTTTGTAGGTATCATGAGGGAGAATGCCATATTTCCCTAGCAATTGTCCACCGATGTATCTATAGAGTAATAGGTAAAAAATATATTTATCTGCTGCAAAGTAAATAAAATTAATTATAGCTTATTTTGTAGAAAATCTTTCAGAATGCGGATATTTTCAAAAAGTATCACACCTACTTAAAAGTGAACAGACTTCGTGAAAAGTAAATGAGTAATAAAGTGGAATTTTCTTCAGAATAGTTATATAGTTAAAGACTTATCAAAGGACAGAAGAATATCGACGTAAATTAATACAACACATCTTCAACAATGGGTGATACATGACACACTGAGAAAAACTTAAGATTAGATTTTTTCATCCCTATCAAGGTAATACGCGTTTGAATATTCGTGCAGAAAAAGACTTAAGTTAATACCTGAAAAGAATGACAGATGATGTTATAAATTCAGTTCAGGGAAGGAACTGATGCCTAATCAGTAGAAAAGATTACTATAAAAGGATTTAGTTAAATTTGCTTTTCATTTTCAGTTCAACCTCATTCATTTCTCAAAAACATTTAATAGCATTTAACTTAATGAATTCTTGCAGAAATAATTTTTTTACATTTGTTTAAAAAATGTTTCACTTTTTAAAAATATATGACCTTTTGTTGTACTCGCTTATTTAATTTAATATTAATTCAGAAACTTTATTACAAGTACAACTTGAATACTGAAATTTATAAATATTTATTTTTTATCGTGTTATTTACTTTCCTTTTGCATTACATGAAGATAATAATTTTAGAAAAATCCTTTTAAAGAGTTTTATAAGAATATACATTTTTAAAACAATTAGATATAGATTGATTATTAGTTTTAGTATCTCTATACGCAATAAAATGTTAAATAGTTCCATTTTAAGAGTTCATTTATGCTTTATCTGGATCAATAAATTCCTTGAAGTTTAAGAACAAATTGATAGAAATCAAATCTTCCAATAAGTATGCAATAGCCCTTATGTTTCTTCTAAGTGAGACGTTAATTAAACAATACATCATCAGTTAAGTATGTAATCATTATTACAATACTATAGTATCAATCACATATGGCGTCAAGTATTTGAAAAACATATTTTGTTTTAAAGCCCATTACTTATTTAACATATTTCTCAATCAATCAATTGAGATGGCTTTCCCTCCTCTTCCCCCCAAAAAGATTTATATAGATTTTTTTTAATTTGGCATAACGGGTCTATAAAACTAGACAATGTAAAAAATATTTTTTTGGATGAAGTAGTTTTCATTTGGTGGTACAAGTACTCCAAGGAGTGCACGAGAGGCTGTTAAGGGGTAGCTGTACAGTTCAATAAATAAATAAATAAATAAAATACTGAATAGGAGAAATTTTGCTGACTGTTGTATCAGATAATACCCTTGAAGAACCTCTTTAATGATTAGAAAGCTTTGGGGCTTATCTTGGTGAGGAATACAGCGAACTTTCTAAAACCATCATAATGTATTTGTTGTTGTTTGCTAACACAGGAATTGTTGAATGGTTTTTTCCTCTTATACTAACCTAAAAATAAATAGAAAGATAGATTAAACACAACTCCAGATCTTCAATTGTATTTATCTTCTTTTGAGCCTAATTTTTAAAATTTCGTGATTCAATGCAGTCCCAAACATCCCATAAATTTTTCTTACCTTCAATCCTTTTGTAAATTTGTTTGCTTACTTCAAAAACACTAGACAGTGAAAAGTAGATCATTTGATTTAATTCAACATATCCCTTTTTTGGAAAAGTTTTCGTAATCTGCAATTGATGAAACAGATTGTGTATGTGTTGAAGGGGGATGTCGCCTAGAAGATTCTTGGTTGAGAGTACGACGACTGAAAAAGGTTGGGAACTACTGGCATGATGTATGATGAAAGATTATTTTGTTTCTTGTTATTGTTAGGTGTATGTGTTTACCTTTACATCGGGAAGAAATAATTGTGGTATACTTAGATATTAATCTTTCCTTTTTTTTTTTTAGCAGAATTCTTTTATTTAGCAGTTCGGAGGAAATGGATGAAACTAATTCAGTTTTACTTTGAAAAGATTTAAATTAATCATAAATAAATTTCATTCCAAATGAAATGTGTTTTAATGACAAATGCACAGGGAAAATTCTAGAGATAAATTTCTTCTTGATAGGTTTTATAAAATGAAGAAAGGATAAAACATTAAGTTAACATTTGATAACAAGTATTCAAAACTATTCTATAAAGAAATGTATTTCAAAACATATTTAGTATAAATGTTTTCCCTTAGATGATAAATTAACTCAAATATAATTTCTGGCGAAATTTTAAATTTAATTTTTAGCATCGTTATTGTTTTGTTTTGGAAAAAAAAACGATTCTATTTCTTTCTGTTATGGTTAATTTTGATGTAACTCGGTCTATTATTTCATCAAGAGAAGCAGAAATTCTTTTTTTACATTTAATTTGTCATACAGATTTCCGTTCATAAAAAATATCTGAGTATTTCACCATTTAAAGAAGATTCGCCACAAACATGAGGCCTTACAATTATTAAAATTTTCTACTGTAAAAAAGTTTAAAGAATCAACTAACTTAATTGGTAATAAAATCACAAACAACGATAACATAAGTACCAACTTCAATTATATTTTACATCATTACTTTTAAAATATATATTTCTGAGGGTACTATAAAACAAATTTGTTTACTATCCACAAATGAAAGAAATATTTTTAGTGAACTTGTAAAGAAATTGAAAAAATAAATCACAACGAATTTAAGATGTAACATATAATTTTGATACTTATTATGGAAAACGTGTAGACTCCCTTCCATTTTTAGGTTCCGAAACATATAGAAACAATTAATATTCAATTAAAAAGTCCATCAAGCAAATATGCGAAGAATATTTATTTTATTTAAGGATAATACAAATCAACGCCTTATTAGAAATGTGGAGTCATTACTATTTGGCGTTCTAATCAAAAATTATATCTGAAAATTCTACTTATCTCAATAATAGCAAAAAGGAACTGAAGAATAAACAGTTGTAATCTGAATTCGAATTATATATCAGTTATCAGATGATCACGTAACATTGTCTTGCACAAATATGGTGTGCAGATCAATCTCTTTAACCTTCTACAGATCAGTTATCACCTCAATATATCTTCCATCTCTTCATCTGTCCATATACTATTCATTACACATCATATATAAAGTAATACTGATTTCCATGAGTCACAGGTTTTTCACAAGGCGAGGTTGTCAAATAAAATAACATCATAAAACAGTCCGAAAGGTAGCTAAAAGAAAAACTGCTGGAGAATTCGTTTTAAAAATGCCTTTCAATATATAAGGATATAAAATTACTTAATTTCTTTGAATTCATGCGACATTACAATTATAAAACACAATTCATCATAAACTTCATTGATGTGAACTACAGTCAAACATCGAGGATAATATCTTAGATATTACTTCAGCTTCTATAATTTCACCCCGTACTGTGAGAGGATTTTTCGACATCAAGTTGAATTAAATGTACAATAATCCTTACTATTCAACATGATGCTTCTGGAGAAGCCAAGAGTTAACCTTTAACCTACTTGTTCCAGAGATTATGTCTTTACCACTCAAATACCCTAGCTTATCCATCAAATTTATCATTACGTAAATAATTAAACATTGATTTAGAGCTCTATATTCTTGTAATTTTGTCTAAGAAGCAGAGAGTGAGTGGCGTATAGCTGTTGTAGCCTCATTAACCAGTTTGGTGAGACGAGAATTGATGATGATGAATTCAGACAAGAATTTGGAGAGCAACAAAATTACCGAGATATCAAGATAATTTATTCTGCGTATTAATTGCTCTTTATGTGTATAATGTTGTAAATTACAGCTATTAATGTTGATTTGCTCTGTTTCATGAAGCTTTAGAATGGATGAGACAGAGTTCAATCAGAACTCATCAATTCAATCTGATGAGTTCAATGACGACGGACTTCGAAAGGGCAAGAAGTGTTGGGAGAAATGTATAATTCTGGAGGAGGACTATGAAGAGAAATTTTAAGAATAATAAAGAAAAATATAGTTTTTATCGTGATTATTTTTTAGTACTAATTGAAACGTTACGATACCTCTGGGTCAAGCCAATATTAATAGTTATAATTTACAACATTATGTACGGTAGAATCGATTAATATGCAGAGTAAAAATTGTATTCCGATTTCTAGTTTGTTTCTTAGTAATAATTGAAAGTTTACGGTGCCCTTCGTATTTCCACTTTTATATATAGTTTTTTGCAGGTAATATTTTTTTGTTAATTATGAGCGTTTTTTGACCACCTTCTCTTATATTAAACAAAAATTAGCAATAAAAATTAGTGAAAAACTGTAAATTTAATGGTGCTTTGAGATGCTAATTCAATTGTTACACTTATCAAAAAGAGTATCTCGTTTAGAAAGAAGACTGTTTACTGGTTTGTTTCAAATGTCTCATTAATTTTCTTTACAGAATAATTTGTATTCAAAATATGTTTTTTGCATAGGAGCATCATCTAAAGGACAGACTTACTTCCGAAATTTTTGAAATTTACAATCCTCTAAGAAAGCATTCGGTTGTAATATTTTTTTTAAAAAAACTCTTTAGCAGAACAAGGACATATTCTTTGTTGACGTTCTTCCTTTGAAGACTTTTTTAAGAACATTATTAAGGTGTGAAATCTAGTTTCTTAAGATTTTGAGAAACAAGTCATTAGAGTCTTTCTGTCATTAGAAACGAGGAGTGCTGCCTGATGGCAATCATTAATCAGTATTAATAACGTTAATCATTATGATCTTAAAACGAGCAAATAAATGACGATGATGTCATAAATAGATGAATTGTTTTATTTATGTTGCATTTAGAAGCTACACGAGGGCTATTTATGACGGATCTCGTAATTTTGAACCTTGTCGATTGACGAGGACGACACCTGAGCTGATACCTCCCTATCCAAACTTCCACAACACGCCAACTTGAGAATTTGGGACCTTGATCGATCGAACGTGCATTAAACCCGTTACATGGACTGTCTTTAGGGGCATCAGGGTTCGAACCAACGACCCGATGGAAACAACGCCACCCACGAGTTTGAACCAATCCTTCGCAGCCAATATGTTATGGGAACGCTGATAGTGTGTTATATTCATAATTTGTGCAATAAATTTCACGAAGTAATTAGTCAAATGAATAATCAGACAGTCAAATCTTCAAACTATGTTTATTCTTATCTCAGAATGATGAAAAAGCAATGTTAATATTACAAATGTGGAGCAAAAGCTTTCTCGTGACCTTAACCGGAGATGGACTGAAAACTCTAATTATCTTTATTACTTAAAAGGTGTATCAAATAGGGAGCAATTATGCTGCACCCAGTCTCTGGGTACTAAGGCTTCGCTTGCTCAAATTGCTATCTCTAAGCTCTGCTTAGCTTATAAACACGTACAATGTCACTATCTGGTCTCACTTATTCACTTAACTTCAATATTGCAATGCTAATTTACATTAGTCGTCGTGGTGTGTTTGCAAGTAGCGTCTATCAGTTCGAATAACGTCACATAGAATCCCATAGGTTTAGTTGAAGAAAAATTTGCATGAGAAGTCCATTACAGAGCGAAGTCAATAAGGAGTAATGGGTCTAACCCAAAAGGTGTCAGAAATTCACCAAATGCAAAAAGTTATCAAGATAGTATCTAGCTTGTAATCGTGTTCTTAAATAGTTGGAGAGAATTGTTAAGATTTATTGTAACAAAGTGAAGTCTTGGGAGAGTAAAAGGCTTCATAACTGGCAATCAATTATGTCGTTTTATATGAGGCGGGACTTTCATCTCTTTAAATCAATTATTTAAACTACGAATGTTTAAGGATTAAATGCATTTATTAATTTAGAAGACCAAATGAATCGTGTAGGAGGAGAAGAGAAGCTCTTTGAGAATTGAAATGAATGAATAGCTTATTACTTTAGAAGACCATTTGTTGGTGTATTCAAAATTTATTAAAACAACTAGATTTAAAATCAATGGCTGCATGACTGAAATTAAAATACCTGAGATACAACACGTGGTGCGATGAAAATATTGGTGAATTTAATAGCCCACATATTATGGTGGTTGTGAATATGTGTATGTCGCGTGCGCGAAGAGTCTCCGTGAAGTATGATGGGTGTCAGATGACATCGTGTAGGTGTTTGTGCCAACTTTGACGAGAACGTTATTTCAATGCGTCGACGGGAAGGATACAAGGTTGCCGCAAAGAGAAAGTGCCTTTTCCTCCTATAAGAACCAATAATATTTTTAAGCATTAATAGTGCAATGACTTTCTATGGGCATTTCAACTGTAAATTTAGAGTTTAAGATGGATCCTCTCAAATTAAAATTCTCTATTCTATGTTCGGGGGAACCGCGTACCATATGGATACTGGTTGATTTCACCATAGTATGGAATATTGGATGTTGCTACATCTTAAAGTAACTGATTTTTAAAGTGTAGTAAAGCTCTTTAAATACAAAAATAAAAATTACCTGCCTTAAATAGTATAACCTAATTTATCTTTTTTTTTTTAAAATTCGAACATGATTTGATGAAACAGTCTTATACCTGCATTGGTACTTCTCCACACAATACATAAAGTATTCGAGACCCTGTTTAATTTAATGCGAAATTAATCATCATTATTACACGTTACTTTAAAAGTTAAAGTTTTCTCGGGCCTAAGAAGTCCCATCAGGTGATGCTCATTTCCGTTTCTGTGACCTTTGGGCCTATGGCGCTAATTATCAGCTTGTGTTCAGATCGAGTGGCTATCCTCACGCTGGACCCCATTTAATTTTTCAAGTGAGCTTAGCATTCATTTATCGATCCGGAGGGATGAAGGCCTGAGATGACCCACAACTAGTTACCCAAGCTACAGGGAATCGAACCTGTGTCGGCAGTACTCGCAATCTCACATGCCAGCACCGATGCCTCTAAATGTTACTTAACTGAAATAAAATTAAGTCTCGACTTTGCTAATAATTTTAGTTTCTAAACAGAGAAAATACTATATAAGAAAAGAATTTTATATTTCCCATTCATATGTAAGTATAGATGAATAAGATTTCTGTACTTTATCAAGAACCTTATTGGATTTTACATTAAATTTTAATATTATGATATGGAATTAGGAAGTAAATTGAATGTTTTGTAATTTGATTATACAAAATGAATGCCCACTTATTAAAACCAGTGCAGATATTTCCTTATAATACTATAATTAGAGCGCAAACATTAGTAACTTTTGAACAAATTTGGACATCCTTAATGTAGAAATCATAATAACCATATTCGTAATTATTTTTCTATTTCAGGAAGAGGATATAAGTAGTTAGTAAATAATACACTGCACTTCAAATAAAGTTTGGAATTTGTGATTGTAGCTTGATGCATATTCACAGAATGAAGGTGATACAAAATTCTCTGTATATGTTATAAGCATTTTTTACATAATACTTTGGAAATTAAGAATTCCATATATACCAATAAGTTTCGGCAAATATCCTATTATTTATATAGAGTAAATTTAAAAAACAAGAATCAGTAATAATTAACAATTTCAAAATGTATTAATTTAGTAAAAAGAAAATTAGTAAAATGTACACCTTCAATAAATAAGTCTGTTAAATATTTTCTTAATTCAAAGTTTATATTTCTAATTAATTCTTACAAAACGGATGAACGAGTTTTGCAATAATTCCTTGAAGGATAGGAACACGGAGGGATTATATATTTAACTACTACACAGCATTTATTTAAGGCAAGTTAACATTATTAAGTTTTAGTTTAGTTTTTATTAATGTCACACACGAGGGCTATTAGCGATGGACCTCGTAATTTTGAACCAAGGTCAAGTGACGAGGACGACACCTGAGCTGGCACCCCCTCTCCTAACACCCACACCACACCAACGGGAGGACTTTGGGCCCCAACAGATTTAACTTGCATCAGCCCCGGGTACACTGCGGGTCTTTGGTGGCCAAGGATCGAACCTGGGACTGAACGAAAACCGCCGGCCACGAATCCGAAATCTTGACCACTAGGCTACCGCGGCCAGTAACATTATTAAGAAAAATATCGATTGAGAGCATATAAATACTTATGAATTCAAATTAATTGTTATTTAATTTTGGTGTTTTTGATACAAAATGTCTTTATTCGAGTTAATTACGGATGTGATTATTTGTTACAGTGTCTTGAAAACTACTCGTTTAAGTGAACAATTCTAGCACTAACTAATACTAGATAGATAGTTTAGCCCAAGTCTAAGGGTAGACCATTCATTAGGGAAGGAAGGACCACACATGTTGGTTAGAATTTTCACATCACGTATTTGCTTCAAGTGTTCTTACTACGTGACTATATTTTCAGTAGATGGAAAAGAGAAAGATTTTTCCCCTTGGAGAATTTCTGGATTGTCAAAATTATTTTACTTGGATTCCCAAAGTTAATTACATAATTTGTATTCTGTAATACCTCATATATTAACTTTTATTTGTATCTTAAGAAACGATATATATGACGTGCCAATGTGAATCGGAAAATATATTAGTTCATATGAATGATAAGAATCTAAAAACTGCGAATGTAAGAACTTTGTCTCATATTCGGAGCCTGAAATGCAATGTGTAACGTATGGAACTTAGTTATTTAACTATTTCTATTTAGTTTTTACAAAATATTTTCTGAACTATAATACTTTAAACTATAATCAAATTTCCGATATGAATTTTATCATAAAAATCATGTTAAAAGTGATGCATATGATATATTCTAATACGTATTCTTTTATGAGTCGAACTGCGAGATTTTTTATTAACATTTACATCTTTGATAATATTGTTTGTTTTCATATGTGAACAATTTTGAATATTATAAACAGAACTGTGCCTAAGTCACTGCTATATAAAGCACCGATTAATTTGGAAAAGAATTCGGTAATTACGTATTTAATTACAATACCAAAAAGATGTGAATGAGTGATAATGAAGTTTTCAATGGCGCTTGATCCAGAAATCATTATGTTGCACCTAGCAAGGTGTAATTAGACGTTGGATAAGAAAACAAAAATTAGTTGATAAGAAATAGGGTTCAAATAGAAAAGAATCATAGGTATCCCACCATGGAAAAGTAAAAGATCACTTGGATGAAAATGATGCTTGTAATTACTTGATAAAAGTAAACCTTTGAGAAGGCCACAAAAAAGTAATTAAAAATAATTTTTAAGGCATATTAGTAATAACATTTGTGTTTAAAGGCTCTTAAACACAAAAATTATTACAGAAAAAGACATTACAAAATAACCTCTCTTATAAATATTTTCAATGACGTATAAAATGTAAACGGTTTTATTTAATTACGAAATAATTCGCCTCAATGCAACAATTATATGTACATTTTTATATTCCATTATTCGGTTATACAAGTTTGCATTCCAGAATATAGTCAAAAGCTTCTATTCTTTTCCCAAACTATTTAAAATATATTTGAATTTGAATCTTTTTACAGAAAAGAAAATTAGGAACGTAAAAATTTTCTTGTTCTCTCGTTCTCGGTGCGCTTTAAATTCAGAACACACGAGTACTTAAAAATTATGAAATGCAAAATGCATACAAAAAAATCTTAATCTTCAACCAAATTTGTCAAATCCTTAACTTAATTTTAGAAAAAAAAATTATTCTAATTTTTGTGTCAAAATTCTCTTAAGAACAATCGGATTAAAGAAAACTTTTCTGCATATAGTCTATAACATTAATTCAGTTAAATACTGATTCTACGAAAATTATGTAGCGGATTTATATGTTAGAGATCGGTCATTGGTATTTTCCATTACTTTTTGGGTTATGGGTTTTGTTCTCAGTCGCGGAGGATATTGAGCGATTTTGAATGCCAGGAAAGATTCCAACACTAGATTTGTTGATTGACAGAAAATTCCCCCAGTCTGGTTTACAGTACTCTAAACAACTAAGCTAAGAGCAATTTTTTCTCAGGTTAGGTAATAAGACATTTTAATTTCGGTCTTCGTTGCTTAAGAACACCATCGCGTACTCCAGTATCTTTCCGATGATACTGAATAATCAGGGAAGTTGCTGAATAAAATTAGAGAATATTGTTTTTCTAGACACTACTGCAATGGATATGCATCGCCTCTCTGTTGTATTGAGTTTGATTTTTTTCAGACAATTTCCATTTGATGTCATCCTATGTCTCTAGTTGAGATGGTAGGTCTTTTTGACTTGTGTGCCTCAACCGGTATATCATTAATCATGATTTATGTCTGAGTGTCTTAGCTACACAAACAGATGCAAATCTTGCGTCGAGGGTGTATGCAGCGAGTAGTTATAAGCTTTGTTGCTATCTAGTGTTTTACTATATCACCAATTTAGGGCTTGTTCTTTTTCTCCACTTTCGAATGATTACTTTTATAATCCGTAGTGGAGTAGCCATTTGAACTTGATGACGAAAGTGCATCCAACCCCTTTTTTGTCAAAGCAGAAAAAACTCCTTCGGTCTGTTTTTCTGAACCCTTAACAACTAAGTTAAAGGGATTTTTAATCAGGAAAGTTATCAAGGCATTTTAACTTCGGTTGTCGTTTCTGAAGAGAGTTACCGTAACAGCACAAACCTATTTAAAAAGAATCAGTTTGAATAAGTTTTTGAGAAAAAATTTAGAATTCATTTCTTTACATAGAGTTAAATAAACCGTAAAATAATATAGAACTGTTTTAGGAAATATAGTCTTAAGATTGCATTAAAAAAGAAAATATAAAACTGAATCTTTACTTAAGATGAAAATCTCAAGAACAAATTCTTTCAAAAACCTGATTGAAGAATTCTGAATGAAGAATATTATTTAACCGAAGGTGTGTTGTTATTTTAAAATTAATTATTTGAAGTTCCATATATAGACTAGATCCATATAGACAATTTAATATTCAATCTATCTATATTTAATGGAGATTCTCGTATTTTAGGGAGAGGGTCTTCCCTTTACCGAGATTCCTATATGAGACTATGATTATGACACAACTTTTGATAAATTAAATTTAATGTTGATAATTAGCTAGTTTTAGTTTTTACACAACTATTAATTTATAATGGGAGAATATTCACACCTTTAATTAAACAACCCGAGAAGGCAGCTACATATATTTGGAATTTGTAATGAAAATCATTTTGTGTGAAAATAAGCTGTAACTGAAATTTAATAACTGAATTCCTTGCAATTTTTTGTTTGTTTTTGGTTTTGCAGAAATTTTTAATTGCAGGGTTTTTTTTCTCAAAAAAAAAAAAAAAAAAAAGGGGAGAGAGAGAGAGAGAGAGAGAGTTCTCCATAATTGTTGTTGTGGAAAAATATTTTATAAAACAAACATAAACTGAAAAAGAATTTTGATCTCCGCCTTTCACATTGTTAAATGCATAACTTTTACTTTTCCTGTTAAATGAAAAAGGCGAAGGTGCTTGTTTTTAAGGACACATATTGATGAGTAATTTAAACAATAATAAAAGATAAGGAGACGTAATGTAAGTTAAACTTTTTCCTGGTATTTACATAATTTTTGGGATTGGTTTCGTTGAAAAACTAATTATGAGCTCAATTACGTAAAAACATCTACACTCAAGGCTTTGAAATTCTCACATAATGAAAAATTTATAATTGACACAAGGAATGATTAATGCACAGCAAATAAAAGTAATATTGATAATTAAGTATCTTCAAAGGGTGTGTATTCTACAGATAAATATATTTAAAAATATGCATAGAATTTTTTGTTCGAAGCTCGTTGTAACATGTGATTTTTGACTAATTTTTATCATTCACAAGAGTAAGAAGAGGGATAAATTAAATTACTAAAAGTTAACATTATCCTATAAGAGTTCTTGGTATATTTTTAAGAACTTTTTTAAATTTTGATAAGTTTTTATGCCATATTGTTTCTAGAAATGAGATATTTAATAATTCCAAAGAGAATTTTTTTCCTTTTAAGTGATTAAATTTTTAATATATTTTTTATTCATATGTCATAATTATTAACTTTTAATTTAACGTCTTGAACTCAAATCTGGTTATAAATCAGGCGGCGGATTCAATTAACTAACTAACTTAAGAACCTGAAATTTTTTAAAAATATTTCCTATCATTTATTACCGTTATCCAGTTTCGAACATTAAACAAATCTTTGTGATACAATCTTTTGTTTTCCTCACATCACTTTGGTCTTTAAAGTAACTGAGACGTATTCGACGAAGAAAATGAGCTTAATTTATGTCAAATGTAAGTAATACTATTTATTTGAATTAAAAGCAATTAAGTGAAACTTTAATCTTGATATATCTGAATACTTATGTAATTGTTTATGCAAATAACCATTTATATACGTAAATAATTATGTAGGAACAATTAATAATCCGTAATTATATCCGTGTGTTTACCTTTACGTATATATGTCGCAGCTTGCATTAATCGCCTTTTTTATTTGACCACCTTACTGCGAGATCGTCTTTAAGAAGATTTATTTATTAATTAATTCTTCCGGGAGAAGCGTGCTACAACTCAACCTTCTGTTTATTAGAATATTATTTTTCTATTTACTTTTTGAAAAGAGCTTTATAACTATTTATCAGGGGATAATTGCCTTTGTTGCTCTATATCTCATAAAACCAATCAATTAATCAAACTGTTTATCCATGTAAAGTTTTCTTATTTGTAAATTTTTAAGGATTCGAGGGCCGCTGTAGCCTTGCGGTCATGGTCAGACTCGCAACCGTCAATTTTTGCCGTGCCGAGGGCTCGAGTCTTGTTGCCATTAAAGATCCGCCGTGTAGCCGAGGCTGGTGCACGTTAAATCTATTGAGACTCAAAGTCCTCCCTGGCGTGATATGGAAGTTAGGAGTGGGAGGTACTAACTCAGGTGTCGTCCTCGTCTTTTAAGCGAGTTTCTAAACTACGAGGTCCTTACGAGTACGTTGCCGCAATTAAATAATATTGAATTTATTGTATAATAGAAGAATGACTCATATTATCTGCAAACTAAAATAAACATCTACACACCTTGCTTATAATGTACTGCATTTATAACTTTAAAACATTTGCAGGGCACTTATATAAATACCGAACAAAATTCTAATTTAAAAATTTTTATTTAATAAAATTAAAATTATGGTTCGAATTACGATTTTATTTTCTTATTTATTTTATACAAATATTATGCAACACTTAAAATTTATATATGTCATTATTAAATTGGTTGGTTTAATTAACATTGCACTAGAAGCAACCCGAGGTCTATAGGCGATGAAACTCGTAATTTTGACTTCGATCAAGTCACGAAGACGATACCTGAGCTGGCACACCCTCTTCTAACTTCCTGCATCTCACCAAAGGGAGGATTTTGGGTCCCGACAGATTTAACGTGCATCAATCCCGGCTACACGCCGGGTCTCGAACCTACGTCTCGATGAAAACCGCTGGACGTGAGTCAGCGACCATGACCACTAAGCTACCTCGACCATAAGTCCTTATTAGAAAACAAAATTATATTCATTTTACAGGAAATAAACTCATTTTATTATATGAAAAATGTCAGCATAAAGGATGAAACAGATTTTGTAGTAAGTGTACCAGAATCTCAGAAAATCAATTTTGAAAAAAAAAAAAAGTAAATTAAAGCAAACGAGAAATTTCTTACTAAAAATATCCTTAGTGAAATATTATTGTTGCTGCAAAATAAAAATTAAAAATATTTCTTCATACGAATCTAGCCACGTATAAGTCAGAAACACTTTTTAAACTCCTGATTCTATACTGAAAAAAAGTTGATAGAAATATATAAAATAAAAAAAAGGAAACAGATAACTCCTGAAAGGGGTTATTATGCGGAGAATTCACAACTATAATTTTAAACTTAAAAACTGAGACGAAATGCAGCAGCAGATCTGATGATTTTCTGTTTATGCAAAATGATGTAGTGATTTGAAAGAAACAGGTCATCGTTTAATTTTCCTTTTCTTTTTCTATTTATCACTTGGAGGAGCAAACGAAACAACTTTTTGTTGTAAGGTGTGAACTCGAAGTAGAGAATCTTTCCGTTTTTTCCATCATCGTCAATGTGAGTGTGTGGAAGTAGAGGTTTATGTGCACCTGCGATCGGAGACGTTAGAAATGGGGGGAAATAGAAATTATTTGAGAAAAAAAGGTCGAAAAGTAGAAGAGAATCGCTAGGGTATCCCAGGTGAGCCATGTTTACGAAAGATATTAAACTCCATGGGAAAGAAAGTGTTTCTAGGGTTCCTTGGAGCCATGATTCCTGTACTTACCTGAAGAAGGTAAGCTCCTGAGAGAAACATCACCATCTCAGTGATTTTTGAGGGTCATTGCTTAACAACTCTGTAGTTCAAGAAACTTCATAAAACTGTGGTCAAAAATTTCTATTTATTTATTGGCAAAACTGTAAGTAAATTGCATTTGTGGACAAAATATGTATAAAAATCATTTATAGACCCCAAAATTAGTATACACATACATAGAATTACAAAAATTATCGTTACCCTTTTAATGATGGCATTTTTACTATAGGCTGGAATATACAAAGTGTTTCGAAACTCATAGAAAAAAATTTAAGGAGTGATAGATCTAAATAAGGAATTTTCACAATACAAGGCATAGGCAGAGAGCAAGCTGTGAACCGCAAGACGGCGTTGTAAAGATTAGCGGGTAAATATATAGCATTACACTATATTGTTTTATTACCGTTATATGTTAGCAACATTCTTAAAAAACCTGATTTTGCAATGCAAAATAGATATAAACTAGCTGTAGAGGCAATAGACATGAAGAAGTATATTGAACGCAATAATCACTTCTGTTTATAAACACTATTTATTGGCGGACGGCGTCCCGTCCTACTCCTTATTACAGCGTTCTCGCTCTCTCTCCGATACAAATAAAAAATATGTAACTCATTCGAATCACGAAAGCGCCATCTAGTGGGGTGTACACTAGCAATAACAAAGGAGGAAAAAAAACCAATTGATGTTAAAACCCGAAAGAAGTTGTTCTGATTTGGAGAAATTCTCGCCAACTTCAAGGACATTTAAAACAAAACACCAATGTAGAACATATAGATGTGAAAGAAAACACGGCATTCTCTTTGGATTCCTACTTATCACTTGTGAGTGCCAAGCAGAGAACTTTTTGCAGTTGGCGTGTTATACGTACATTTGAGGGAGGAGTCCATAAGCCGTTCGAATTTTATATATTTGGCATTTCAAATAAGCGAATTGTCCGCTATCTTGGATCTCCATAAATAGGATACGTGCTGAAATCCACTCTTCTTCAAATAGGAACAATGGATAAAATATGGAATGTATTTTATCTTCGGATGCAAAAACGATATTAAATAGATATAACTTTTTGTTAAAAATCTCATTTTGGTGCCTAGCTAACCCATATGCTTTGAAAAAATGAAAGAACTTAAAGTTAAGTTGAAAGTGAAATAATATTATTTCATGTATTCCTAAATAATGAAAATTGCTTATTTCTTTAGCATTTTGTAACCTTGTTCTTTTATAACATCCAATTTTTTTTCTTACAAAAATATTTTATATCTTCCATATTTGCCTTTTACTGACTATTTAGTTATTCAAAATAAGAACATATTAGCAAATTATTAAAATTCGAAACTTAGAATGTATTTTCTAGTTAATTTCATCTTTTTCTTGATTCTAGTTCTAATGAACTAAAACGACTTTTATTTCTTCACGTTTATTCTTCGAAAAGGGGACTCCTTTTTTTTTTCTGCAGTAATGTAATGCATACTTAAATGGGCGGAACATAGTTACCTTTATTAATATTTTACTCTGAAATGTTAATTTGAAAAACTATCTTGTTTCTTTAAAATAATTTGTTACATACTTTTCCTTAATGAAAAATTCATAAATTATTCAATTTATGATAATTTTTAAGGAATTATTATCGAAAAATGCTGTTAAAAGAAAAAAGTTTAAAATTATAATGTTGAAAAATAAACGGAACATTGTATTTACTTCTGTTCAAGTAATATTCGTGAGGATTTAGATGATAGATTCAAAACCAATGTCAGACAGTGAAGTTAATACCATAAAATATAAATCCAATAGTTGAAAAGTGAAAATATGTGATTAAAAGTTATATTAGAATCAATATATATATATAATTTTTGATACGTATTTTTATAGCAAGATATTTATTTTTAGTTTTTGATTAATGAATAATTGTTTGAAAATGAGTTGGAAACATAGTTCTGTAAGTAAGACCATTTATAAGTGGGGGTGCTAGCTTAAAAAGAAAAAAAAATATCTTCAAAGAATTCAGAAGAATTCCATAAGGAGAGTTAAATATTCGCATGATTATATTTGCGATTCCTACCAAATAAAT
>BMAW01050661.1:0-19363 GCA_019974015.1 Nephila pilipes
CTTTTTTCTCTTTCCTATAACACGTGCTTGATACTTTTATAAATCATATTCTTTTCTTTCTTAATAAAATCCGTGGAATATAATTTGCAAGCATCTATGATGGGATTACAAAGAGCAGAAAAAAGCTTAAGAATAGTGCTAACATTATAAATACATATAAAATATAATCATTGTTTGTAAATATGTCTCATAAAATGTATGACGAATTTTACGCATAAGTCACGAATTTTAATGTATTTATTATTCTTTATCTTTCTTTTTCTTTTTTGAAAAATAAATTTTTTTTAACTGGCAGAAATTACAATGCGCTCGCAATCAGTTAAGATTTGCTTCCTAGATGTTGTGTATATTGACAACGAGTTTTGTTTTAAAGTGTATAATCTTCTTTTTGGAAGTAAACTCTTTAGAAGCACTTTGTTTAAGTTGGTAGAAAGGAATACAAACTCTTGAAATATTTTATTTAATTTGTAATTGATAAACGTAAAGTGATACAAACGAAAAATACTTTAAAGTATGTATGTGTTTGTGTTAGAAATAATAACAAACATATATAAAGATAATTTGTTTATAAAGAATAATGTATGTTAATTTAAAGAAAATTAAAAACAAAAGCGTTTCACTTCACACATATTCATTTTTGATGGAAGATCTTTTTCACACTTTGATGAGCGCAGTTTTGAACATTTAATTTGGAACAATATATGCAGTTTTAATTCTTAAGTTAAGACAATTTATGTTATTACCATTTACTTTAATGGAAACTTCGTGTGCTAAATTCTATGGACATTATTATTCAACTTAAAAATTTTAAAACTCATTAAAAGACTGAATTGATTCCAATAATCATTTCAAAACAAATAAAATCTACTTCTTAAAATTTTTTCTTTGAATATTTTATTAAAAATCTTTTTAAATATGCATTAGGTTTATGCTTGTATTATACTTTATTTGTTATTTAATGTTAAAAACAATTATATATGAGTTACTAGAATGATAAAATAATAATAGTTTTCTTTTAATTGGAAAAAAACTACATTATAAATTAATAACTGAGCTTAAGTTAAAAACATTTTTATACTTTGAAACATAAAATTTGTAAAAAGTCTTTTAAAATGCAACTCACAATAAAAATATTTGAATTAATGAATCATTTTGCAAAATTTAGTTTATTTCATTAAGGGCTTATTATACTCCATCATCGTATTAATAGTTGCTTTCCAAAACGCGTTTAGAAAAACGGAAATGAAATTGTTTTTCATTTTAGAATCATAAGAGAATTAATTTTCCTTTAAAATTTTAATTTTTATACATTTCATTAAATTATTTCTTATGAATTTATTATAATTTTTATATGTTCAAACCTATTATCTTTATAATTATGTTATTCTGCATCAAAGAATGAGCCACACATCTTCAAAGATTTTTCCTCACATAGTCAAAATTATATGGATGTTTGGATAAGTTAATTTTTTCCCTCGAGAAAAGTTTTTTTTTTTTACTATTCCAACTTCTTTATACTATTTCAACTTCTTTAGAAAGAGGTTAAATTTAAAAAATAGCATTAGTTATTCTGAAATATTCTGATCGGAATTCTTATTCAAATAGTTATGAAAATATTTTATGGACTAATATATTATTTCAGGCAATCAGGCAATGGGTTTCTTTCTGATAGAAATTTTAGGTAAAATAAAAACAATAATTGATCAAAGTCAATACGTAGTGCTAGCATTTGAAAAATTGATTTAATTCTATTACCAAATTGCAATTATAAATCATGAAACGAAAGAAATTTATTTTTCATTTAAGAATTTATTGAACTTTTTGAATGTAAACATTTTCTTTCGTAGAATTTGAAAAAACTTTGCAAAAATATTTTCACCAGATAATTAATTAAGGAGTATAAAGGGAGAGGTAACGGGTAGAAACGCTTTTTATCCAATAAAATTTGTATATAGCTAACAAATGACGCACATATCCGTGTTATCATCAAATAATTATTCTATCACAAAATTTAAGTGTAGTTTTCTTATATTTGAAGAAACCTTAACTCTAAAATTTAAATTCCTTTATATCCACTCAAGAAATTGTTTTTGATTCAAACTTTAGATGTAGTTAGATATGCAAAGTGTATTTCATTAAAAAGTGTATAAAATTATATTGTGCAGATGTTAATTGCATTATAAATTAAAAACAATGTAGAGTAAACAATAAAAATAGTTTTTCAAAATTTATGATTTATTTTACTCTGAAACATGGTTCATAAGATATAACATAAAATATAAATGAGGTATAATTTTAATCATTTAAGCATATTCTTTAACAACTAATATCCATTAAAATACTATAGAAATGTCTGATTATTCATTTTTTAATATATTTCTCATTTTTAACCACTTTTTAATGTATAACTAGTTTTTGTTTAATTCAAGTCATGAATAATAAAGTATTACATTCAACTTGTACTTCAAGATACAAATAATTATATGCGTCCATATTTTAAATTTGTTTTACATAAATTTTGAAACTACTAGGTTAACACGATTTTTAAGGTTTTAGATGTTTATAGAGATAAATTTGTTCTTTTTATATGATTTCATCTAATAGAAATAATACATTATTTAAATAATATCCTCTTCATATCATATTAATATAATATAGAACCATTTGCAATTACGAAATGAAATATGAAAGAATTCTTAAGACTTCAATAATTATTAGAAACTACGATGGTTTTTAATTCGAATTAGTGCTTTATTGGATATTCATATACATAAAAGTGTTAATAAGTTGACATATTTTTGAAAAAAAATTAATTCAGAATTACATTATATTTCCCAATAAATTTACTGAATATCAATCGTAAAGTGGAGCATACAAACATATATTTAATTTAAATTAGTTTTAAACGAAAAATAATGTATTGCCATTTTTCTTATCATTATCTTTACATTTTTTTAAGGATTTTGGCACATTAAACGAGACTGTACATATGTAATAAAATAGTGAATTAGAAAGTTTTGTTTGTATATGTATTTATACCCGAGAGGGAATTATAAAGTTTTAATTATTGTTAAGAAACAAAGCAAGATATCTGAATAAAATTTATATTGCATATTAATTGATCCTTATATACATAATGTAATAAATTACAGCAATTAAGGTTGATCTATTAGATTTCAGGACGATGTGGCTTGAAGTTTTAATTGTTATCCAAAAATATCGCAATGTTTTAAAAATTTTTAACGTAAAATGAAGATAAAAACCTAGTTTTTATTTATTATTCTTATACCTTCTCTTCATTGCCACCATACAAATTTACACATTTCTCCTAGCCTTTCTTGACTTTTATTGGTAATCATAACAGATCTCGGCAGATTGAACACTATTTCGTACATATAGTAGTTTTCTTCAATCTATAGTTTCCTAAAACCGAACTAATCAACTTTAATAGCTATAATTTGAAACATTATGAAAACAAGGATTATAGTTAATATAAAGAATGAATTTCATACAGGTACCTTGGATACTTATTTGTAATATTTAAAATTGAACGGTACATTAACAGATATATATATATATATATATATATATATATATATATATATATATATATATATATATATATATATATATATATATATATATATATGTATGTAACATTATTCCTATCGACTTTGTAAAGTAACATAATATCAAATACAGTCGTGAGGCGTAATTGAATTTTCACTTTTATTTAAGCTGTGAGAGAGACCATTTTCATTAGGTAGTTGGTTACATCCTTTAAGTAAGAAGAGCAGAACAATTGTATGAAAAAAAAGAGCAAGCAGTATGAAAGAGAGAGAACGTTTTTCGTTGCGTTTTTTGTTATATAATTAGGGAAATTCTCAAACGCTCAAGTAAGCACGTGGTAAGAATAAGGGGATTCCAGGGAAATATAGTAGATAGGAATTAAAAAAGGGATTTGTTTTTGATAGATTTATAATTAGTTTAAGCAGAATTAATCCTTTTCAAGAGCGCGTGATGTAATAAAATTATAGGACACTTTTGAATAGGAACAAGAATGAATCCCTTTACTTTTGTATTAGGAATGAGATAGAATAGAAGTTAATTTATTATTTAGGATAATTATTGAATTAAAAGTTAAATCAATATTAATTTTCTTTGTATTTTGTTTCCACCTAGTGTGTTCACAAAAAATATGCTTTTATTTTCTATTGCTGTGTTCATGAATTTGTATATTTTATTATGTGTAAAAAACCACATGAATGCTGGTATACTCACAATATTGCATTACATTTTTTTTAATTTTGTAGTATTTTATCTATTTGAGTTTTGATGACCGTAAAACAATGATATACATTCCTATTTAGGATTAGACTTTTACTTTGTGGACTGAAACCATCAACTTAAAATTGTTTTATACGAATTTATGGTACTTTTGCAATGTATTACTGTATTCATGTTCCATATAACCTATTGTAACATGTTGTCATTTTCCTTATATATGATTATTTGTGGTGATATTTTGTGTGGTAATATTTCAATTAATTGATGTACATAATCTATGCATTTGTAACTTAGTATTTTTCTACTTAATTATAATTATGTGTGTTTGGTAAAGATGAGGATTCTTAGATAGCATTCCTTTAACATTAATTTTGGATATAATATTAATAATAAAATTTCAATATTTTATTGGACTCTCCGATAAGGTACGGTTGTGTGTTAGGGCCCTTAATGCACATCCGCGTCGTTTTGCAGCTGTATGGCGGGCCAAGGCTAGTTTTAAGCGCTGCCTTGCTTTTGCTTGCTTGGCAAAGCTGCTTTGCTGGTTTTCAAAAAAGGTATAGTGTGAAGTACGCAGCCTAAGCTATAGCTTACAGTTTTACTTTGCCGCTATGGGCCTTTGCTTACGGCGCGTATGCTGGCGTTTTCGCTGCGCGGCCAGCCGTTGCCGGCGCCAGCAGCGCGCAAAGCGCCAGCCAGCGCAAGGGCGGTGCGCGCAAAGCGGCGTAATACGTTACATTAAATCACATAATTTTTCCCCTCCGCAAGACGCGGATGTGCGTTGGGCCTAACACACAACCGTACCTTATCGGAGTGTCAAAAGAAAAAAATCGGTTTAAAATTTAGAGTTATATTTAAAAGAAATAAGTTACACCTAAATAATTCATATTTTAAAATTTAAAATCTAAAAATTTTTATGCCTTGGAATCCTCTATTCTTTAGAACAAATACAATTTTTAAAAGATATTCAAAATATTAAATACTAATTAAAGATAAATTTGTTGTAGTAATGTGTTTAAACATCTAACAAATTTGAACCTAAAAAAATACTTTAAACAACAAATAGAGATATGTGGGTGGCATTTTGTAAATCAAAAAGTAATACAGTACAACAAGTATAATATTTTTAAAAGATTAATTTGACAATTTTTAAATTCAATTGCATTTGATCACTGATGACAAGACTCTGACACAGTATCCAATACATTGTTTACAAATTTTCCTTCTACATGCACTAGTGAAGAAATGGCCATGTAAAATCTTAAAACTTGCTTTTTTCTACAAAGGTGAAATGCTGCATATGGAAATGCAAGTAAATTGTTTACAGCCATACAAATTGTGCAAAGGTAAAAGTATGTTTGCTATTTATTAAGCTTGCTGTTTTCCAGTTTCAAGCAAACAAACTTTTCGGAAGAAATGTGGCTGATGTTCAAAAGATTGTTCTCGTATGTCAACCAGAAGAAGCAGCTCGCTTAACATGGCTACTTATATGGTCTACTGCTTAAATACTATCACCTTCTTGCTATCTATGTAGCCTCAAATCGTATAGCCTTTTTAAATACAAAACACTTTTAAACTTAAAGAAAAGGTATACCAAGTATTCCAAAAAATTTTCTTTTTTTTCGGCTTTCTTGCAAAATAAGGGCTGTTGACCTTCATTTAAAAAAAAACCATATATTCATTTCAAAAATATATAACATTTCTTTTCTCTCTATATATGAAATATTCATTTAAATCAATATATTATTTATCATTTCTCAAGTAATGCTTTAACAACAATATGCTTCATTCAAATCTAAAATATTTCAATAATTATTCAATTCAAACTAAAATATGTAAATTCATAGATATTTTTTAGAATATCCACCACATTGTGATCTAATTAAACATTGTTCAAATATTTTTCTAATAAAGCAAAATTATAAAATTTAAATCATATTCATTTATATAGCAATACTACTATTTTTTCTAGTTTGTTTACTTTGTAGCAATAATAAGATTTCACTAGGTTTCCAAAAAATGTCACTAAAAAATATTCTGAAATATTAAATATAAACAAACTTTGTTTTTACTTCACACACAAAATAAAATGTTATTTCTTACATATGACTGTGGCCTAAAAAAATCCATTTAGAATTAAATTCAAAAGCTATTTCATCTATGTATAATAAATATCACATTTTTTTTTTATAGTTAAAACTTTAGAACCAGACACTTTAGAACAATTCCAAACTTTGATAATATACACAACACATGGTGTAATATTATTCAAAAACACTTCTTATAACATTTAATCAAATTCAAAATATGTTAACTTTTTTATATTTCATAAGAACCAAGTATCAAAATTTAAATGAATACCAATTTCAATTACACATCAGGCAATGTTATCACAGAAAGTCAATTTACAGGAATAGTGCTTTAAAAAATTACTAATTAGATATTAATTTAATTTTTTATAACTTAATAAATCCTTGAAAATTCACTAAAATTTAACTTAGTTGACGCAATCCCAGATGAAATATATATTTTTTTCTAAGTTCACATACATGGTAGGCTTGCACTAAGCCTTCAATTAAAACCACTTTGTTTGTT
This sequence comes from Nephila pilipes, assembly GCA_019974015.1. NCBI lineage: Eukaryota > Metazoa > Arthropoda > Arachnida > Araneae > Nephilidae > Nephila > Nephila pilipes. Next base: position 6,883 of record BMAW01050661.1, read on the forward strand.
TCTGAATGATATAGGTCGGCCATATTGGAACATCTCAAAAGATACGTATTGAAAAAGTCCTTGAAAAATTGATGGAGATATTTAATCGGCATTGCAACGTATCGATGGTCGTAAGTAAAGACGGCATCACTCGTTGATTTCGCTGGCGGGCTTTATGCGGGTTTCGGGTATGATTCCTGACGTCGGAAAGCGGAATTTCAGTAGAACGCTGTTTCGGCACGGTCCTCATGTTATCAAAATTAAATCTCACGTTTCCACCCAGTGAGGAACTCTTATCCTGCCGGCTAAAATGTAACATTTATTCTATCGACTTTGTAATGCAACTTCGTCGACTAAATGTAACATTATTCCTATCGACTTTTGTAGTAACATAATATCAAACACAGTCGAGGCGTATTGAATTTTCACTTTGTTTAAAGCTGTGAGAGAGACCATTTTCATTAGGTATTTGGTTGTTAATTCATTTAGTAAGAACAGAACAATTGTATGAAAAGAGCAAGCGCAGTATGAAAGAGAGAGAACGTTTTTTCGCTTGCGTTTTGCTTATACTTCAGGGAAAATTCCCCATCAAACGTCATGCTTAATGTGGTAAGAATAAGGATTCCAGGAAATATAGTGTAGATAGGGAATTAAAAAAGGATTGTTTTTGATAGATTTATGTTTTAGTTTAAGCAGAATTAATCCTTTTCAAGAGCGCGTGATGTAATAAATAATAGGACACTTTGGAAGGGGGAAATAAGAATGAACTCTTTACTTCTTTGTATTAGGGAATGAGATAGAATAGAAAGTTAATTCTATTATTTAGGATAATTATTGAATTAAAAGTTAAATCATTACATATATATATATATATATAAATATGTATGTAAAAATCCAAAATATTAGTCTTATAGAACAGATGTTTATGCATATTAAAACCGTTAAAAAAAACAATTCACTCACCTAAGTTTTCAATCCTGAAAAATCCTCACATTCACCATTCAAAGTAATAGCTCTTCACGTGCATCCTCACTTTAGTTGTATAGAAGCTAATCATTCGGGTCCAATTCTGTAACTGGTCAGTCGATTTCCGTTTCATCATTATCCAGTAACAAATCGTTCTTATTGTAGTCCATAACCTTTGAAATTTCTCAATTTTTGAAGGATTTGATCAGTGTTTCTAACTTCCTTTTCTCCGATGATTTGATCTCGAAATCACGCAGCATATTAAGTGACACAACCTGAATAGCTCCATTCTCATTAGCCTTCCTCTTCGGTTGATTATGCATTTTATTAATTATATTATTGGAATTAAAATAACAGATAAATAAAATTAAAATCAGTGGGCGTTACAAATTTACCAGTGGAGCCATAATTTACTTAATCTCATACAGATCAAAGAACTCCTAAATCTATATTCAAAACTCAACTCCTGTGTACACTGTTAGCTAAATTTTGCAGTTCAATCATTAGTAACAAAAATAATTATATTTTTGAAACTAATGACTTCTACAATCGATAAAGAGATCTTTGAGCAAACTCTGTATATAGACAACAATAATGTAAATATCTGTAATTAAATGAAATTTTTATTATTTATAGTTATTATGTCATATCTATTTTTATCGACGAACAAAAATATAACTAAAATAACTTTTTTCAAGAATACAGAGAGCTTCAATTGAGAAATTTGAATTCATGCAGAAATCTGGTCTTGATATGAGGTCTTAAGAGACAGGTTCTCAATTCTAAATAAAAATATAGATGTAACAGTATAATGTATTTCAATTTCCTTAAATTCCTTAAAACATTTCAAAATCACTTCATTTAAATGGTTTAAATAATAATTTTGAATAAATATGTTATTTAATCTACCATCATCAGCTATAAAGATATGCAAACAGCAACGATTCCTATAAATCCTATTTTTATCTAAGTATTGATATTTTACTCATGCCCCCTAATAATCCTTGAAAACAGTTTAAAATCATATTACTTTACCGTAAAATAAATACATCATTGAATTCATCTGAATTCATCTGTTACCAAACACCAGTTGAAAATCTAATCAATAGTAAACCCTATGTTAATAACTTATCTGTAATTGAATGAAGTTACATGCATTTTAAATGGAATGATGCAGTCAGTCTATATAAGGCTGACATTCTGATTCAAATTTGTCAATAATCTTGATTTCTAGTAAATTTCTAAAATTAATTTAAATTAAAGAATATTTTGCCATTATCTTCGCTGTTAAGAAGTATTACTAGAAAAATTAATAAACAGTTAAATTAATTCTTTTGATATGCCTCAGAGATTATATATATGTGTGTGTGTGTATCTATACACAAAATGTTTTACTGCATTTCAATTTTCAAAGATTCAAAATAACTTATATTTCTATACAAATAAAACTTTACTTTCTAAAAATACAAGTGTTTAATCGAGCTTATCAAATTATCTCTAGAAAAATAAAATTCAGGAGATAAAATTTTTAACTACCTGCTTTAAAAATGCTTAAAAATTATCTAATAAGTATATTTTTATGATATAAGTTGATCTACATAAATGTATGAATAAAATACATTGCAACTTTAAACTGCACAAACACTTTTGTATCACTCAAACAAAGCCATTATTATACTAAAATTAAACACCTAAAATTGCGCTAATTTTTGAGAACACAATTTTACTTCATTCGTATTTATCATTTCTGTATATTTATAAAAATGTCTGGATATGTTTCGTGTTTACTCGTATTATTTAAAAATAATTGCTATGTACTGCAAAACATTTTTTTTTACGTGATAAATTTCCAAACATAGCCTTCTTTAGGAATAACTGTAAGCTTATGGAGTTAATCCAAAAAATGATTTGCAAATACTTTTTCTCAATTTAATGTTGTTCGTTTTTTATTACAACTACTTGTACATTTGAAAACACGGACACATAACGATATTTTGTTATCAGAATTATCTCTGTCAAATTTGTCAAAACTCGAACTCAATTGTTTTTATTCAGCTGATATATATAAATTTAAATAGCCCTTATAATGAGAATAGATTTTAATGGCTTTTTAACATAATTCTAAAGCATTTATTTTTATTAATTAAAATATTGAAAAGTAATATATTCCCAATCAGCCCTTATACAAGTTACAAATATTTTTCAAATTATATGAAATTAAATGTGAATCAAACACAGGAAGAAAATTATTATTAATTTTTTTTTCCTAATTATTATTAATTTTTTTCCTAATCCTAAATATTAACAGAATATTTTATTTTAAACTAACATTCCTGTCTGTTGTTCAAATAAAGCTTATGAAACATATTTTTAAAGTAAATTTTCAAGATTTCTGAAATTTGTAAATTATTTCATTAATTCATTGAAGAGCATTTTAACTATTATACTTACAAAATTAATTTACATGATCATATGTATATATATATATATATACATCGGATTTCCTAACAATAATTTTATAATGTACTTGAAAAAATCATGCTAATTTGAGAATATTTCCGAATTTTGAAAAAATTCAGTAATATTGGATAAACGAAAATTCCATTGAAATTAAAGAAAATATTTTTTTAAAAAAATGAACTTCTTTACAATAAACATTTATTACATACTCCTACAAAGGAGAAATATTTTAAGGTTTGTATATAAAACTATGATTGTTTTCTCAATTTTCTTTCAGAATGCATTCCAATTGTCATTTTTCTTTATTTGAGTGTGATAATAAAATGTAAATGTAATTATCCCACTTAAATAAACCGTTGAACTATGCATTAACTAATTGACATAAACTTTGAATTGTGTGCTAATAGCAGTATATTTTAAACAAATAATTATTTCATATTTTATTAAAGAACCTTCTCACTTTTTGGTAAGAAGTATGGAAACTTATGTGTAATTTAAATAAAAGACGTTTCCATTCAATTTCAAAAATAATTATTTATTTCTATAAAAAAATGTTTATAAAAATTTATCATGTTATGAAATTTATCAAACATTTTATCCTATCTTTTATTCCAGGAGCATTTATAAGCTTTGAAATCTGTTCAAATAATTAATTACCTAGCAAACAGAATTGTTGCGAAATTCGTTTTATCTGATTTAGGACTTCTTGTGTTATTTTCCTTCAATTTCATTTTATAGTTGTTTCTTTCATTTTAAATGATAATTATGTTTCATAGAATATTTCTCTTTAAAAGCTCGAATTTGTAAGCCGAAATATGCATTCTTAAAGAAACTTGATAAATGATTTCTATGAACGATAAACAACTCTCCTAAACCAATAAAAACTACTATTAACCTGCTTTTCTAAATTAAACATGAAACTCAAGGATGAAACAATATTTATCACCTACTTAAGAATTTTAAAGTTAATTATATTCATATTTAAATACTGCACATTCACTAAAATAAAAGAAAACTATTTTATTAAAAAAAATATGCTTTTTGTTTATTTGTGTTATATCACAAATTAAAAAACAGAAGATTTTTAAAAGGATGTCTTCATAAACATTTATAAAACAATATCTTCTTCTTTCCAAACTAGTCTTTATAGCTTAAAATTGATGAAGTTGATGTCAAGTATACATCCCACTCGTTAGAAATAATTGAAGATGACTTCCTAAAATAATAAAAACTCTTAAATGGTTGCTCGAAAATAACACATTTTCTGTGAAGTCATACAACAAAATATTCGAGTATACCAGTAATGTTTTTTTATACTGTGCGCTTAAAGTTGAATAAAATGTATTTTATAGTGAATTTATTCATATATGAGTGATTTTCATATCTGAAAAGCACTTTTATAATAATTTTCCTTCACATTTTTTCTTCTTGTTGATACAATCAGAACACATCTTCATAAATTCACTCAAAAAAATTATTTCTATATTTCAATAACAATAACCGCTTGAAAGTAAATTTATTGATTAGCTTAAACGTAGTTATAACTCTAAATTAACTTCTGCATTAAATCGGCGATGAGAAACTTATTTTGATTTACGATAGTAAATAAAACATAGATTATTTATCTAAAACAGCGTAAAATCACATTTATTCTTCCCTCTTTATGTTCTTTCAATTATCTGATTCTTCACTGATTTATTCCCTTAACTTACTTAAAAGGAAACTTTTTTCTCTAGAAATTAGTAAAGAAAACACTCAAAAAGACTAGTCGGTACATAATTTATACTAGCATTTCTGATTCGAAAGGGTGAAACAAAAAAATTATTGTGGAATGGTTAAACCAAAAATATCTAAAAATAATGAAAATGTATTTATGGTGAAAGTTTTCTTTGCTTAAGAAAGCACGTATCTACAATAACATCTCAACAAATGTTTCATCGATTTTTCTCTAATAAAATGGGAAAAGGATTTTGATAATAGATTTTCACATGTACGTGATGATTCTGGTCCAAAGAGTATTAATGTAATTTATGAAGCAGTAAGGAGAAAACAAAATAAGATCGAGAAGTAAATGGAATAGAAAATAAAGTATAATATAATGTGTGTGTATGTATGTGTGTATTACTCATAACAAACGAATCACACAAATGTTTATTGATTTGAGAAAGTTTCATGTTATTTCAGTTACGCGAGGCTTAGAATGTATTGATTTATTTTTATTTTAGTTTCTGATATGCTTTTTTTAAATATTGGCAAAATTAAATATTGTTTTGAAGACATTCTTTCAACCAATGAATTAAATTTAATAATTTATTTTACTATGATAAATTTATTTTCATGGTTTTGATTAAATCAACAATGTTGAATTATAACCAAGTTTTATATTTCAATTTTAGGCTCAAGATAATTCAATTATTTTTATTACTTTGGTTTCAAAGAATCGAAGTTTTCCGAACTTTTACATAGACCTATGTAAACAACTTATTATTCACTAATTTAAATATCGTATCATATATATTTTACAGTTAATTATTCAGTAAGAAACTGAAATTATTATCTTTTTTTGTAATTCATCAAATAAGATGGATCAGTATTTCTTAAGCAATAAACTAAGCAAAAATGTATGATGAAAAATTGGAAGGAGGATACGTATGGTTTTTTTACTAACATATAAAGATAATTGCTTCACAATTATCGGGGCAAAAATTATATATATATATATATATATATATATATATATATATATATATATATAAGCCGAGTTTCAAATCTAAAAATCTCTAATAATAATAAGAGAAATAATATTTAATCTCGTGTCCATCGTTTTAAATAAATACCAATTAGAATTTTCTTCCCCTAAAATGGAGATTAAGGAATATCCTCTATATTAAAATAACATAATTCGAAAATCGCATGAAAAGTGAAAAGAATAATTAGAAAAATTTGAAATTATTCTAATACAAGCAATGAGGAAAGTAATGTGCTTCAGTGCAATTAATAAGAATAATTATTATATTAAATTAATTAAAATTTAATTAAAATATAATTAGAATAACAAAGCATTCTTCTCAAATAGGAGACTTATGACGATCAGATTAAGAATTAATGGAATGATTATAACTTCTTCTTCAATAAATTAATATTCGTAAGAAAGTAAATTCAAAAAATACCTGATACCAGGACATAGAATTAAAAAAATACCCGGACCACATTTAAATGCTAACATACACAAGTTAAAATAGCATAATACCCAATTCTATCAAAATTTATGCTATTAAGTATCTCGCTTTTTCATAACGTATGGTATCTCAACCAAATAAGTCTTGCAATTGATACATGATTCCAAGATCAAGAAACATAGAAATTTTAATTTGGAATGGTCCCTCTGGGATTTCATGAATTTTCCCTTGAAAGACCTGTGGAGTGTCATGGAAAGTTTAATGTTCAGAAGTGTGAATTTCATTTTTCAAGAAGCAAGGCCACTTCTCTTTCTTTGTGGCTATCCCATATCCCTCCTGGCGTCGCGCTTAAATGAGGGGCTTGCCAAAGGATTTTTACACATACGCATTCAGAATTTCACAAAGACATATCACACTCACCTGTTACAAAATCTTATACTAATTTTATTAAGTCACGTTCACAAATAAAACTCATACATGTGGGAACCACTGTCACTTCCTCCAGGTATGATAAATTAAGCTTATGTTAAAGTTAATCCGGTTTATTTAATGAACTAAATTAATTTACCAATTGATGGTCTTATCATTTGAATCATTGTAAAAATTCTTTATTCTGTATTCTCATCTATGATGGGAGCTTCTTATCTGTACTATATGATCAGATCATTTGGCCTTGTTAATTAATTATAAATGCATTAATCTCTAATTTCATAGTCTTAAATAATTAAATAAATCAGAGAAAAGATAACCGTTTCTCAACTTAATTCTACAATTAATTCCAGTAGGTTTTCTGTCACATAGACTGCTTTGTATGTTTTCGAAATATTTTTGTCTTTCATATTTAGCATTGAAAAATCCAATCAACTGGAATTTAGAAGTTTCGAACGCTAAACGTGTTTCACTCAACTGAACGGAGTTAATTTTAAAAAAGTGTATTATTTAATATTATCCAAATAATAAGAAGCTTTAAATGAATTTTCGGATGAACTCTGCAAACGAAAAGAATGACCTCATTATAATTTGTAGTTAACTGTTCTGAACATATAATGATATTAAATAGGATTTTTATTCACATACAGTTCTCTGAAAAACCACAGTCATTTGGCATAAATATAATGAAATTACATTGCATATTAGTAAGAATAAATTATTAACATACACTTTGTAATATCCTAACGAGGTAAGTAATTAAACATCAATTGTATTCATTTTTTAAATATTGCATTCCTAATTAATCACGCAAAACTAGCCTCGATAATAAACGATTCATCCCCGAGGCCATATTTTGGTACAACTTGTATCACACACCCACTACTAAAACCAAAACAGTGCAAATAATTGCTTCGCATTCTATGTAAACATATTCAATCATGGTAGAGAGGTGTAAGCTACGCTAGCGGGGGATTCACAATTTATGAGCATGGTTTTCGTAGAGACATATCACATACTGTTCAATGGGAAAACCTGGACATTTGCCAGCACATAATCTGCACCAAACCTGTTTCCGGTTGGTTAATGGAGATTAAAATCTCTCTTGGATTATAGAGGAGTGTTGTCAAGTTGCCATTCAAATTATCAACTGTAGTGTATTAAAATCTTATGTCCGTTCCAGTCAGTGAACTGTGATAAGCATCAGATTTGTCCTACAGTTAATTGGATAGGATCGTAAAAGATTCAATCGCGATCGAAAAATGCTAACTTGATGCACCCTGTTTGAGTGGTCATAATTAATCAGCATTACAATATTTGGTTTAATAGCCTGGAAGATAGAATCAGCATGAAGTTATAAACACGGGATTCATTTTAAAAGAAAGAAAAATTATTTATTCTTATATTTTTTCACTTGAAGATCTATGAAAAGCATTCTAATCTACTTATTTTAATGGTAATAATATTCTGCTGTAGAACTGAAATTCAAACGGTACTGTAACAATTTCTAATTTTGTGATTAATTAAATATGTAAGAATGTAATTGTGTTAAAAATGCAAGCTAAATTTTATTTGCTTACACTTTAGCTATGAAATATTACATAACAATATTCATATATCCTGTTTTGTAATTTTAAACTTATTGACGAGCAAGTAAACATTTATTCTCTGCATTTTTAATGCTTTAATAAAATTTGGTTTTATTTCCCTTATTTATCCCCCCAATAATGCGTAAAATAAAGTACTTGTTTTTAAGACAGATTTCATAGAATTTAAGCTCTAAATTTAGCAATATAATGATGTATACAACATCCAAAAAGCTAATAGATTTCAAATCATTTCTTTAATATCAAATAATTAAGAGATACTATTTATTTGATGTTAATAATTAAGGTATACAGGCATAAGTATATGTATTGTATTTAATCAAGTATTTGACTTATCATACTTAATGGACGTCAAATTAGGCCTCTGCACTCTCTTGGAAAATTGAGATACATATAGAACTAATAAATAAGAAACTATTTATACTCTTTGAAAAGAAATCAGAATCACCCGATACAAGAAATTATTCTTTTCGAAAACATTACCTGGTCGTAATGTGTCATCTACTCGTCACGTGATGCAGATGCAATTATTAGTGCTAACTCAAAATATTTCAGGCTTATATATTTTTATTACAGATATTTGTGGATATATTTTCGATCTCTGTGTAAATAAGACTGAAGTAAAAGAATTTGTGTTGCTTGGAAGAAGCATATTATTAGATTGATTCTTTTAGCATTACATAAAAGCAGCACACATCCTGACATTGTTTTGACTGACTGATGTTTCAAAATAGCCCAAGAATCTTTCTGATGACGAAGTATTCTTCTGATATGACAATCATAATGCTGTTATGGTTCAATAACACCAAATGTGAATTCTGATTAAAATTTTAATGTTAATTATGACCTTTCGGGATACTTATCTGTTGTCCGAGGGATTGTTTTCCCGGAAAATTCCATTATCAGAGTATTTTCAGTCTTAAGTTCATGCTGGCCATGAGTAGCTTAAGCGAAAAATATCGTTAAGCATCATACTTTCATTTTATCGTTGCTTATCTTCTTGTTCATATAATTACTTTTATACAATGGCTGTCGATCTACATTTCTTTTTCCTTTTACACAGGGGTTCACTCTAATTCTTAATTGGTCATATTCTAGGTTATACATATTCACTTACTCCAGTCTTAATCACACGCAAATCAGAATTCCATCCTCAAATATCTTTCAAATTATTTATGAAATATCTTAGGAAAATACGTAACGACTTCTCATATTTTGTTCTTCTCCAAATTAATCTCTCAGTTAATTGGAAAACAGTTTCATACGTAGCTAATTATCTTTGAAACCTCTCCTCTCATAGTCATTTTTTTGTCTTCCGTTCTTCATAAAGTAGCCAAATAATAACAATATACGTGAAATAAAGAAATGAAATATGTAACTACATATAATGTTTTACATTCACCTCTATCTTGAATGATTTTTTTCCTATCCCTTTAGCATATCATTCAATGTATAAATCGCAAAATGTTATGTGTAGTATTTAATGATCATGTGGAAACTAAATTATACACATGAAAACTCAAATACTGCTAAAAAATTGAAATAAGATCGAATTATTGTAGTTCATTCCTCTTATTATTCTTTTTAAAAACATATAAAAATAAATATAGAATTGCTTATATGTAAAACAATTGTTTTTAAAACTTCTTATCGACATATTGAACGAGAAAATAAATTAACGACAATGCTAAACTCATGGGAACAAAAAACGATGCGAGACAATTACTTTAACAAATAAATTACAGAATTCCCATCTGAAACTCATTTTTTGCAAAATTATTAAGTTTCCTTATGTATTATACTGATAAAGGTTTCAGATGTTTGGGAATAAAACTAAAAAAACAGACGAGCACAACAATTTTACATCCATTCGCGTATAATCAAATTACTATCCTATGATACTCGATTCCTTCTTCGTTCTCTTTCCCCTAGCTGTACGATGTTTATTAAGTTCGGAGAAGTTCCAAAAAGAAGTAATGGAAAAATAATGAGTTTCAAGAAAACAAAGAGAAAACATAACGAGACGGCTGACATTGGTGACGGTAGGGAGATGGTTCCCCCTATTGCGTGTTCGCCAATTTCATCGTTGGAGCACATATTGTTTATAATTGAATAGTGCTTATGGGAAATGTATCTCGAGGATGGAAAAGAGATATGGAAAAAAATGCAAAATAATAAAGAAAAAAATATTTGTTTCTACACAAGAAACACAAGCGTTGTTGATTCATTTTTCAAGTAACAGTTACTTATATTTGTCATTTGTTGTTCTTTCATGATTGAAAAATCATTTGTCAGTGTAAGAAAAGAAAATCTCAAAAAATGCCTCGCAGCTGCAACTTTTTTTTCTTGTTCTTATGTTTTTCTAAGAAATTTACAATAGCCTTTATGTTGAAGGACAGATCATAAAAAAACACTTCACTAAAGAATGTAAATATCTCTTTTAAAAACAATTCAAATTCGCTGAACTAAGTTCTTAAGAATAAAAATTAACATCATCATAAATATTTGAATTTACATTTTGTATTCTATTGTTCAATATTTAATCAAATTAACATTTTATTTTTATGCTTACTGCTGAAAAGGAACCATGTACTGTTGTAATATTATATATAAGAAGTTTCTGTCTCTTTGATTAATTATTACCTCTAAATTATGAATTTGGAATTAGAAACTGTGAAAGCCAAATTATCTGAACAGAAGGAGGAAGGAAAATTCCTATCAAAAGAGAATGACTAATTATGCTTCTTAACTAATAGAATATTAATATTTGGTGCACTTTAAATTTATTGAACAGATAATTAGAGTCAAGTAACAATTTTACGAAATAGATACACGTATATGATGCGTCCATCTTCTTTTCTTTAGAGCTGTAGACGTGATCACAATATAAGTTTAAATAATTGTTAATTTACATTGTTTATCTTCTACCATGTGTTCTTGTCAATGCTTGTGTGTTTGCCTGTCTGTGTGCGCGTTTGTGTCTATGTGTGTAAGTGTCCATCTTGGTGAAAACCTCTTCTTATATGAGTCACTAGGAATAACAAAAGTTCACCATTAAGGGATGGATTAAAATTGCTTTTTTTTCACGATTAAACTGTTAATTTACCATAATATTAAGTCTATAATGACCGTATACCAGTCCCTCATAAACAATGAAGCTATGTGCAAATTATAACTTTATTAAGTTTTATTACAGGTGGATTGAACACAAGGGGGCATTCTACCTATATCTACTAAGGGGCAATCCACATTCAAATCAGGATAACCTCTTCTTTATCTTCTCTTTAAAGAACATGCAGAACTACAAGTATGTGCAGGGACTTTAGATTTATTAAAATTGGGCAGACGAAATTGTGTCAGATGAGAACATTCAACTATAGTAGTACCTCCTATTAAGAGGCACCCACCAGATCAGACATTTCATCCTTGAAACAGAGGCGTTCCTTCAACACAGAGTACGTACTAACAAAATGTATTAATTAGAAAGTCAAGTTGTATTAAATATTAAATAAATATTGTATAAATAAGTAACATAATCACGGGTATTTATTAGAATTTGAAATTAATGATAAATGAAATAAATTAACTAAATTGTCAATTATTTATTTATTATTTTATATTTCTAAAATATTAAATCTATGAAAGGAGCAACAGATATTTGTACATACAGAAATGCATTGAAAATAATCTATTTACGGCTTTTTTTTAAAGCCCCAAGGGGGTATTAATGTCACTGATGATCTTAAATCACTCATTGTCTCCGACAGTTACGATTTTTTTTTAATTTGAAAAAGTATTTTAAGGCATCTGTATAATATATATATATATATATATATATATATATATATATATATATATATA
>BMAW01050661.1:19373-43058 GCA_019974015.1 Nephila pilipes
ATATATATATATATATATATATATATATATATATATATATATATATAGGTTTCTTGAAGCTCACATCATCAACTACTGTTGAAGTAAAATATTTTATGTCGTCAAAGGAGTCTTCAGTACACAAATCTTAATCGATTTCTAAAAATTCTTGCATTTGAGCAGTGCAATGATTCGACAAGTTCAACCAATTCAATTTCATCAATAGTATTTTTACTGAGGGCACCCGAGACTGGAATTTTAAGGCTCGCTTTCTTTAGAAGCATTTTTTCCATTTATATTGGTTTGCTTTGCAATTTCCTAATTCTAATTTCCTTCCTGCTACTGAGAACTGTAGTAACAATAACTGGATTTGAATTCTATGGATGGGAAACATATCATTTTGATTGCAGCACAACGTATATTTCCCCAATGTAGTGTTTCATTTTCTCTACTGAAAATCAGTTTTTAAAAGAGAGGAATTAACTTTTAATAATATTGTTCCTTTGTCTCAGAACTATATATTACTAAGATCAAACTTACCTTTGAAACATCAAAAGATTATTAACAAAGAGTTTATTTCTATTTTTACTTAGTTATCTACTTCTCTCTTATTTTTGGAACTTTTTCTGAGTCCCTTAAATAGAATTCCTTTATCAAGAAGTAAATTAACTAACAACTCTATTCAAAAGAACTGGTTCATGCAAAATTGTCCTTCAAATACAGGTACCACTTATTCGGAGGTTTCTTTTACAGGAGGTACAACTGTATTTATTATTTCTATAACGTTGAAAAGTATATTTATGTAATAATAGTCGCATTAAAATAGTTTTATGAGACTATTTAGGAAAGTTAAGATGTTGGCATATAGAGACTGACTTATAAAAGTAGGACAAATGAGAATTGTTGCAATATGTATACTTATTCACTGCTCCTCAAAGTTGGCAAAAATGTTTAATGATTCAAGGAACGCTATACTCTAATATTAATATTTTGATAAATTAGCGAAATTATAATATTCAATTAACTTTTAATATGAATTCTCTATTACAGATGTAATTTTACTTCTTAATGATTCGCTCCAAAAAGTAACTTAATTTTCAAATTTCCTAAAATTGCATTTTGTATTTTATACAATTAATAAAAAAATCAAGAAATACAGAATCTTTGTATCATGATATATCATTGAAATTTTTAATATCGAAACAAACAAACAATACGCATTTCTTTCTGATGCACTCATGATAATTCATTGAAATTTTTAATATCAAAGCAAATAAATAACAATTATTTTTTCTGTTGCACTCATAATATCCCTTTAAATATTAAAAAAACAGTTATTACAGAAAGAGAAATTTAAAAATTTTGATCTTTATATACATTTTAAGCAATTTATTATAATTGAGAGAATTAAGAAGAAAATTAAATCATGTTAGACAAGTCTGAAAGAAAATCCGACGTAAGTAAGTGTTTACCTCTTTGATGAGATTCTGACCTCACTGATGAGATTCGCAGTTTCTTACAACTTATCGATTCCTCAAATGAACCTTTCATAGACAAGAAAATAGTTCATAGTTCCAATAGTTCATAAAAATTTCGACACGTATGACTTCAGAAATAAAACTTACAAAGTTTATATATGCAAAAAATATTTTATATAATTATGGTGATTCATTTTAAATACGAGTTAAGCAAAATTATCAAATGAATAGATTAATGATGGGATTTATGGAGAAAATCGAAAATATTGAAAAAATTTATATTTGATACAGTAAAAGTTTTTCACTCTTTCAATTAAAAGTTTACTGAAATATAGTGAAATTTATTCCATGTCGAATGAATTTTAGTACTCCAAAAACAGTGGAATTCAAATTTTAATACAGTTCTAGGTATTGCAGATAGTGTCTAGTTGTAAAATGAATGAAATTTGGAGAAACTCAAATTATATCTATAAATGATAAGTGATACAATCTGGTCTTGACTCCATCAATATGAAGCCAAACATTTCCAATTCAGCACATATTAAAATGATATTTTACTCTCTCAAATTATAAGTCGTATATAAGTATTTGAACTAAACCCTTTAAAATTTACTAATTCCCATTTTTAAGCAAAAAGAAATCATTGCATAAAAATTACACAAGTACGAAGTACCTATTCTCTTTTGAAACGAATGTCATATATGTGTGAGTAACATTATACTCTAGCAGTAGATCCGATGAAGTTGACATCCTTTCCTCCTTCCAAGAAGGGATACCGGAGTTAGACTGAAAATGTTCAAGAACATTCCTACAGTAAGGCTTGAGAAAGTGGAGCACAAAACGGAAGAATATCCTTAAATTGCCAGAAGAGAGGAAAAATCTTTAATGATAGGAAGAAAACCCACAAGACCCTACGAGTGTGGAAATTTTGTCACCATCAAAAAAATCCAATTTGAAAGATGAATAAATCTGGACCTCAAATGCTTGGGAACACGCTGAGTAGTAAACGTCACAGACAATGAACGATATGAGGTTGAGGGACATAAAAGTATTCATATGATCCAGTCAATACATCAACTTCAGTTAGAGAATCTTGAAACCTGGAAAGTTGTGAGATCCAGTCATTCTGAAAGACATACTTGTTTACCGCAATTATTTTTCTCTTTTTTTTTTTTTTCATTTTATATTTCAGAAACTCCGCTCATCTTGCGAGGCTCGTTTATCTGCAAGACGTCTATTACTGTGGGAATAACATGCGCTAGCTTCATAGTTGCTACGGAGATGATCCTCTTTTTTTCCCGTTCAAGGAAAACATTCAACTGCAACAGGAATGAGAGAAGGCAGGAGTTTAAAAATACTCCAAAAAATGCGCTGAAAAGATCTCCCAGGCAGCGTGCATTTGGACAATAAAAAAAACACATCCAGAAGATGTAGACGTGAACGAAAGAATGAAGGCAAGACGATTGCCGATCACTCGGCCAGCTCAATGAAAGAGACGGATAATGTCAGAAATATGCACATTCCCCGCACAGTGTTCAAAGCGATTCTGCTTAGTGAGAAAAGGTGAATAACCTCTCGTCCCTATGTAAATAACTGGGTAATATATAAAAAATAGTTAGCATTAAATTTAATTCATTTACAAAAGGTTATGTAATAATTTGAAAGCAATTAATAATTACATGGATTTTTACAATTACTCACTACCCTAAAACTTATTTTTAACTAAAAGACACGAAGGAATGAAATTTAAAAAAATCTGAGTTTGAAACAGCTACACATTTTTTTAAATTTGTAATTAATTTCTGTTTTACGATTATTCAGTTTTAGAATGTATTTTAAATTACCCTAGTAAAAATAAGGTATTTTTATTTCAGTAATGGTTTAAATGAAGTTTCTGGTACTTAATGATTTCGTAATTATAATCCTACTCCATGATTTTAAAATCTATCTAAAGTCTAACTTAATTTCAATTAAAGTTAGGAAATGACTTTTTTTTATTTTATTTTAAGTATCTTAGTTTTTTAATTAAAAGCTTTTATAAAATTTCTTTTCCTCCTTACTTAATGTTTCAAATAATAATTATGTTTAATGCCTCCAAACAGGATTTTTTAAGGCGACAGCTTTAAATCGTAAGAAATATTTTAAATTAATTATCAAATCGATTGAAGCATTGTCTACGCTGTTTTAAAGCTTGAAGCTATAATAATGCTATTCTAAAATATGCAACATGAAAATAAAAAAATTGATTTAACAAAATATAAAACTAGAGCTTTTTTCCAGCATTTCATTCTGCGATATTTTTTTGTTACACTAATTCAGCAATAATTGTACTACATTTCTTTTGTTTATAAAAAGCTATAAGAATCAATTAGAAATGTTTTAAGTACTTTTTTAATAGAATGGTCCATTTATGTGAAGAATCTTGTTCCTAGCATTATTTTTTTTTTAATTTTATTAAAATTTGAAGCAACACTTGGAGTACACATATGCTGCCTTCAGTTGTGTCTTTTAGCACTAAAATTACTTATACATGTGAACATACAAGTACAATTTATATTTTCCTCAGATTTAGCATTGGTTAATTTTCTTCAGCCTTTACATTAGTTAATGCAGATCACTTATACAATTTTTTTTATATAATTCGTTGTGAAATTTTTTTTTAAAATAAAAATCTAAATATTATAGAATATCATTCAGTTTTAATAACTTTAAAACTGGATAATATAATGGTTTAAAGATAATGGCTTATTTTTAATTCAAGATATTGTAACAATTTTTTGAGATAGCTTGAATTATAATTAAACGTAACGGAATTGCAATTCTTTTGTATTTTTCACTTAATACTAATAAAGGTGAGAAATGCTATTAGTTAAATCATTATCTCCGGACCACTTTTTAAACTTAATTAATAATTATAGCACTATTTATATATTTATGATTATTTTTAAATAATGGTTAAATTCTTAAGACATGTGGATTTTCCACTATCTTAAGACATCAATTACTTTTATTATCTCAGTAAATATTCAAACCCGAGATCTAATATCGAAAATGATTCATTTTAACAGATCATATCATAATTTTAACTATAAGCTATCAATGTCGAGAAGTTGAAAAATAATATTAATAGATTTTTAAAAAAAATTCATCTAATAATGTTAATTTTAAAGGTTACGATCTGTTGTATTAATAAAAATAAAATAATAAAATCTTTCAAGTAAAAACTATTTAGAACATACTTTTATGACTATGACTTAAAAAATATTAAATAGTTTTGCTTAATCATTTGCACATAATTATCAACTATAAGGCTCCTAAAAGATTAAACAGTAATTCATAATAATTTAGCTCTCTGGAAGTAGAAAGGTATCATTTTTGAATTAAATTTGAAACAATGGCTGTTGAGACCATTTAATACTTGATTGCTTAAATTAGTCATTTTCTGTGGAGGAAATTACTTGTTTTATAAGTTAATAGACTGTAATATAATCAGTTTTAAGTAATTACCTATTATCATTATTAATAATCTTTGAATCATCTACATTTGATGCTAACTTTGAACAGATTATAATAAAAGTGAAAGTTTATTTAGGTAATTTTCCATTTTTACATAATATAATAATGTCAAATAAATGGGGGAGCCTTAATAACTTTCGAAACTCTTACACATCTGTATAAAATAGATATCACACACACAGTAACCCCATATTTAAGTCACTTTACAATAACCCCATATTAAATTTTCTCTGAATCATATTTAATGACCCAGAGGAAACTAAATAATAGGATTATACAGCTGTAATTAATTAATTTAAACATAGCTAATTAACGTATAAAACAGATTTACACATCAAGGAATTCCATTTTCTTGCCGCTTTTAAGTTAACTGAGACGCTAAATTGTTTTACAATTTTCATGTTTAAATAATTTTGTTGTCAAAAGTAAAGGATGCTTTACTGATTACCTAGAT
This sequence comes from Nephila pilipes, assembly GCA_019974015.1. Taxonomy (NCBI): domain Eukaryota; kingdom Metazoa; phylum Arthropoda; class Arachnida; order Araneae; family Nephilidae; genus Nephila; species Nephila pilipes. Next base: position 24,801 of record BMAW01050661.1, read on the forward strand.
AAATTATTTATGAGAAATAATTTTGATTGGATTGTTTATTAACGTCTCAATTACAAGCAATATGAGATCTGTTGACGACGGGCATCATGTTTTGAGCCTGGTTCAAGTGACGAAGTCTTGAAGCCACGAGTGATTTAACTTACATCTACCTCGCAGTACGGTCGGCATTTAGGGGCATGAGAACTTAGGCCCACGAATCAACAGAAACAACGCTGGCCACGAATTCGTAACCATGACAACTATGGTATCAAAAAAAATTCCCGAATACAACGTTATAAAATTGGATTTTCAAATAGTAATCAAACGTTCAACGTCATAGAAGAAACTTTCTGCAACTGCGTTTCGTCCAAAATGCAATTTTTCAAAAAATTTCTGTTGCACTTTCCAAAAAGACTGATCTATCTATATTGATAATATTTTCCATATTATCAGTATATAAAATGAAAGTATTTATTTTACAGAGAGTATAATTTTTTTTTCAAACAAATTCACACAAAAGTTAGATATGGCACAATATTCGTAAACAAATTAAGAAAATTTAAAAACCATTCTACTTTAAGAAATTTAAATTTTATTACATTTGATTGCTGAAATTATAGTTCTGTAAGTGTATAGAATTTTATGTTTATAAATACTCTGAGTTTTTAAGATATAAGTGTGGTAGAGTTTAATAAAATGAATCTATAAGTAATTGCATGCTTTACAAATGTAATTACAAAAAATAATTTTTAATTAAACAGACATAATTTATTGTATTTATAAATGTAATTTTCTTGGTATAAGCAAATACATAAATGTACAAATGTTATGTGTTAAACCATAATTTCTTTTGCTTTTAATTTAAGAAAATTAGGATTATTTAAACTTGTCTTAGGTTAAGTTCATTTTTCTTGTCGATGGCATCCCAGTTACCTTAGTAATGAAGGTTCTAGACATTCTATGTTCCAAATTTTTTTCAAATCGTAACATTAATTCAAAAAATATTCTTGGACAAGTGTGGAGGCAGGTATTATATTAGATTGCTTCATATAAATGTATCATTACATTTTCAGTGTATCTAACTACATACGATTATAGAATCAAAACCATTAAGATTTAAAACCATTAAAAGGCCTATTAAGATTTTTCAAATATTAAAAATTTTGATGTAAATTATTTCTAGCTCTATTTGTAGGAATTGCATCTAAATTTGGATATTGAGATTTTATGACATGAGAAATTCAAACATATAGAAAATATAAATTTCATTTTTTTATCTACTAAATTTAATAACTCTTATATTTTTGTACTAATATTTTTCTTCATATTTTTAAAATAGAAGGAAATATCTTTCATATGAAGCAAAAAGTTTTGAAAGATTTTAAGAAGAAAAAAATGTTGAATATTACGGGATAAATTTCTTAAGTCTTAATACCCCAGAAACATTTAAATAAGTCTCATTTTACGAAATTTGAAAGTTAGTAACTTTTAAGATCAGAAATACGTGAAAAAAACTTAGATTCTGTCATGGATAAATTTCTGTTTCAGAATTTAACTATGCTTATGTTAATTCAGTAGTATCTTTTAACATCATAATTTTCTCCTTTTTGATCCATTAACAATATTACCAATTTTATCCAGCTATGATAAGATTTGCTGAAGATTATTACAGGTATGCCTTTTTTTGACTACTGTACACATACTTAGGGAAGATATTTAAGGTAGAATTTGCTGTGGCTCAATAAAAGATCCTTAATAATTTACCTACCAGGGAGTCCCTTATAGTCGAGTTGATACGAACACCACAAAAAAAGTGATCGAATAATTTTTCTTCGGACCCATTGGTCCAGTATTTAAAACCCTACCTGCATCAAGGCCAATAATCTTCCCCACCATGAGGTAGAAAACACCACTGATTTTGCGGAGAAAACATCGCTGCCACCAAAACTTCATCCCCGATATTTATCTTATTGCCAACGAGAACTGTAGAATATAAGGTTAGAGGCTGATATCATAATAATTCTTAGAAACATAAAAATATTCAACAAATAACACAAAAGATTAGTATCTAGGTGAATAACATCAGATGTCTAATCGATATTCATTTGTACACAAAAATAAGATGGTGTTTTGTCCTGATTTCATTTTAATGTATATTTAACATAATGTTGTTCTTATCACAAAATCCTTTCCGAAATGCAATTGCTACTTATGATATTTTTTTTTACTGGATAATCCGGAATTTGCAAAACTTTTTACTTTATGAATAGCTTTGATCTTAATTTAAATTGGATTTTACATTTGTAATTTTTGTTACATAAAATTGATTCGAATTCTGAGACTCTTCAAACTACGTATGGGCTTGAGAAAATGTTACTTGTAAAAACTAGTGCATATATAAATATATAACATTATTTCTTAAAAATGCAAATTTAAACATTATAACTAACTCGAAAAATTCTTAAAGTTTCGTTATTTTGTATATTTCATGGAATAAGCAACAAACAATCAAACTATTTTTTGCTAGAAAGAAATCATACAGGTATCATATTTTTATGTTTGCAGAATCCATAATTTGGGTAACGCTGTTTGCAAAAGGATATATCCTTACTTTGAAGACAAACAATTACAAAAATAACAAAGTTACAGGCATTTTTCACAAACTAAATTTAAGGGGACTTTGTACCTTTGCACCTTCAAAAGTTCGATTTTTCAAATTTGATTTTAAAAAATAGTACTGAATGTTAGGAGCATTTTAAAACAAACCGCGTCAAAATCCGACAATTATCACGTCCTGTGTAACAAAATATGTAAATGTCTAAAGTGGCTTGTTCTATGTAATGCAATGTAAACAAACCTCTTTTTCTCAGTTTGCTATTTTCACACTTTCCCACAGGATTAAAAAAATCTTTTGCATGCAGAGCTTTAACATTTTACATGAGTGTTGTACTTGTAAATCTTTATTCTGTGAACCTAAATTTTGTTAATAGGATGATTAGATTTTATTTTCTAACATGATACATGGAAAAAATGTTACTAAATACAAACTTGATAACTTTTTTAATTTTTCAATTTTTTTAAATGTAAAGTAAATTTAAAATTTGAGGTTTACAGAATACGGTCATTATTTAGCTTTAATTTGGTATAAGAATTAGGGTTCTACTGTACATCTTTCAAAAGTTGTCTTGTAGGTAACGTAAGGTAAGCTACTTTATTTTTCAAATTTTTGAACGCATATTTCATGTTGTATAAGAAAATATATTAACTTAATAGCAAAACTTGACCCAATATTTTAAACTATGAACTTTTATTACACAAACTGGCTAAGTTTCATACTGAAATGAGCAGAAATTGTTGTTTTATGAAGAATTGAAAAAAGTTTGTCAAAATGTTCTACTTTTGATTTCGTAAGGTACTAAGTCCCCTTAAAATAACACTTTAAGATTTAAAAAATAATAAATAAGCTGTGCGATCACAAGGCACATGAACGATATCCAACTGATGTGTGTGTGTGATAATAGAACCTTTCTCATTCTTTTTCCATCATATTCGGCTTACATTCTGACTGACCATATTGTTAGGATTCGTTAAACGTATAATCTTTAAGATTCGTTAATTGTATAATCTTTAGGATTCGTTAAATGTATAATCTTTAGGATTTTCGCTAAATGTATTTCCTAAATCTTTATGTTTATCTTGCGTAGCAACTGTTTTTATATGTTGATATCTTTTTCATGTTTTTTTGTTAACGGAATAAAACTCATTTGTTGAGCCGCACTTAACAGTAGACCAATAGTATTTGAAGAGGGATATGATGACAACATAGAAGCTCTGACACCAGCTCACTTTTCAACTGGCAGAAAATTTACCGCTATACCAACAAATATAGAAAATAACGACGCTAAACTTATACAATTGTATAAAACACAGCAAGAGATGCTAGACACTTTTTGGAAAAGATGTTCGAATGAATATCTTTTACAATTACGTTCATTTCACCATGTCAATGGCCAATAAAACCCACTGAACCTCCAACTCGGAGACGTTGTTTGTTGCAAGAAGATGTCCGCCCAAAACACTTATGGAAAAGGGCTCACATTAAAAAACTGATTGAAGGCAGAAATGGAAAAATTAGATCGTGCTTCTACGTGCAGGAGGGAAAGACATCAACCGTCCTGTACAGCTTATCATCCCTCTAGAGATTGATCAGGGAGGGAAGGATGTTAGAATTCGTTAAACGTATAATCTTTAAGATTCTTTAAATGTATAATCTTCGTTAAACATATAATCTTTAAGACTCGTTAAATGTTTAATCTTTAAGATTCATTAAATGTATAATCTTTAAGATTCATTAAATGTATAATCTTTAAGATTCATTAAATGTATAATCTTTAAGATTCATTAAATGTATAATCTTTAAGATTCCTTAAATGTATAATCTTTAAGATTCGCTAAATATATTTCCTAAATCTTTATATTTATCTTACATGGCAACTGTTTTTATATGTTGATGTCTTTTCTTTTCTTTTCTTTTTTTTTTTTTTTGTTAAAGGAAAAAAAGAATGTGTCAGAAGAAGATCACTTGTTTAACGTTCGTACTTTATACGTGATAATAACAAATAGTTCAGTCTAATATTTTACTTTACTTAGACATTTTTACTTTATACGATTCTTTGAAATATGTGTTTTTTCAGTTCCTCAATGCTTGTCAACAGCGTCGGAAAAAAATATTTTATTTTTAATATGTTCCAAATAAAAAGAAAATGCAGAGAATTAAATTAAAGTTTTTTTGGAGGGAGAGGACACTGATTAACAGGAATGTCGTCATCTGCTCTGAGACAAATTCACAGAAGTGATAATCGACAAATATAGTTCGTATTTCTAGTAATGGTCATATTGAATATTTATAATTTATCGTCTTTAAAGTGTTATTTTTCATATTATATGTCCAAAAATGTTATAGCTTCTTTAGTTTTATATTAATAGTTGTCAAAATTAAAATATTCATTTGTAAACACCCTGTATATGAAAATATGAATTAGGAAATAGGTTATCTATCAATGACAAGTAGAACATTAGAAATAACTGCTTTTCGTTAAGCTATTCACAAATAAGTCTGGTTTATAACAGACAGTTTTCAGAAATTAATTAGTTTCCAATTTCAATTTATAATAACAATTATGAGTTGTTCTATATAAAAATAACAAAAATATTTAATCAATAATTATTTTCTGGAAATGAGATGTATAAAATTGTTATATAACCCGAAAGATAAATTATTGCTCTTAAATCTCTAAAGATAAGGAGTTCCAAAATTTAAAATAGGTAAATAATTCTGAAAGTTAAATTTCCTAAGTAATATTGAATTGTATTGCACATGAGATGGGCAGAGCTGATGACACTATCTTTGGGTATAAATTTTAATTCAAATATTATGAGTAAATAGTTTTGTTGGACATAGATATTTATCCTTAGATCATACATTTTCAAAGCTCTCACAAAACATTATGACTCAATAAATGCTTAAAATTTGAACAACACTATCTGAAAAGTAATTTTGATTGTCTATTAAATATGATGAAGGAAAATATAACCATTGAAATCAATAAAAATTTGAATTGACAAATATTATAAAATTTCTCATATTAATCAGACAGATAATTTCTCATATTTTTATCTGTCTGATTTTCAATTTTTTAGTTATAATTTTAAATATAACTAATGAGCAAAATGAAATGAAAGTCAATTGGAAAAAAAATTATATTCTGAAGTTTTATTTAACTATTTTTCCTTTTTTTTTTTTTTTTTTTTTTTGTTCTTCCATATAAATATAATCTCAACTAGATATCCCTTTGCTCAGATATTGCATTTTTAATCCTTTCTTCATCAACATATTAACAGTCCTTATCACTTATTCACATTCATTAGTTAACACCAACTTTCATCACAAATTCTTTGTTTAAGCTAAATCTTAAGAGAGAGTTATTTCATTTTCAATATAGCTGTAGTCACTTATTAGAGGACCAAGGCACGACACGTCAGCTGCAATCTGGTGCACAATTTACGAACACAGAATGAAGGAAATTTACATCACGGGGTGTTTAAAAGGCAAATCTGGATACTTGCCAGCGCGCATGTTTGCCTTCAGGATATGCAGCGGAGCTTAGAATCACTATCAGTGTTGCCAGTTTAGTTTGCAAAATTAGCGACTGTTGGAGGTATTAAAATTTTCCGTCCGTTCCGGTTAGGTTGTAGCGATAAGCATCGAATTCGTTAATTGAACAAGATCATAAAGGAAACTGCAATAATCATAAACAATGATATGCGTCGTTCTATTTATGTGTAATTGTAATTGAATAAACTGTATGAAAATTCTAAGTTTACTATGTAGAGTCTAATACATTAACCAGAAATCAAAGTTTGAGTATGCGCCTTGATGTAAAATTATAATATTCTATATCACATTTCAGTAATTTTAAAATTAATTATTTTTGTGAAAAAGTTAAATGCTCAGTTCCATTTGATATGATAGAATTACGAAAAATTTCAGTACTTCAATCAAACAAATTTACTATTTGATTAAAATACTGAATGTATACTTAAGAGTTAACTAATGATGGATTATAAGTATATTCTTTAATATCCATTTGTTATTTCTAAAAAATAATTGTGGCTGTTACTTAATTTTGCTTTTTATGTTATATTGTGGCAAAAGCATTTCATTTGAAAATATCAATAATAATTAACATCATGTTTAAATGCTTTCAAAATATTTTAATGTGCGATTATTTGCGTAAACCGCTATTTTTTTTATGGATAAATGACCTAAATTTATTACAAATAAACTATATATTCGTTGTTTTTGTTCAAATATTTAACACTTGTATGAGATTCCAACCTCATAGTCAGTCATTGATTTACAAGTGGACTAATTTTGTTAAATACATTACAATGAATCAATTCATTTAATTTAATTCATTGAGCGCAAAATAAATATGTGTTTTTGGGAAAAACAATAAAAATCCGATGAAACAATTGACTATTTTACGTTAAAACGTACTATTATTTATTAAAATGAACAATTTCATTACTTTTAAATGAAATAAAAATGCTTCCTTTGAAACTAATATTAGTTAATTGTAATAAAATATTACAAGTAAAGACTATATTGAAAAATATTCTAAATATTTCGATGAAAAGGGAAAAAAATGTTATGTTACAATTTGTAAATATTTATTTTACAATTGCATTAAAAATTAAAAAAATATTTTTAAAATATTTATGAGAGAGTAAAAAGTTTGATGTGTATGATTTTCTTCATGTTTCGAAGTTCATAATATACTTCATTTACATTGCATTAAAAGCGCAAATAATCAAACGAACAATTATCAAGTCCCATATAAATAGTTAACAGTTTCCTTTCATCCTTTTATGTTTTATCTTAAGAAAAAAATAACGACATCTAGTAATATCTGTTGATGCCTGAATAAATACGATATCAATGAAAACCTTTTTTAATGCAGGAAAAGAATGTCACTAGTCAGCATATTTTAAAATGAATCGAAATTCATGAAGAAATATTTACTACATCCTTAAATGATTTCTTCTTTTCCCGTAATATTTCAACGCCTTGTTGTGAATTTTATGAAATGATATAATTTAACACATGACTATTAAGTAAAGATAAATAAGCGTACTTTATATATTTTTATTTTTAAATCAATCCTTAAATATTTTGCTTATTGAATTTATATTTAGGGATAATCTCAGTCGTATTACCATTGCCAATAAAAAAAAATTCATTATATATATATATATATATATATATATATATATATATATATATATAGACGTGAAGAATTTATTTATTTACATTTACACAGCTTACATTTTTACTCACTCTCTGGACCGTTATACTCCTTTACCATACAACTTATTACCAACCAATTGTTTGCATCCTTTTACATTTTATTACCAATCAAACAATGATTTAAATCTTTTTTTAATTTATATGGTGATGATGTGTTATTTTTTTTCATTTTGAGTATGTGATATACATCTTGAAGCTTAAAGAAAATTCCGTCTTACTACTCACATATTTGAATCTTCATTTCTTTGAATTTTGTAAGTAATTTTTATATTTTGATCTGTTGATAATTTTTAGAATGATAGATTTTATTTTGTAAATTTTATCGTTGAAATTTTTTGCATTTTTGAATCATTGAACTCTTTTGTAATTTGGATTTCCCAATTCAGCCTACCAGGAATTATAGATTTTATTTTTGTAGATTTTATCGCTGAATTTGTTTGCATCTTTTAATCATGAACTCTTTTGCAATTTGGATTTCCTAATTCAGCCTACCAAGTCGCAAAGGGGGAGGTTGGTACCATTAAACTAGTTTAACCCCGCTTAATCGGTCCTCAGCCCGATATTGCTTTTTGACTTGCTGGGTTCCATATTTTCATTTATTTTTCTTTCATTGTTACATTTCTTTCTGGATTTTTGTCTTTTTAAATATTTTAAATTATTCTTTCATAAATGTTCAGTATATATATATACATATATAACTATATATATATATATATATATATGCAGTGTGTGTATTTAAGGCTACACGGTACTCTTTTTCAAAAAATTTTTTTGGAGACAGTAATATTAAAAATAACTTATGTATTGTTTTCATACTATATTATTAAACTGATTCTGAAAATAAAAAGTCAATTTAACTAGCCCTTATTTTAAAATTTAAAAAAATTTAAAAATTTTGAAGTTTTTTTAAACCCTTATAAAATACACAATTTTTGAAATTTTTTAATTATTTTGAGTGATTTATATTTCACATATTATTGCAAACAAAAGTTAGTATGGATTTGAAAATCTGTTCCCTTGTTGATTTTTAATAATTATTTTTCTAGCTAAACCTGGAAAAAACACGAAAATTTTTAAAATATTAACTTTAACATTTTTTTAAAAAAATAACTAGGGATCCCAGACCTAAATCCATACTAACTTTTATAGAACACATATATCTCAGTATGTATAAAAAATTTCAAGACTCTATCTTGAACAGAAAAAAAGCCTTAGTGATTAGAAAACACTTACATCTTCAAAAATAAAAGTCTGAGAAAAATGCATTTAAAGTTTTTAAGGGCATAAAACAAAAACTAATAATACTTGGAAAGATCTAAATTTTTAATATATTATTTAACTACTTATATAATATATGAAAACACCACTTTAATTAAATATTATGGCAAATATTTTTATTTATTCAAAATATGTTTTTGCAAAATATCGATATAGCATTTGTTACGATGACAGATTATTCAGCTTAAAGTTAACATAATAATTTCACAAAAGTTTTGAAACCCAATACACTTATAAAAAATAATAATGATATAAATAAAAGCAAAGTTTTAAAGATACACTATGGCAAATATTGCTTAAAAATATTCCAAAATTATCTGTATACAAACATTCAGTATCCACTATAATGTAATTTGAAAGATACTTTTATATATAGCAGAAGTATTAAAGACATTTGTATTCTGAAGTTTTGTAGTTATATCCACTAAAGCAGGTTTTTAGCATTGTCATTATCAGCAGTACTCCATCTCTTAGAAGTGTTGATTCTCTTCTCAAGCTGCGAAAGTTTTGTCCGTGGCATTTTTTCAGCAGAAAAAACTTCACTTAAACAATTTAAAATAGCTTTTAACTTATATAAATTATATGCAGAATAAATATTGGTCTTGAGAAATACCTTTTCTTATCAATTTTGGCTAAGTAACTATAAGCACATCAAGAACTCAAAATATAAACAAACATAAATGATTTTAGTAGTGAAAGTTGAAGTTAATATCTACTTCTCTGCAAGTATCGATATTATTTAAAAAATATCAGTAATTAATTAAATTTAAGAATGGAAAAATGCTTTAAAATGAAACCGAAACTAACCACGCCACCCTCAGCTGTCAAAAATAGTGACTGACAATGCTCAGAAAACTTCAAATATCTTAAAAACTAATTGGTTAATAGATCTAAAATTTGGGGCCAAGATTCCCAAATGTATGGGCTACAGGAAAATGCAAAAAAAAAATTTTCGATAAATTTGTCATTTTTAGGGTACTGTGTAGCCTTAAGTTTGAATTTTTAATGAAATACATCCAAACGCATTTTACTTATTTATTAGTCAAGGTAGAGAGAGCAAGCCTTTTGAAACTCACACTTATTCTTTATTTACAATACGATAGATAGCAGGGAAGGAGATACATCGAGATGGATGTTATCGCTATTAACACATTTCTGAGAATCTGCACCTCTCGAAACATCTACATAGAAGGAGCATGGGATTTTTGTATTCATGAAGCCAGGTAGGCTAACGCTTAGCGCATAAGCCTATTAAATTCTCATACGTAATTAAACTTGGCTATCCAAAGAAAAAGGGAAAGTTGATTTTTAAACCCGACGAGTGAATTGAAACTAAAATTCCGCTGCCATGATTGAAAACAAATCTCGGTATTTAAGAACTTCTAATTTTGATTCCCATAAATAAATTTTCGTAATATATATATACATATATATATATATATATATATATATATATATATATATATATATATATATATATATATATATATATATATATATATATATATATATATATAAACATTCAAAAAAAAAGAATTATGGGATTGGCAATTAAAATTCATCACAAAACATTAAAGAAAGCTGATGAGCAAAAGTCAAAAATTAATTCGGGCTGAGAATCGAATGCGCAAGCTTAAACTAGCTTGAGAATACCAATTTCGCCTCAGAGTGACTTGGTAGGCAAATGTAGAAGTATTCAAAATGCAAAAGAGTTTAAAAAAAAGAATGAGATGTTATCATGCAATATATTTGAAAAACTTCAAAGTACTGCCCAAAAACAGAAAATTACAAAAACATTCAAGGAAATGAAAATTAAAGTCAAAGTGCCAACTTGTAAAACAGTGTTAAACAAACCAAAATGCTTAAGCGTAGATACTAAATACTCGAAAAGCAACACGACATTATTACCAAAAAGACAATAAAGATAGAAGCTATTTGTATTTGGTTAATTATCATTTGTTTGGTTGTGTAAGACAAAGAAATTTGTAAGTAGATAAAATGGTACTAAGTATGTGACAGTAAGTATAATCTGTGACAAAGTAATTTTAATCTTAATTTTTATGGCAAGCTGTCTTTTTGTTGTTAATGTTGTGAGATGCATTTTATTTAAAAAAAAATTTTTTTTTACTATATCCAATGCATTTGTGGTGTAAGTACGTTCTTAAGAAATTTATGGGATAAGCAAGTTTATACCAATAAGGAAAGAATTTCTAAAATTTGCAGAATTTGGAGGAAGGGTGTATTTTATTAGTGGTTAAATTATTATTTCGATGTAAAAAAATTATTTTTTAAATAGCTATATGTATGTTGCATTTCAGAAAGGAATTTTAATTAAATTAAATTTAAAGGCACCTTTTTTATCGTAAATATTGTTAATTTATTATCAACCATTTGTTAATCTTAATTAGGAAATTCAACTTCTTGTGAGTTTAAAATTACCTTTTAATAAATCAATCAGTGAAAAACAAATTTTTTTCTTACTTTTATTATATTTACCAAGAATAACCAAGTAATCTAAATTCATTATCAATATGGTCAATTTAAAAAAATGCAAATAAAGTTTGGTAAGACAGTTACTGGCAGGACCAATTCATTATGCTCAAATTTTCTTATGAAATATATATATATATATATATATATATATAAAACCTCTTTCCAATTGCGAATTTTTTATATTACGCTTCTTTAAACATCTAACAGCCAGAAATTTTGATTACCAGAACTCTATTACTATACCTGATTTATTATAACTCTGTTTCAATACCTATGTTTAGTCTACAAAATTGTAGAAAGAGGTAATGAATGGTATAAAAATTAATTTTAATGATTGTTGAAGTGAAAACCAAAAGTTTGTTTAAAGGAAAATCAATAGATAACTCTAGGGAAACAGATATTGAAAATGCTGGTCGGTACCAAGGTGGCATGATGGTCGTTCAAAAAGCCTTTAGAAAATCCAAGAGATGGCACTCGTGGTATAAAAAAAATTATTTGTTTTAGGAAGTATCACGTTTCACTAGACAAGTGCGTTTCAATTATTTCCATCGCATGGCTATATTTTTATTGTTGATTGAAGGAATAAAATTATATTTAATTAGAAAATTGGGGGAAATATGAGTTTCGAGTGGTGATTAAACACTTATATTATTCCGAAAGAGATCAAAACTGAGTAGAATGAAATTCATCATACATCTGATCCTGTGTTTTCAACTGCTTATAAATGGGTAAATTAGTTAAATCGGGATCGTACGTCCACAAAAAATGAACTTTGTTCGGGCTGTACAGTGGAAGTGACTACTCCCGAATGATTGACAAAATTCATTATATGCTTTTAAGGGATCGATGAATCAAAGTGTGCTAAATAGTTGAAGCCTCTGGCATATCTCAAGGTACAGTGTTTTCAATTTTGCACGACAAATCGGGTGTGAAAAATTTCGCCTAGATGGGTGCTACGTTTGCTCTCACTGGAAAATAAATGCAATCGTGTAGTCCATTGTAAGACTATTTTGGCGCATTTTTGACGCAATCCTGACGAATTCCTGCGTTGATATATAAATGTGGACAAAAGATGAATATACTACTACATTCCAGGGACAAAGTAACAATCAAAGCAGTAGATGTTAAATGCGAACGGACTTCGAAAAAAGCAAAGACGGGGAAATCTGTCAGTAATGGGACGACCACAATTTTTTGGGAAGCATGGTATTTTTTTCAAGTAATTTACACCAATTACTTGCAAAAAGGGAAAATTAATAATTTGAGAATATTATGCGTCGTTATTGCGCTAGTTGAACGAGGAAATCTGAAAAAAATCTATCAAGACAATGCACGAGTGATATATTCATATAAGGTTAAAGCTTTCGATGGCTAAAATCTTGGAACCAATGTTAAAATTATTACGACATCCATCACATCACTGGATTTGGGTACCAATGACTTTAATTTTTATTTTCAGACTTAAAAAAGTTTTTCGGCGGACAACGATTCACTTCGAACGAAGAAATCATCACCCAAAATTTTACTTTTTAGATGGCTTGAAAATAATGGAGGAATACTTGAAAAGGTGTATGAAGCTAACAGGAGATTATGTTGAAAAATAAAAAAAAAATCCGCTTGGAATCGTTTGTTTATCTTCCTTTTTCTAAGGATTTATTGAACGACTCTCTTAACAATTCATTGAATTTTCTGGAAAATACTGCTAGCAATGATCTAAAGTAAATATAACTTCTTAAATAATAATTATAAGCTAAAAAGAAACTTAATTACGTTATTAATAAAGTATAAACAAATAATTTGCTGCATTTCCTTGTCTAATGAATTTTCATAAGAGCAAAATAGACTACATATACTTCAAAAACACCAAGAATTGTTCCGTTTCAAGATAACTAAAGTTGAAAGAAAAACGAAACCTTTAATTGGTGTAATACCAATTAATTTAACTGCTATTCGGTAATACTTAAACATTTGAAATGGAGAAACTTATATATTATGTTCACATGAATGAAATGCAAAATTAGTTTTTTTAGGCCAGCCATTTTTAACTGAAGGCAATCAGTATTCACTTAAAAAATTAAAAGCTTCATAAGATTCCACTTTTTAATTTTTATTGTAAGGTTATTAAAAGTATCAATACGACTCAAATATTCTTTAGAATGCAGCCTAACTGACTTTCATAGAGTTTAATAAGACCTAGATTTGTTATTTAAAGTAAACCTACAATTAAATTATTTATCTATTTTTATAACTCTGTAATAAATTGGAAGTCTGTAACAAAAATGTTGATTTATATTAATGTATCTATGCATGGTAAAATGATTCAAAATACATTAGATTTATTGAAAAATACATAAGATGTATGACAGAAATAAAAATTAAAAAAATAATTCCTTTTTTCCCCTTGTGTCTAATTAAATTGGACAACTTAAAATTAAATAAGAAAGTTTTTGATTAAAGTCATAAATTTATTTCAATATACATTATATATTGAAAAAAAATCAAGAAAACCTTTTTTATTAAAATTATATTCCCATGTACAAACAATCTGTTACAATCTCTAGATTTGTAAGAAATATATTAAACAATCACCTTACTTTATTTTACACATAAATAAATCTTCCAAAAGTACAACACTTTATTTTATATTACATATAACATTTGTTACTGTTTTATAATATAAAAAGCGAAGTAATTTTAATAGTAGAAATTTTAAAATAAAAATGTGCAACTTAAAATTATTTTCATTCTTAAACATAAAAATATAAATAAGTACGTAGGATTAAAAAAAAAACTTCAGATTAATCTGGTAAGTGGTTTTCATTTACTAAATATTATTTATTCTAAGAGTAACTATGATAAATCGAAATACTAGTTATGACACAAAATAAACTAGATTCATTTAAACGCTGTATTATTTTTACATGTAAATATGTATAGACATTAGCATTTATTTATTAGCTACATTAGCATTTATTTTTTCGAGATCTAGTTAATTTTAATACATATACCTCGATAACAAAATAAAATATTCAAGACAATAATAAAATCATTTCTAAAACTACCCATTTATTGCCATAGAATAAAGACTTTGTTGACATTACTGTCTTATACTGAGAAAAATGATTATTTTATAGTGAGAAGTATATATTTCAGCGTATTTAAAGAAGTGCATAACGCTCTAATGATATTAAGAACTCTTTTGTTAACGTCAAATAAGGACATCACAAATAACTGATTGTAACAAACATCAAAACCCCCATAATAAGTGATAAATATTAGACCTCTAATATGGATGATAACACTTTCATCTAAATACCACACATAGCTAAATGAAGAATTTATCAATCTAATGTTCTGAAAATGTTACCATTGTAATAAGAGCTTTGTGACAGTTCAATATAAACCTTATAGATTTCTGTAATTTGTTCGTCTAATATTTTCTAAGAAGAAAAATATTCGAATGTTTTGGAAAAGGATTCACCGAGAATTAGTTTATGAAATCTCATTAACAAAAACGTGGAGAGAATTTTGCACCAAAAATCTATAAGACTTTGTATTAATGTTTAATAATATTATGAATTCGAGATGAAGTAGAGAAAAATTTGTGTACAAGAATTAATTAAATCCATCTGATTGTGCATATGAAGAATATCAATAAAATATGAAAAAATATATCAAAAGAAACTTTATGATCAATTTGTATAAAAATCACTATTATACTTAAACAGACATTTCTTAAATAAATTATTTATTTTATTTGATACCCTTTGTATAAAATAAACTTTCTGTTTTACTTCGTCAATGGATTAGATTTAATTTAATGCGAGGATCGTTTTTCTTTCAACTTCAGATGGAACAGCTAAACAACCAAACAAGTGGTATGAAGCGGGGATGCACGATGGGCGACTGTGCATCTATCTAATCATGACTTCTATTATTTCCGACGCAATTTCACTAATTTAATCTACACTATAAGCAAGTAAACATAAATAATACAACTGATGCTCCCGCCAAATGAAAGTTACCTAGCATTATTCTCTTTCTTCAAACAGAAGGGAATATTATAGCAGAAAGTCACCAAAAAATTAGTCGTGAACGCCTTATGAGTGATAGTGTTGTAAGCGAAAGGTGCAGAAAATTTAAAAATTCGCAAACCGACTCTCGCAATAAAGGGAGAAAAAGAATGCAAGTCTGTTCAAACAAATCTTCAACGGTAAGAAGGTTATGGCTACGTAGGTTGGGACCACAAGGTGTCTTGCTGGTTGAGTTTATGGAATCGGGGACTACGATCAATGTTTCGGTTTATTGTCAGATTTTACGACTACGAAGAAACATTCAAAACAAAAGAAGAGGGATTCTGACTTCTGGAGTTGTCCTTATTCGTGATAATGCCCACCTTCACAATGCTGCTGCAACCCAACAGCTTCTGAAGCAGTTTAAATGGGATATATTAGATCATACGGTGTATAATCCTGAATGACTTAGAGCCTAGGTATTTTCATCTCTTCCTTGAATTGGTTAGGAGGCCTAAGTTTCCTGACCAACGAGGAGCTTTGAAACAAATTGCAAGTCTTCTCGTATCTGATATCACAGGCAGCAATGTTATTCGAAGAGGAGAGCGGAAAGCTCATCTACCGATATGACAAATGCCTGGATCTGTTAATAGGTAATTATGTTTGCTCTGGATTATGTAAATAGGTAAGGATTTTCGTATGTAACTTTTGGTAACAAATTCATTTTGTTCTGTATTCTTGCCTTTTTCCATGGTTCATCGGAGGATGAATAAAAACTCCCCTGTTACTGCTTATTACCTATTTCTACCGTTTTGTAGAGTTACATATGGCAAACATGTCAATAGTTAAGATCGTTTATGATGAAAGTCTTATATTAACACTTAAATTTTTAAGTAAGCAAACAATTTACTTTGAATTTATATATGGAAACTTTCTTAAAAAAAATTGAAATATTCTGAAAAAATATAAACAAAAATCTACCAATGATAAATAATGCTATATAAACTTCCTTATATAAACTTAATCATTGGTTTATTCATCTTTATTAAATGAATAAATTTGTGGCAAAATATTTAGCTCTACACTTTTCGATCTTTCGTAACTTAGAGTATTTAGAATATCATAATAAATTATAAAAGTTAATACGTATATGAATGCCCTGTTTCCTATTAATATAGGAAATAGTTTCCTATTAATATAGTTGCCCGTTTCTATTAATTTAGGAAACGGATAATAGACTGTCTAAAAATGCTTCAAATATATTTTCACAATCTATATTAAGTGTTTGACTGTAACAAGAAACATATTACTGACATCTTAACAAACTTTAAAGCCAAAATCGTTCATAAATATTCAGAAATATAACTTTTCGTTAGATTAAACTTTCGAATAATAGTGTCTTATCACTCAACACATTTTCATAAAAGTTTAAACTTCTCTAATACTAGATTACGCCATTTATACTTCCTGAGGCTTAAAGAAAGAAATTAGAAAAATAAAGTCCCTATAGGGTTCCTCCAAATCCTCTATGAAAGATAATTTCCGAGACAGGCTCTTAATCCTTATTTGGCTCAAAAATGTAGGAGAAAATGTAAAAGAGGATTTACGCATCACATGTGTTACTCTCAAACTAATTACTAGTATTTATAGAGATTAGGTTGCTTCGAGATTATCACAGGTTTGCTGAGATACTATTACATCGCCTTAAAATATACTTCATTTTTTTTCTTTTTCGCAACTAGATTATGCATGTATAAGCCGTTATTCCACGCATTCAAAAGAATCCGATTAGAGAGAATTTCGACGATAATCCAATAGAAACATATGAAATTTCAATAATTACCTTGTTTTAAAATATAAAGGGAGTTTTGTCTATTGTATTAAGTAATTATCGAGGTACATGCATATTTAATTAAAAATAACTTACAGCAGAGTAGACTCTTACATTAACAATTGCGTGGCAAGCGCTTAAAAAAGTATAAGGCACCACAAAAGTAACTGACAAATGTTGAGAACAGCTTTTTCCTATTGATTTAAACATGCAATTTAGAATCACTCAGAATTGGAGATTATTTTAATTACTGAAATTTTCTTGTGGAATGCAGGTGAAAATTAAACAATTTGTGTATTATAATAAATAGCAAAAAATAAACCCACACTTAGAAGAAATTTAAAGTGTTAAGAGTCATTAGAATAATTATTTGTTATTATTATGCATACTTGTTTTGCACATATTCATTAAAGTAATTTCTTATACATATAACATTTTATTTGTTACTATAGCTTCAAATATTATGTATAAAGCTCTTTATATTCATTTTTAGCTAAATTTACGCAATTTTAGAATATTTAAAACTAAACAGTACTAACAAAATACTTTATTAATTCTATTTGTATCTAGTTAATTTGAATTCTCAATATATATTCAGGGATATATTATATAGACTATATGATTAAAAGACTTTTTAAGAAATAAAAAGAAAGTGAAAACACCTATATTATATATAAATAATTTGGCTGTATTGTTTTTAATATATATTGCCAAAGGCTTTGCATTTCAAGTGAACTAAATTAGAATTGTAATAGAAAATTAAAATTAATTGAAGAAGAATTATATTAACAAAT
>BMAW01050675.1:0-22256 GCA_019974015.1 Nephila pilipes
TGAAATATATTCTTTTTTTGCTCGAATTTGCAAATCTGACAGAAAGTTTTTTAGTTCCGCTTTGCCATTTTAACAAAATTGTCACTTCCGTAATGTCACTCTCGGCATAAAACTGTTTGATTCCATTTCTCATCATAAAAATAAATATTTTTTTATGTATTTTTATCCTATAAATTTCATTTATTACGTTTGAGAATCAACAAAATAAATTATTTACGTCTATTTTGAATCAGAACAAATAATTTCTTTTTATTTTCTAATTGTTGTCTAATTTTCTAATTTCAAATTTTAATTGTATATAGTTCCTTCTTTCATATTAGTATAAGAACAAATACGCATTTGAAACATTTAAAAAATATAAATCAAGGCTGCCATTTACACGTCATTTTGATTTCGTGGACGTAATGCTAATTCTATGCAATTTGTACTTTAATTCTCATATCTTTATTGTTAGATCTATTTGAATGCATTAAAGTGCATCGGAAAGAGTAAAAAAATAATGAATGCTTCTGCAGAGTTACTTTTTACCTTACATATTTGAAAATATTTTACCCTTATTTTAATGATTTGTTTGCGAGTTTTTTCGGTCTTTATAAAATATTTAAGAACATATTTACAAATAGGAAAAAAATGTAAATCTGAGGAATCTTTATTATTTTTGGCTTTTTGTGATGCACTTTATTGCATTCCAATGAATCAAATAGTAAAAATGTGAGAACGAAAATCGAAATTCCGTAGGATTAACATTACGCCAACGAAATCAAAATGGCGGTTAGAAAGGAGTTTTAACATCACCGAAAATCTATTACACATGATCCTAAAATCGTTTGAAGATGAAATCTGACGCTTTTCAAATTAAATAAATCTTAAATTAAAAACAGCATTTCTCCAGACGTTACTAGAATATAAACATACAAATTACTAGAGAATGCAAATTACAATTTTACGCTTTCTTCAGCAAACAACAAGAAAGTAATTTCGGACTCTTATAAATGCTCTTTATATTCCAATTGATCCTTTTTATGTCATCGAATTTATTTTAGTTATTTTAAACTCTTAAAGAGTGTGTGGAAATTTAATGGCCTTACAAATCAATACTTATATTTTCTATGTCTGCATATTTTTATTTGGAAGCACTTCAAATTTCCAATTATGAATCCTTACATGAACCTTTGTCTATAGATCCATAGCCTAGTAGAAAATTTGAAAGTTTGATCTGGATTTGTTGAAGGATTGTTTTATTTTCTTAACATTTGTTTTATACAATTTTGTGCTACATATTTGGATATCTTGAAAGTACACCCGTCCCTCGATTTACACGGTGCTCGATATACACGTTATCGATTTACACGGTTTTTTAAATTCAAATAAAAAAAAATTGTCAAACTATCAAATTCCACATAATTTTAATTCATTCATTTGGTAACACCACAGGTGCATGCATATGCGTCAAAATTATCTTTCAGTGCGTCGTAATTCACAATAGTACATATATTTTTATCTATTTTGTTTTGTTATATTTTTATCTATTTTGTTATATTTTTATCTATCGTTGTTGTATTTGTAACCGTATTATTTATTTGTGATAATTGCGTAATTACTTCATTGTTAATTAGTAGTATAAATTGTTAATTAGTTATATACTATTACTTCATTGTTAATTAGTAGTATAAATTGTTAATTAGTTATATACTATTACTTCATTGTTAATTAGTAGTATATACTATTAGAGCAAGAATATTCTCAGATAATTGAGTTGGCTCATTTATTGGGTGGAGAAGGTTTCGAAGATTTAAGTGAGGCGGATATTATCGAAATAATGGCAGATAAAGAAATATGTGAAGATGATTTAATTGACATGGTGAATATCACAAGTGAAAATGAAAGTGATAATGAAACAGTTGCTGATGGATATGCCCATAATCCATTCACAGTAAAAGTTGTTCGTGAGGGACTTGAGCAAGGAAGAAAATTGGTCAACTATTTTCAACAAAATGATCCGCATCTTGACCGGGCTCTCCGATTTCAACGAAATATGAATAAATGTTTAAATGAATATGAGGAACTCTACAACGTTCTTACTAAAAACAAATCACAGTCACTAATTACAAATTTTATTTCTATGTCTCGCCGAAATGAAATCAATCCTAATAGATCAACTACCGAAACAGCGTCTAATGAAATAATATTATCGAGCGATGAAGGTGAAATTATACAAACCCGTAAAAGAAAAAGACTGTCGTTGAAAGTGATAGTGATAGCAGTGTAGATGAAAACACTTTGAATTTATAATAACTATCTCAATTTTGTTTGAATTTTGTTTTTTATTTTATTTTATATTGAATAAATGATTGAAAACACTTTGAATTTATAATATATATTGAATAAATGGTTTAAAACGCATGGTTATAGCTGTTTTCGATTTACACGGTTTTTCATACAAAAATTTTAATTTTCGCTTTACACGGTTTTCTCAGGAACCAATTAACCGTGTAAATCGAGGGACAGGTGTATTCTGAATATTTGAGACGGATGGAAGTTTTAAATAATTTATGACATTAAATTTTAAGAGCTTTATCATATAATAGATATCTTTATCATATAATAGATATAGAGAGCTTTATATATAACAGATAATTTTTTTCCCTCTTACTAAAAATATAGCAAGTAATTAAACAGGGTCATTCGCATAGAATTTACTTTTTGCAAATATTGTCTGAAAACTAAAATATAAAACATATTTATTTGTTACAATGTGTGTTTTAGCTAGAGTATAATATTTAAAATGTTACTTATTAAAGCATTAGAAGCACACATTTTTAAATAATTTTGTTTTCTTTAAAAAATATTAAAAGCTTTTCCTTAAAATTAACAATACGCTTTTGACCATAAAACTGCTTTAAAATTATTAAATATTGAGTATAATAGAGACTTTTTGTGCCTTCATGTCCCATAAAGAACTATCAATTATTTTTTAATGTACACTCATGGACAAAAAAAAAAAACTAGCGCACCAAAAAGGAGTCGTCAAAATGAAACGAAATGTTACAAACGTAATGACTACTTCGATATAAGAAAATGATTAGAAAATTAAAGAAAAAGGATCATTTATTTCAGAGAAAAAGGCAAAAGAACGGAGAATTTAATACCCTGTTCAACCCCCTGTAGCGTGAATGCACGATGCGATGCGATCGGGCATTGAGGCATACAAGTTCTGTATGATGTCTTGAAACATTTAGTTCCATATTTGCTGTAACTTTGCCTCTAGTTCGTTCAAACTCAAGGGATGCCCAACCCGATGCCCAAATGATCCCAGATATGCTCTATTGGAGACAAATCTGGGGATCGGGCAGGCCAAGGAAGGGTAGTAACAGTGCGGAGACAGTCTTTGACACCCTTGCCGTGTGAGGCCGAGTGTTGTCTTGTTGAAAAACGGCTCCTGGGAGCCGTTGCATGAGTGGCAACACATATGGTCGCCGGATGTCATGGACATACGGCTGGACTGTCATGGTGCTACGGGTCAATAATAGGGGTGACCGTGTATTGTAGGCAATTTCACCCCATACCATCACGCCATCTGAGGGAGCGGTGTGTCTCTGTAAAACAAAGACAGGATTAAGGCGTTCACCACGGGGTCTCCACATACGAACACGATTGTTATCACTGCTGAGATTGAATCTGGATTCGTCGTTAAGACGACCTGGTTTCATTCCGCTGCAGTCTAGTTTCCTCGTTCGCGACACCACTCCAAACGGAGGCATTGTTGGGTGGGCGTCAAGGGCAGCACACGTAATGGGCGCCGCGATCCCAAACGTCCTTCAGCCAGCTGCCTTCGTATGGCTGGAGAAGACACAGGAGCCCCTAGTGAAGGTGCTACCTGTGCCTGGATAGCGGCCGATGAAGCAGTTGGCTGAACGTATTCATTTCTTACGATGTGGCGGTCTTCTCGAAGACTGGTCTGTCGAGGGCGTCCTGAGCCTGGTCTTCATGTAAATGACATCTCTTGGATCCACTGGTCCTACTTCCTCCTCACAACACAATCAGAGCGGCCTAATTGACGAGTTTCTCGCCTAGCTGACCACCCAGCTTCCATCATGCCGATGATTCTCCCCCCTCAAACTGCGACAGCTGCTCATATTGTCTTCGAAAACGTCGTAATGGCATGTCTACCTCAGCTCTTCCTTTGTAAATGATTGAGCACACTCAAACAAGCTTTGGTTACCTGTATTATACTCGACGGAAAACGATGTTAAACGCTCTCTACCGGCTATACGTAAAGTACAATCACGTTGCATTTCTAATCATTTACATATCTCCCGGACATGTACTTTCATGCCAAGTTTCGTTACAATATCGCAATTATTTCTTCGTGTGCTAATTTTTTTGTCCATGAGTATATTTCAAATACCTCGTATTTTTATCCTAGATTACACTACATTATCTTTAAGTAAATATTTTTACTGGTATAAATGAATTAGTTAACTTATTTAGAATGCCACAACGTAAAAATATATTGGAAAAATTTAAAATGTTTGAAAGTCAACCATCAGTAATATTCAGATTGTTATTGAATCAAAGGATGATGTTGGAACTGAAACTGAAGTCGTGCCTAGCGATTCTTTCCTTCAGTACAATGAACGTGATGAAAATATATATTCTGGATGCTGAATTATTTATCATTATTTATTTCGATTTATTTTTTTTTATAAATTTGCCGCGAGCAAAAACTGTATTGGTAGTATATATGTTCGATTTATAAGGCGAGTAGACCTTACATCAAAATCATAAATCTTTTGGAAATGTTGGATCCCTTCCAAAAATGTAGCAAACGGTTTGCGCTGGATATTTTTAATTTATTTTCGAGTAAGGACAATTCAAATCCTAGACTGACCGTCCAGTTGGATGTGAAAGCTAGTGTGAATTTCACCGTGCCCAAGAGCAAAATTCGAAATATATGACCCCACCAAGCATACGTAAGTTCCTGTACTATTAAAGGAAATCATCACTCCTAGAGATTTAGTGAATCCAGAGCTACTAAGAAAATGCTTTGATGGAAAAACACAGATTCCTGAAGAATCTGTGAACGCTGTCTTCCTGTCACCTGTACAAAAAACTGTATTTGTGACCATGGAAACTTTATTCGGCGTTTTTGACACTTTTTTTTTCTTGCTTTATTGTAGGAAATATAACAAAGTGCCATGCTTTATACAGGACTGACATTCATCCAGGAAAACATTGTATAAAAACGTGCAAAGAAACTAGACGAAGAACGCATTCTCGACAGAAAAGAGAAAATTATTCAAATATAAAAAATGACAGGAAAAAAAAAAAAAAACCGGAATCTTAGAAATTCTTATGAGACTGTAGGAGGTATTAATCCTTCATATATAAAACATAATTTTATAAAAAGGAACTTCTTATTCAGCAATAAATGTATCAAAGAAATTTTTAAATGCAGTTTTTCAAAACAAGGATTTTTCAGGTGCATGCTCTTTTTTCTCAATTCTGTGAAACTTTTGAATTCATTTTTAATGACATTTATATTATGTTATATTGCATACTTTAACATGGTGCTTGGTGATGTTATGAGAATTATTTATTTCAGGCAATATATTATTGCTAAAATACAATTATTAGGTTGATTAATTAATAATACTGAAAAAATATGATGGTTAATTAATAATACTGAATGTCTGATTAATTAATTATACTGAATAATGTAGAAAAAATTAATAATACTTTTTCTATTTTACTTGGAAAGAAAACGGGATTTTAAAACATGCAAAATTTGGCATTCTAACTTCCATGAAAATTTTATTGTACTATCGTTTACCATTTCTGAGAAAGAGGTGCATTACGTTGGTCAATTTGACATGCAAGAGGTCCCTTAAGCTATTCACAATACAATATGAGATTAATTTCAAATAAACTTTTTTTAGAAAGGTCTTTTCTTAAAACGCCGAGTGATTCTACTCAAATTTCAAAGATAATATGTGAAGCATTTCTCCTTTTCAAAATATACAAAGTGAAAAACTAGTATCGAAATTATTGAAAGGGAATTCAAATGTACAGATATAAATCTAATTCTGGCAGGACTAATCTAATTTCTGGATAAATCTATTTGGCAGGACCCCCCGTTTTTGAGGAGCTGGACAGCCACTCATAAACATCTCTTGTAGTAAGTAAATTCAGTTTCACGTGTTTCTTTACTTTACGCCCGTATTTGGGCCCTCGTGCTTGATTAACCTCTGAAGAATCTGGATTTGGAGATTTCACACATTCAATTGGTTGAACCCCTTGAAGTTGTAAGCTTTTCCAGTCATTTCCACTAACTTCCGGCGGAAGCGCACTTTGAAGCGAACGAATTAGTGTACTAGACTGATTCTTTAATTTAATAGTTCTCACTAGTCCATCCTTACCTGGAATTAATTTTAACACACGGGCAAAGGCCATTAAAGACGTTTCTTTAACGTTGACACCATACAAGACGATATCCACTTGACGAACATTACACGTCTGAGGATTTTGTTTCTATCGTTCAATTCACGACCCAAATATTCTTTCCTAAGCTAAGTTCGCAGTTAATCTATTATTTTCGCTCGAAATTTTAATCTCTTGCGGGATTGATTAACATCCCGCATATCTGAAACTTTATCCTCAGTAGCTGACCTGTCAAAGAAAAACATTGCTGGTGTAATTGGTGTGACGTATAATAGTAACGCATGTCTTCGGAGAAATACTTTAATGGGCTTAAGTTTACGACCTTTTCGTACTCAAATAAGATTGTCACCAGCTCTTGATACGTGAATATCACTTTTACCAAGGATCTCTTAAAAGGCTCCTTCACTGTCCTCATAATCCTCTCCCAAAACCAAACCCACGAAGCCACTGAGGGAGGTACAAATTTCTATGGTATGCGAGGTATCTATGCATGGCGAGAAACTTCATTCTAATCTATTTCAGCGAATTCGTAATGTGCCCCTTTAAGAATTGTACCATTGTTCGAATATATTACTCGAGGTCTTTCTCATCTCGCCACATAACGGCGAAAATATTAACCTGACATCTGTAGCAGAAATGGATATGAGATCCATTTTTCTTTAAAAAAAAATAAAAGATTTACTATCTTTAAACCAAATATTAATGCACTTATAATGAAAGTATTTAGTTCAGGTTTTTAGTTCCTTGATTATATGACAACAATTGTCTTTCTAGCAACATAAACATTTTGTTTTATCGAGGAATTCAGTCGGTGAATGTTTTTTGTTAGAATTTGTGAAAAAAAAATTTAAACAGGTTTCCCTTAATAAGCATTTAGATATTAATATGAAAAGAAGTCCTATGAAATATTATAACAAGTTTTTCGTTTTTACCAAAGTATCTCATTTAAAAAGCTATTTGAGCTCTCAAAAGAATGAAAGGCCTTAATCGTGTGATGATTGCAACAAGGCATTATCTCATCGTCGTAATTTGAATGGACATCTCTATATTCAAACCAAAGAAAAGCATTATGCTTGTGATATTTGCAACAAAACATGTTTTAAATATTCATTTGCGTTTTCATACCAATGAAAAGCTTTACGTTTGCGAAATTTGCGAAAAGGCATTTGCTAGGAAACATGTTTTAAATAATCATTTGCGTTTTCATACCAATGAAAAACCTTACATTTGCGAAATTTGTAATGAAGTCCCTTTCAAAAGTGTATCTTAAGAAACATATACGCATTCATACTGAAGACAAGGCAGTGAAATTTACATTCGAGCATATGCTCAACCTTGAAACATAAATGACCATTTGCATAAATTTGTCATAATGCATTCATGCCAAGTGACTCTTTAAAATTCGATTTGCATATGCATACAAAGGAAAAGTCTTAAGTGTGTGAATTTTTCTTAAGACTGCAACTTAAAAACACGTTTTTGCATTCATACTCAAGAGAAGACATTGACTTTTGCATGAAAGTTTTTGCTCAATGTCGTTATGTAGGACTTTGCATCTGAATCAGCAAATGAAAGTCATGAGTACCTGAAATGCGCCACAAAGACATTTTTAAATTCTAATTATCAATTCATATTTTTAGTCGTACTTTAAGCACATTGTACGATTTTATCCTCATTTTTCAGACGCGCGTCAAAGTTAGTCTTAATTCCGTTGCATTTTAATTACACTCGCGACAAGACGTTTTAATTGAATTTCTTACCTTTAACATTATTATTCTCTCTATATCTGCAAATTAAAGAAGCTTTTCCATATCAGTTTTAATTAATTGGAAAAAAAATACATAGAAAAATTTCCACATCTGTAGAAAAAATTTAATTGAAATGTTCAATACTTAGAACAACAGATGATTCAAGTGAAATTTCAAACATTTTCATGGAGTATCGATGTGTACAACCGCAACTGAACCACATTTGTTATTGTCCATACTCTCTGATTTTTATCATCGCAATGACAGCGGACAATTAAATGAAATACGATTGTGTTCTTTTGTCATAGTATATATTTGCTTAATTTATATGAATGCAAAATGTTTGTTGTATTTATTATGAAGTAAATTTTATTATTTTATGTTAGCATTTAAGTTAAGTTTTGCTTAAGTTTTATTTTCTTAAGTTAGTATTGTTTAAGTTTTATTGTTTTAAATTAGTATTGTCTTAGATCAATTTGTAATTTTAAAAAGTTGTGTTAAAACCCATCATTGTGAACATTACTTAAATAATTTGAGAATTGATGTATTAATATACCTATTAATTTGGTCTTTAGATCCTTTGTTCTTTAGCAGTGACTAATTTCCCAATATTGATGCTGTAGAGTCATAATTGTCCAGAGCTGTGGTCCCAAAACTTATTTTGCAAAAGATTTGTATGAAGATTTGAAGATCCTCGTTCCTGACTTTCAAAGTCTGGTGATACTAATTTGGAACTCTTACTTCGCCATGAACTTAATCCGTTCGCTCCCAGCGTATCACAGGCGATACGCTCGTGTTGGCTTTGCTGTGCCCAGCGTATCACGGGAGATACTCTCCGTGAGTGTCGCCTACTGCCCAGCGTATCAATAGAGATACGCTTGATGAGAACGTTTTGATTTTTTTTTAATGTTAGTATATGGCGTTACAATACAGCGAAATCTATATAGATAGGTTATTGGAGTGTTGACCTTGGGGATATGGGCTTGGATTTCACTTCTGGCTACCAGGAGGGGGGTAATTCTTAAAAGCTCGTGTTGCGACGCGGCTCTTTAAATGTAATGACATGATTTAAAGAGTGCACTTGATTTCGAATTGCTTTTTTCTTTCTTCTTTGCTTCTTAGAAGTTTGAAGGAGAATTTATGGCTTTTTTCGGGGGTTAGGGCTTTTGGTAGCAGATGTTCTCTGTTTTTATTTTCATTCGGTCAGTTTTTATTTGTAGCGACAGTCATGACGAAAAGAAAGTGTTTATCTGATACTCAGATTTTCGAAATAATAAATGAATCCGACAGTAATATTAGCGAAAATAATCCAAATGTGTACATTGACATTAAAGTAAAAAGGGGGGGCTAAGATGTGCCCTTTGCTCAAAATCTTGCGTGAAGTGTCAAAATATGTGTGTAAGACATGTGACGTTGTACTATGCATTGATTTTTTTTTTATAAATATATCATACAGAAAAATAAGATTTATCTTTTATATCTGTATATTCCATATAATGGTACATCATCACACCATGAAATTTATGTAACATATGTAAATATATTTTGTATTTTCTTAAAAGTATGATTTTTTTATGTAATTTAATGTATAAAACATTCAATTTTCGATAAAATCTCTTTTTTTTTTCTTTTGTGTATATTAAGTTTTATGCTCTTTAAATAATATATGTAAATACCAAAATATTTTAATAAATAGCCGATTTTAGAGGAATTTTTTTCACGAATTAGGCTTAATATCTAAAATCGTCTGGGCACAGCGTAACACTCCGCGGTAAGAAGCCGCGAGCCCAGAAAAGCACTTCTTTTTTCTCTCTCCGGTAGCGAATGGGTTAAGTTGCACCATGAACTTTTGGAACTTTTTTCCTCCTGGAGTTTCATCTTTTTTGCACCATCTCGAACTTTTAATGGTGTTTTATTTCCGCGAGTGGGTGTTTTTAAATTTTATAATCAGATTTCTTGTCTTGTATATTTCTGTACTTTTAAACTTTTATTTGCATTTTTATGAACCCGAACTATGTTCAGCTAGTTGACTTTTTATTCCTATCCTTTGTATTACTATTTCGAAGAATGAAATATTTTGTAATTGATCTTATTTTCCGACGCTTTCAATTTTTACATTTGTTAACTCCGATTTTTTAAATTTGTAATAAATAAGATTCGATACTCGGAACTTAAATCGAAATAACTTCTCATTTATAGGAAAATCTCATTAAATATCATATCTTGTAATATTTGACATACTTTTTTCAATTCTTGCCTTTTCAAAATAATATATTAAAATAAATTTTACATCGATACTTTAATTTTTTATATATTTGTTTGAAAGAGAAAAATCAGTTAATTCAATCAGAGATTTTTGTTCAAAAAGAAAATGAATCGCTCAGAATTTTCCAGTTTCAACATCGTCTAAAATTGAATGAGTAACTATTGTACGAGTTTTCTAAGTACTTGCAAAATAAGTATTAAGTATATCGATTAAAAAATGTTCCTAACCTAAATGATATATTTGTACCTAAATGTGATTTGAAACCTTTTTTTTTTTAGAAAATATGAAGAGATTTCTATATATACACATTCTGTTAGTTTAAGAATTGTGTGTTCAATTTTTGCTCCTTCTTATCAAAAAATTGTTTTTTGAGTGTCTTAAGTTTTAAGGCTCAAATGTAGTTTTTCAAGTGCTTTTCAAAAATATTTTAAAATTGAGTAGAGAAAGAAATGAATTTAATATTAAACCATCTTTAACTGCTAAGTATGAGAAAACTCGTCGTTGGCATTCGTGGATAAAACTCATGCTATCTCGTGTGTTTAATTCCGGTATTCGTGCAGATACGATCAAATTCGGAGCATTTCACTTGAAATTATAAAAGTGGATTCAAACTTGACTCTTTTGTCATAAATGAGGCATTTCGCGGGACCTCTTCCATTAACTGACCACTATACTATTAACTAAATAAACAGTAATTAGAGTATTAACTCGTAAGGAAGAAGGATCAATGTTTAAAATGCTCTGTTTCTTATTGCTCAGTAGCATAACTATTAATTTTTTTTTATCTGGTAAAAGGCTAATTTTTTTTCTTTTCGTTACAAATGTTTCTGCGGATACATTTAAGTTGAAAATTTATTTGTTTATGTCAAATATTTCTTACAAAAGAAACTTTTAATATTTAAGGCTACACGGTACTCTTTTTCAAAAAATTTTTTTGGAGACAGTAATATTAAAAGTAACTTATGTATTGTTTTCATACTATATTATTAAACTGATTCTGAAAATAAAAAGTCAATTTAACTAGTCCTTATTTTAAAATTTAAAAAAATTTAAAAATTTTGAAGGTTTTTTAAACCCTTATAAAATACACAATTTTTGAAATTTTTTAATTATTTTGAGTGATTTATATTTCATATATTATTGCAAACAAAAGATAGTATGGATTTGCAAATCTGTTCCCTTGTTGATTTTTAATAATTATTTTTCTAGCTAAACCTGGAAAAAACAGGAAAATTTTTAAAATATTAACTTTAACATTTTTTAAAAAAATAACTAGGGATCCCAGACCTAAATCCATACTAACTTTTATAGAACACAGATATCTCAGTATGTATAAAAAATTTCAAGACTCTATCTTGAACAGAAAAAAAGCCTTAGGGATTAGAAAACACTTACATCTTCAAAAATAAAAGTCTGAGAAAAATGCATTTAAAGTTTTTAAAGGCATAAAACAAAAACTAATAATACTTGCAAAGATCTAAATTTTTAATATATTATTTAACTACTTATATAATATATGAAAACACTACTTTAATTAAATATTATGGCAAATATTTTTATTTATTCAAAATATGTTTTTGCAAAATATCGATATAGCATTTTTTACGATGACAGATAATTCAGCTTAAAGTTAACATAATAATTTCACAAAAGTTTTAAAACACAATACACTTATAAAAAATAATAATGATATAAATAAAAGTTTAAAAAAAGTTAAAAACTACCAGGTTTGTACATAGCACCTAATTTTTTCTGAATTTTAAGTCGACGCAATTTAGCAAGTTTTATTTTTTTCTGCGCAACTTTAAAATTTGCAGATTTCCTTTTCTTTCTGAAATAGGTTCTCCTATAATGAGTAAAGTACACTAAATGTTCTGATGACAAACTGTTCATTAGCATCCTGAAATGTTTTTAGAGCTTTTAATGTTCCAACAATAAATTCAGGTATTGCACTCGACATGGCAATCAACACGACTCCTAGAAGCTGTATTTTCTTTGGAATATTTGTCCCATATCATCGAATGTAATGCTTCATTAGAATTGTGTGTCAAACCTCTGACACATGTGCTTAATAATTCAGTTGATGCTAATCGCTGATAAATAGGCAAGATTTTGGGCAAATATTCTTCGTTGATTGTTATTTTTACCCAATCTTTGTGAATACCTGATTTTTTCCACGTGCTAATGATAACTGGTAAAAACACCAAGAGTCAAAGAGCAAGATTGTGTCCCGGAAACTAATACTCTCAGATCTTTCCCATAATTTCACAGCTGCATTTACTTCCATTGCACTAGATGAACCGACATGTGTTGTACTACAAACATTTTGTTGTCCTTTGTACCAAATACGAAATTCAGCACTTTCTTCTCCAAGCTCAAATTTAGTCTGTTCACATTCTCCACGCCGCTTTGACATTACTTCGTAGTCTATCACAAAGCCAGTCAGCAAGTCGATAACATATCCTATTCCGATATTTGACGTTGACGTATGTTCTCTTGTCAACCAGCTTCCATCATATGACATTCCAATACCGACTATATCTTTATCATTCCTTGAGCCCTACGCCTCAATGACATATTTACGAATATAAAGCAACGGCTGACTTGACCCAACAAGATGTCCAATCAGAACTTTTGGCTCATAATGTCTTTTAAGTTTTACTAAACATTATATTTCAATTCATATGCATGCAGAATTTTTCCAACGATGAGTAGCCAAGTCACAAACTTAACATACCTTGCACTAATCTCATATTTACATCAAATGGAACATTAAAAATTTGATGCTTGCTAACATTTGATATTTGATGTAATATAGCATCAATTAATTGTTATGAACATGTTTCACTCTAGGTTTGGTCACAATTAACACATACAACATTCACTTTATATGCAAATCTATTTCTTTAACCATAGCAAAGTTTTAAAGATACACTATGGCAAATATTGCTTAAAAATATTCCAAAATTATCTGTAAACAAACATTCAGTATCCACTATAATGTAATTTGAAAGATACTTTTATATGTAGCAGAAGTATTAAAGACATTTGTATTCTGAAGTTTTGTAGTTATATCCACTAAAGCAGGTTTTTAGCATTGTCATTATCAGCAGTACTCCATCTCTTAGAAGTGTTGATTCTCTTCTCAAGCTGCGAAAGTTTTGTCCGTGGCATTTTTTCAACAGAAAAAACTTCACTTAAACAATTTAAAATAGCTTAAAACTTATATAAATAAATATGCAGAATAAATATTGGTCTTCAGAAATACCTTTTCTTATCAATTTTGGCTAAGTAACTATAAGCACATCAAGAACTCAAAATATAAACAAACATAAATGATTTTAGTAGTGAAAGTTGAAGTTAATATCTACTTCTCTGCAAGTATCGATATTATTTAAAAAAATATCAGTAATTAATTAAATTTAAGAATGGAAAAATGCTTTAAAATGAAACCGAAACTAACCACGCCCCCCTCAGCTGTCAAAAATGGTGACTGACAATGCTCAGAAAACTTCAAATATCTTAAAAACTAATTGGTTAATAGATCTAAAATTTGGGGCCAAGATTCCCAAATGTATGTGCTACAGGAAAATGCAAAAAAAAAAAATTTCGATAAATTTGTCATTTTTAGGGTACTGTGTAGCCTTAATAATCTTATTCTAAAAACCAAAAATATAATAATGTTGGTATATGTTCAAATGTTAACTAGAATTTATGAAAAATAAAAGCGCAAATATATTCTAGCTCTTTATAAGAGGATTTGTTTTTATTTCGAGCTATTTTTAATTGCGGGTGTCGTAAAGTTTGTTTTTTTAAAACAATCTTTACGAATCTCCAGAATTTACTTACTTTTAATTTGATTAAAGGAAGGAAATAGTTTACTTTTCATCCTCAGACATAGAAAAATATTTTATAAGACACACAAATGATATAAATATATCCTACTCCGCATACGACTGAAAACAAGATTACTTTATATAAATTTAAAAACAGAATATGTAAGAAAAAGAAAAGGGTTATGAACGTTTTCTTTCCTCTTGTAAAGTCTTTTATACCACGGGATAATTTTCATTTTATGTCTGAATTAAATTCTCTTATATATTCAAGTATATGCAGGTCATATTACCTACCACTCAAAATTTTATGCGAACCGCTTTTCAATCGCAAGGAATTTCAAAAATTCCTAGTACTCATTAAAATATTAAAGGCACCTCTCGAATAAACAATTCCCTAATCGACCGAAACTTCGAAATCTGACCTGTCGGAACGGAAAATGTTTATTTTCGAGATAAAAGGAGTAACTGAAAGTAATGAAAGCGCCATTTTGTGTGGGGGGACGGAAATGTGTTTTCGCATCATCTAAGTATTGGTGAATTGACTACTTTTATATACATCTATAATCTCCGAAATATCACTTTAATTAATTGGAATGCTTAATAGTATTTTGATTTTATTAGCGACAATAATTACAATAAGCTTAAAATATATTTAATTTAAAAAAAACTATATATATATATATATTTTCAATTTTTGTAACAGATTATGTCTACTTTATGTCTTATTGTCTGCTTTAATTCTGGTGTTTAATTTAATAGTTTTGTATCTGTTACGGTATCGTCTGCTGTTTCACTTTTGAATGTTTTTATCCTTTTTCTTAAAAACAACTGTAACAGTGGGCCCTGATGTGACGCATGTTTTTTAAAATTATAAATAGAAAGTGCTTTGATAATTTGTGTGCCTGGTAATGATATTTTAATTATTTTTAGAATTATATAAAAGTAATTTATTTGGTCAAAACCCTTTTCCCCCTTCGTTAAACTGATATTATTTTTGATTCGTAGTTGCATTTAGATACAGTTTTAAAAAGTTATTCCTTGAATATATAAAGTACTTTACTCGTGGGGTTAAAACAACTCATATAAAAATAGTGAACCAAATTCTTAAATCTTATTACTGCATATCTTATCCGAGAAAGTTAGAGATCTTTGTTGTTTTGGAAATTTTAATTTTGTGTTCTTTTCTCGAATAAAAATTTGTTTCTTTAAATTAAGACATTAGTTAGAGAAGAAATATTTTAAATTCCATATATGAATAGGCATCCTTTGTAGAAGCATAACAAATTGAAACCATATCGTGTTATTGCTTTTTAAATGGTAAATGAATGTAAATATGTCTCAAAAAGCATGCCCATATTCAACAAAGAGAAAAAAAAACCTTATCATTAAAAATTATTTTAAAAGATCTATAGAATAATTACTATACAAAAAAATCTGAGCTCTACTTATAATTTCGAAAATATTTTTCAGAAAAGCGAGGAGTCTTAAACAGGGTACTTTACCATTCTTCACATGTCCTGGAGATATTAAGTCTATTGATCATTTATTTGCTTTGAATCGAATGACTTTGTGTTACATCCAAGCATTTTGTATTCATTTCTTTGAGTTGGTATGCAATCCTTAATTCGAAGTATTCTTTAAAGAAATAAAAAAGGATTTGGTAGAACTAAGGGGTAATTAATAAATTTAAATGAAAAGTAAAATACACCAATCAAACATATAATTCGGTAAACTAAAAAATGATTCCAAAGGGTAGTTGTTCTTTTTGGAAGATTTTCTTTTCCCTAACAGAGGGGAGAACTTAAGCTCATGATGATGTCTTGTCTCTTTTCTTTTCAGTAGCTCCTTTGAAGTGTACCACATACAGAACATATTAACACAGAACGTCTAGAACCCCAAATTGCTAAAGACTGGTAAAAAGTTATTTTATTTTAGTTTTCTAAAAACACAAATAAGAAGGGGGAAAAAATGTCAAAGGCATAATAAACAATATGTTTCTAAAACTTTTATCATTTTGTAACCTCTGAGATATACGTCATAGATATTAGCATAGAACTGACCCTTTGTAGCTTGCATTAATTTAAATTTTTTTTAAAAAAAAAAAAAAAACTATTTACTGATTTCAAATGTGCACGAATTTTTCAATGTTATCATAAAAAAAATTACAATGAATACATTCTTTTGTCCACAATCTAGAGAAATTTCAGTTCCGCTTATACATTTGGAATTAGTTTCACAAATAAATTTTTGAGATCCACGGTAATATTTAAACGCAAAGATGACAGAAACAGCATCGACATGAATAAGCTAACCAGTGTTATGGAATGATAAAACGTCTGACCTATCCGAGACCTTCGATTGCGAATGGATTAATGTCGTTATGTCAACAGCCCAATGTTCGAGAGACCGACTTTATAGGTCTAAACACAGGATTGCGAGCTCGGACCAATAAAGCACAAGCGTCTGTTCGCAGCCCAAAATCCCTATGGGAGACCGAAAACTGGACGAGACTACTTAAATCGTGGGGATTATAGGAATTTCGCTGAGTTGTGGAATTTAGGGGATTTCCCTTTCGACTGAATTCTTATATTTTTATGAATTTCTAGATTACGTATTTTTTCGATACTGTCATCGTTTTTTATGTGTAAGAGCGTGATTCATCTTCAACATCTTCTCGGCCAAATTATCAATAGACAAGGCTTATTGTTGAACAGTTGTTGGTCACTGGCTTTTGGTGCATGCATACTTGGGTAGCAGCATCAGTTGTGTTATTTAATAGCCAAACCTAGAATGAAGGAAAATTAATCTTGCAATTTGTGTTATTCATATCCTCTCCACAAGATCAAAAACAAAGGAACCAGATAGCCTAAATGGGTTTTTTTTTCTGAGAGCAAATTTTTACTCATATTTCAACTATAATGTCTTCACCTCAAATTTTGTAGTTATGTTAAGAGGTAGTCAAAACTAAAAGCCATCAATTATACTTTCATTTAAAAAAAAAGTTATTTTTATTATACATTGAAATCCTTATGGGAAGATATATCCACCCATTACTTTAAATTAATACTTGAATTATTTGTGAAAAATTTAGATTATCTTATTATCAGCATCACTGTATAAATTTCTTATTAATGAAAATTATTATTTATATTACTTGTGAAGTACTTTTATTATTCCCTTATTATTGGCATTTCTGATTTATTGATTGATTTAAATTATATGTGTGTGTTTAGATTTTCATATAATCTTAATCTGTTTTGGATTATTTTCATAATATTATTATTATTATTTGTATTCATTTTTGATGAGCAGATTAGAGTAACTTTCATTCATCTTGTCTTCAATTTGCACTGTATTTCATAAACATTAAGAAATTCTTCAAAAAACAAAGCATTTCAGTTATTTGAATCGAAGGTCGATTTATGATTGTGTCACTAATATAACAGGTACTTACAGGCTATGTCATTCACTTTGAAGTTATGTACAAAGTATGTCATCATTGTTCCATAGCAAGCAGTGAACTTGGTGAGTAAGTGCCCAACAGGTGTTAATTTTTGGTGTCTTTATCAATTTGCAATAACAAAAGGAGAAAAAACCAGATTCCCGCAAATTGCATGTGGGAACATCAATAAGAGAAAGCTTTTTGCCATACATCTTTTCTATTAACCAATGGTTTGCTTCTAATAGACTCTTGCAAAGGTGTGTCAAATGTGGTACGCAAAATGCAAACAAAAGTTTGCATAATATGATTTGGTTGAAGTGTCGAAAGAAAATATTTGTGCACAAAGTCGTGTGAAACATGTATCAGTAAATGTAAACAGTAAATATGTATCATAATTTTTTTCTTTGTAAAACGTGCATCTGCTTGGACATATTCGATGGGCGAGGGATATATATATTGAACACCTTACTGGCAAATGCCAATTCCAATCTCTCCCTTTTCTTGCCTCCTGGTCAGATTTTTATTTATCAAAATCTCTTTTTCACACTTGAGCTCTTTTTACCTTGACCTTTTTAGATTTGCTATTTGGATTTTAATATCCCCGGCTTGGGGCGAGTTTTTTCTAGCTCCTCGCCGGTTATTTTCTCACTTTTTCAGCTATCTTTTTTTTTATCTTGCCATTTTTCCATCTTGCATTTTTCATGTTCTCATTCCCATTTGTCTGTTTTTATCTATGTATCATATTGTTATCTTGTTTCTTTTGTGGATTAATACGGGAGACAGGTTTTGCCCAGTCTCCCATGATTTATTTTATTTACAGACCCAATCCTGCTCTTTTTTAAATTTCAGACAACCTTCCTGCGGTGAATTCCTTCCCTTCACCAATCTTTTGAATTTTTCCGTACTCTTGGGTATTCTCCTTCTTTGCTCAATTAACTTCGAGCACTCTTTTATTTTTCTTTCCTACTTTTTCGAAAGTAGATCTTTTTTCTTTCATGTCTGATTTTCTTTTTGAAGTGTGCTGTTTGTTATAATTGCTTGGTTAGTGTTTTATTGTTTTGACTTATTGTATTTTTGTAAACCTGACATATTCAGCTGTTTGGTCTTGTAACCCTTCCTTGTATATATATTATTTGCTGAATAAAATTTTTTAAATTTTGACATAATTTTTTTTCATTTGTGTTTTTATTCATAATATATTTTCATATGAATATAATATTGGTGACACAAGAAGTACGAAATTTTAAAAATGGTTGTATTTATTATTATTTTACATTATTCTTCATTTTTCATGTTCGTCAATTGCAATTAATATCCTGAAAAGTGTTATCAGTTATTATAAATACCTAATGAAATTTTTAAAAAATGCTATTATTTCTAAGAAAAACCTACAGCTTATGATATAATAGATGGTGATACATGAATCAATTTAGTAGCTAACTCATTTCTATTTCAGCTTCTTTCAAGATTATGATTTATTAGGTAATGATCCGGCATTGAGAGGCCGGGTTCAGGAGAATTACAGCAGGAATGATATAATTCCATAGGTCCACCAGGGAAGAGTCTGGGGACTACAGGTGTTTTACCACACCATGAATTTTTTTCCTATGGGAGTCAACTCCAACAAGAGATACAGAAGGTTTTTCACATTATTGGCATCTGAACAAGCCCATCTTGACAACGAGACTGTAAGAAGGTCTTGAGAATGCTTGGGAGGAAGGAGGACCAGTTGGAGGAGATTTCGGTTGATCTAGCAGGTGTTTATGGTCAGGAGAGGAGGAAGAGGGTGACAAATTACTATTTTCATTAAAAACTGGAAGATCAGGAAATTTTTCTCTGAATATGGTTTCAATTTCAGAGATTTTTTGGTCAACTGGTAAGTTTTTTG
Organism: Nephila pilipes; assembly: GCA_019974015.1. Classification (NCBI taxonomy): domain Eukaryota; kingdom Metazoa; phylum Arthropoda; class Arachnida; order Araneae; family Nephilidae; genus Nephila; species Nephila pilipes. The sequence goes on from BMAW01050675.1 coordinate 19,622, forward strand.
GGGCTTCTTTAAGCGAGGCAGAAAGTGAAGCAGACTAACGAAGGAACTTTCTTTGTTTCATTTCAGTGCTATAAATTCAACCAACCCACAAATATTAATGAATCCCTTCCATTTCCTTACTGTGTGTTATATATAATACATGTAACAAAATTAGGGATCCATTTTGCAAAGAAGTGTAAATTTTTTTAAAAAATTGAAATGTAAAAGATATGTGTTCTTGCTGGATTTTAGCATGCCGACCCACATTTTATTTTTTTCCCCTCCAAAACTAAATAAGCTATTAAAAACAGATCCCTAAAGAGTTGTTTAAATATCCTTGAGAATATTACAAAAAAAAATTTTTTTTCATTTTAAAAAATTAATAAAGGAGTAGGGTTTTGAAATTTTTTAAAACAAATTTTAATTTAAAAATTGTGTTCGCAATGTATTCAAATATTTTCATGTTAAATCATTTTCTTCAAACATTAATTAACTTGCTAAAACCAAATTCTTAAATGCATTAATAAAAAAAAAAAATGGTTCAAGAGTACCAAGTCTCTTTAAAGGAAACCAGGTTGATTAAATCTGAATGTGTTACAAGTATAATTATCAGATGAAATTTGCTCCCAAAAATCTTTGTCTGACATCTATTCCTTGATTTGCATGAATTCTACCAATAATTAATAGGAGTAATAACCAATAATAATTTTCTTTTTTAGTAATAATTACTTTTATGCTCTTTCAATAAAAAAAAATATTTAGTCCAGAAAATTATTGAATACTTTTTAAAATGATTTAATCCAGAAATATACTATATGAATTGATAAACTTAATCTTATTTAAAATATAGAAATACTAGAAGTATTCTTGATAAAATTATATGAATCATAAACAATGGTGGATCCATACAAAAATCGACTGGTGGTGGGGGTACATTTTTTTTCTTCAAATAGTTCATTAGACTTAATTGTGTTTATAATTAATACTTAAAAGTATTTATTTACCGAGGTAAATAAAAAATACTTTTAAATTTAATTGGAATTTCCTATTCAGGTATGTTATTTTACCTGTGCATGAAATTATGTTGGGAGCCTGTACCCTCCCCATGGATTCACCACTGTATATAAAGAATTACTTGGGAACCCACCTTTCCTATTTGAATAAAAGGGGTAATGTATTCTTGCCTCAAATTCTGAATGGCACAATATATCCTTAAGGTAACATGGGAAAATGTGCTCATTGAATAATATATAACCTTAATATTATTCAATGAGATTAATATGAGAATGGTGCCCATTGAATAATATATAACCTTTTCATAGAATATGTGTATTAACAAAGATGCTGTTTTCTTATATAGTGATGCATCTTTCTCCAACATGTAATGAAGTATCACTCTTTGTAAAAAAAATATTTTGTGAATTTACAGGCTTTTACTTATGTTGTTTTTTGATGGATTACATATATGATAGTGCAGATGTTGAATGTTTTCTGAAGCAATCAAAATTTTAATGAGACGGAAGTTGTATTTATGACAATGAATGCTACTTAAACTTATAATTAGTTATAATAGCATTTTGCTTCATTTGTCTCCTTTAAGATTACATTTGCTGTAAAAGAAAAACAATCATTCTTTTTCTTTATTTTTTTGTAACAGTTCCTTTTATCTTTTTTTTTTTTTGGAAAATCTTATTTTTTAAATAAAGTTATTTTGTAATCTAGTCATTTTTGCTTCATGCTAGAGAAAACTGCATTCAGAAGAACAAAATTGAAACAAGATGTATAAAATATCATTAAGTAGTGTTTTATTCAAGATATAATTGATAGATGAAAGAATGGCTTGAAAAACTCGCACTGCTTCAAGGGGGTGGAGCACATTTCACTAAATATTTTATCAATTGTTTCCTTCCCGAAATTCATCTTTGGGGAATTTTTGAAAAACCTTTCAGCATCCTAACAGTTTTCAATAACTAATATTGCTCTAAGTTATTTAATAATAAATGGTTACTAATCAAATAGTTTTGCTGTATTTAATTAGTATAATTAACACTGATGTGTGTATCATTATTTCTGTTGTTCAATATTTTGTTAATAAATTCATTTAATTTGTAAAATAAAGTATCCTTTCTATTGACATAACCTGCACAATCAAAACAACATCTTGCATCTCTTAAAGTTATTCCTAAAATTTCTTTTCAGTTCAGATATGTTTGCCTACCTAATATTAAAAGTACATAATTATCAAATAAAAATTTACTACATACAGTTGACAAAAAAAAGTATTAAAACACAAAGAAAAGTTGAATTTAAAATAGCTTGTTTACATGATAGTAACATGCTCATGTAATGCAATTACAGCATTTCTATATTGATTTCATAGTTGTTTCTACTAGTTTGTAATTAGTTTCTTTAGAATATAAATGCAAACACACCTTTTAAATACATAATTAAAAGTTAGAGCTGTGGATTCAGCAGTCAGTTTTATTATTTGGTGGTATAAATTCTAGATAACAAGATAGAATAAGCTGAATTATACATATATCCAATGTTTATAAAGCATTTAAATATCAATTCCACTTTAGAAAGGATATTTCAATACTAAAAAATTCCATGAGATGCATTAATAAACAACCCAATGTTTTTTTTTTTTTTTAAA
>BMAW01050679.1:0-18665 GCA_019974015.1 Nephila pilipes
AGATCCTTTTCTTCTTTGTGTTTCTCAGAAAAACGGGCGTAATCTATTTATTGAGTAAAAAATACACTTTTTAACATTGTGTATGGAACGAAACGAGAAAATTTGGAAAGCCCTACTTCCAAAGCTGACAAATTTATCCGTAACAATATTTAGATTACCAGTAATTACATGTTGGAACTCATCATTTATTTATTTCTTATTATCGCATCCATTCTCTGCAATTGCTTACAAATTATTATAATTATAAATCAAACGTTCCATACTTTATTTTAAAAAGTTTTTTCAATTCGATGAATAGTATTAAAATTTAAATTATCGTAAGGGAATTTATTCATAAATCTTATGCTACAATATTCTATTTTTCATTCATCATAATGAAAATCATCAATTTTACATTAATCATCTAATTAATTACAAATGTCTATTAGCTCTATTTTCTAAGATTCTCGAAAACTTGTCTTATTAATTTACATCCTTGAAATTAATTCGGTCCCTATAAAATAATTTGAATCTCTCAGATGTTGCAAGAAATGTAATTTTTATGTACCTTTATTAACTGAGATAAGAAATTTATCAAACAGTATAGAAAAGTAATAAAAAATAATTTCAAAAAAAGTTTTTATAATTAATTTGAAATTAGGAGAAATATATAGAAAGCGGGTGAAAAATGAGATACATAATCGAACTGAAATCGAAGCATTAGAATAACAGTATCTTGATTGTACTGTTTGGTGCTTGTTTTAGAGGAAAAAAGTATTGCAAATAGAATATTTTGGGAGTATTTAACTTTGAGATATGAGGAATATTAAAATGTGGATGTTTTCGTGTCAATATCTTTTACATCCACTCACTTGCTTTCATGAAATGCATGAGAGAGTTCTTCAAATTTTTATTGTTAGAAAAATTCTAAATTTGAAGTTAAAAATTTAAAAGAAATTAAATATATTTCTGTTATTAATTGAGAAGTCTGATAGAAGTTATTAAATATGAGGGAATAGAAAATGTTATGTGTAAATATAAATATTAAGACAAATGTAAGTACTTTTTAATTAGAAGTATTTTTGAAACTTAAATATTTTTAATTTAAAAATGTTAGCAATATTCTACATCTTTGAATAAATAATATTATGATACCTATTTTAAGGTGATTACTTCAGAATTATCTAAAAACAGATTTGAGATAAGTTAAAATTAAATTAAAAAAAAATGTTTATGTATGTGGCATTAGCAGTTCTAGATTATTGCTTACATTTGTCGTACATTTGGTGAAAATAGAAGAAGAAAAATAGGAGTTTTTAAATAAATTATCCCCTTCTTTAAAACAAAAATAAAATATGCACAAGTGTTGCAAATATCTGCCGATATATATGTACATATATTTATTTTTTTTTATTCATATCAAAAGCATTCACATAAATTAATTTCTTGAAAATTAGAAACAACAAGACCAATTTATGCAATGTGTTCGACAAAATGCTCAAGAAGGTTATTGGCAATACATTTGTGGTGTAAGTTATATTTTTTTTATTTGTGTTGTATTTCTTTCCTAAATTTATTTACTTACTACTTTTCCTAAGTATTTGTTTTCCTAACTAAATATTTTGAACTTTCATGTTTTTTTAGTGAAATAATCATTCTTGAAAATTTAGAAAAGCTAATAAAGATGCAGCTCACTTGATAAATAAACAGAAGTATGTATCATTAAATTTTTTTTGAAAATTATTCATGGTTAAATTGCTTTTTACCCCTTTGTTGGTAACAGCAAAATATTGTTTTGCATATTTTATAGAAAACGAAAAGCTATTGAAAGAACATGTATGTTTGAATTAAAACTTTTTGATAATTTTTATTTAATTTTTCAAATTTAAATTCAAACAAAATATTTTAAAGAAAACGCAATAGATTGTACAATACTTTGTTAACATTTTATGACCTATCTGATTATGATTTTCTCATTACACTAAAGTGCAATACACATGCATTTATATTTTATTCCATTTGGATATCATTATAGAATAATATTGTGTGTTATTATTATATATAATGAAGAGCTACGTAACGAAAAGTTGTAAGAATGTTATGAAAAGGGAATTCGTTAAATAATTTATATTAATCCCAATGGAAGTTAATGTAATATTTCAAGTCAAGTGAAATTTCTCTGAAATGTCTCAAAGGTGCTCAATAGGATTTATGTCTGGGCTTTTAAGTGACCAATTCATGACAGAAGAATCCTCATCCAAAGAGCCAGCAACAACCTGAAAGTGGTGCAGTTGTCTGGAAGGCTTCCTTTCCTTGTGAAATACAGTACAACATAAATGGATGGAGGTGATCCAACTCTATGTATTGAATCACATTAAGAGATGCTGGTAGAAGTATCAAAGATATATATATATATATATATATATGTGTGTGTGTGTGTTATTTATTTTTTAAGAGTGTGTGCTTTTTTAAAAAAAATATTGGTTAAATTTTTGTACCATTAATAAAAATTTATTTAAGTATTGATTAGAATTGATGTGAATAAATTATTTCATATTTTCATGTGGAATATTGTATCTCCAACATTTATAGTTAGTGAGCGCATTTAGAATATTTTTCCATTTCGTTACGTCATAGTGACTTTGTAATGCAAGGTTTATTATTATTTTTTAAATAATAAAAAAATTATAACAATTAGTATTTATCGAATTACGGGTTATTACCTAAAGAAATTAATGAGATTGCTTACATAAAATCATCACAATAAATAGTTATTTAGTTAAATATTAGATACTATTTTATGGCCAGCCTAAATCATAGAATTTAAGTGAAATTTCAAAGTTATTACAAATGAATCAAGCATACACTGATACTGAATGCAGTACTTGGAACGATATCTTATAAATAACATCTCATGAAAATTAATATAATTTTTATTAATAGGCATAATTTAAAATTGCATTGGATTCATAAAATGGCAGTTTTCTTGTAGGGGACTATAAGAAAAATTTATTTAAGAATATAACACTCAATAAACAAGCCTGTGACAAATAATGACTAACATTGTTTAGTTAAAAATTTAACCCTTTCTCCCCTTATTAACGCTTTAATTATTATGAACGAGCGCACCTTGCATTCGAATATCGCACTATACCGCATAGCGCACTATACTGTTTTCACCTGTTAAAAAGTATTGCGGAAACCAATTATGGTTCAGAAGAAAAATAAGATTTATCTGATGAAGAATATATTACGGAAGATGGGAATGAATCAGATTTAACCGATGAATGCACATTTTTAACACAATCTTGAAATGATTATTTAATTGAATCTAAAAATGAAGAAACTTCGTTTATAAACACTTATTCTCAACAAGCAATTACTTCACGAGGAAGAAATCAAAGATTTGTAATAATGGGTCCAAGGCGAGTCCGATTTGTGGAAAAAAAGTGAAGATTCGGCATCTCTCTGTCTAAATAATGAAGAATGAGTGAAATATAGAAGTAGCTAAAGATGAGACAGTGTGGAGTACAGTTACATCTGATTCTTTTTCTGTTGGAAGACAGCAGCTGTATAATGCATTGAGTGAAGTTCCTGGACCAAGCTCATTTGCCATTAGGCATGTTACTGTTGGAAACTTTACTAGTGCTTGGAGGTTCTTTATAAACAAAAAGATTTAACATTTCATACAAAAGTGCACAGAAGCCGAAGCTAAGCTTTGTTTACAGAGTCCGCACTGGAGTATATCTACAGAAAAACTTGACGTTTTTATTTGTTTCCTTTATTCCTGAGGAGCTTTTATTTCGAAAGGAGTTTCCATTAACAAACTATGGTCCAAAACATGGGGGCTTAACTTCTTTTTACGAAACAATGACTCGTGATAGATTCAAAGAAATCATGAGGCATCTGCGTTTTGATATAAAGTTAACAAGATCCTAGAGACTTCAAACAGATCAATTTGCATTGGTGTATATTTGTTCAATCAGACGGCCAGAAAGTATTTTTAGCGTTATGTGTAAGAGTTAGTCCCACTTCGGTTAGATTTAGAAGATCAATCTTTCATGCTCTGGAAAAAGAAAGACATTTTTTTTTAAGTATAAATTATCTAATCACTTTTATTCACTCCGCTATAATCTCAGAAGGTCTATGAAAAAGGCTTTTTAAATTTTGCTTCCCTATCATCTCGTTTGGTTTTAACTAGCCTGGTTATTAAATAGTTGATTTTGAAATTTTAGATTTTACGGCTAAAAAAGTTTAGAATGTATAACTTATTTAAGTTAATTTTTGTTTAATTTGCTTACATAGTGATTTAATTTCTGATTATTTCTTTAAATTTTAGGTTTTACGGCTAAAAAAGTTTAGAATGTATAACTTATTTAAGTTAATTTTTGTTTAATTTGCTTACATAGTGATTTAATTTCTGATTATTTCCTTAAATTTTAGTTTTGTCTCTAATATATATATATATATATATATATATGTGTGTGTGTGTGTGTGTGTGTGTGTGTGTGTGTGTGTGTGTGTATGCATGCATGAAGATGAGCCGAAGGAATACTTTAAAATTTTATACTCCATTGCATTAATTTCAATCTGGTAATAGGTTCCAATATTCTATTATATTTTAAAAAGATTTTATTATCTTATTTATTTTAGAATATATTCCCACCCATTACCTTATTAAGTAATTTCTAGATTCATATAAATATTAAGTCCATATAAAATTCTATAATAGATTATATAGTAGAAAATATTGTATTAATTCCTAGATCTCCGAAATAAATGACCAAATCTGTGCAGTTAAATGTTGCTTCTAAAATATCTAACAATATTAAAATACTTTTTAAATAAAACTCTTAGCTTTTCTTAGAAACATTTTAAAGAGCTTCATCAAGACTTTCACAGCAATTTCCTTCTTCAACTTAGAATTTATGTCATTCATTCGAAATTGCTTAACGATCCAAAAATCCCCTTATTAATTTCTATTCATATATCCTAAATACATAATTCGCTTTCTGCCAATCATTATATAATCTAGTTTCTTCGAATTCCTTAGTAACATATGTTCAGAATCTACACAGAATCTTAAGATTTCCAATTCATTTTTCCATGCACTTTTAAAATTCAACTATTAATAATCATTGAAATATTTGTTCAATAGTTTAAGTTACATTTGCTGTACACTTGAAGACTTTCCAAATTATTTATTAATAAAAACGAACACTGCAAGAAATTCATCCACTTTTTAAATCACTCTAAGAATCAAACACTTAAGTATAATTTCTATAACTTTCAAAGTGTATGCGAGTTGTTTAATTGTTGTTTAAAAATATAATTCTAAAGACTATGATGAATAATCGAGACGTTTCCTAGAAGAATTTTAAATAAAGTAGCGAAATGACTTAGGATATTCAGCATTTTTTTTGCCGCGACTATAAATAAATATAAGTCACAATTTTTTTAAATGCAACCTTAAGTTGAATTTCACACGTAAATAATATTTTCGAAAGGTATTTTATTCTTCTTGTTGGAATTACGCTTCCTTTATGATAGGTGAATTTAATTATAAATTCTTTATTTGCATTGAATATTTAAAAAAGTATATAGATTTTCGTTGAAATTAGATATAATTCATTTAAAAACCTTTTTTCCCCCAAGAAGGCTTAAATATAATTTCCGCTTCAGATTGTAATACATTTTCTTTTCCTAAACTACTTCCTCTCGTGTGCCTTAAATCTCACAAGGCTATCTTTTGAAAAGATTTTAGGTGTATGGATTGAAATCCAATAATTTACTTTACACTTCAGAAATAAAATGATCCAACGCACTTTACGAGTTTTTGAAAACACTTAAATTAACTCTGAATCGTATTGCTGGGGGAAGCGAAAGCCAGAAAAGAAAATCATAAAGGCTTGGGATAGTATTTATTTTCATTTCAATTCAACATTTTTTTTCGTCAGTGGTTTTTATATCCAAACCACTGATTCATATAGAAAAACGCCATGTGGTGAGAAAAGCTACTTTTTATTTACTTAGAAACAAGTTAATCTCTCTTCGTCCATTTTTGTTGATTAAAAAGAGTTTTCTGATTAGTTCGTTTAGCGTTTACTAATTCGAAGAAAGCAACCTAGATCCACATAAGGATGGAATATATTTTTTTTAAAATTATGTTCCATGATAAAAATAATTTTTTTTCCTGGGCCCCATTCAATATTTGCGTTATGAAATTTGACCAGGTGAACCTGACTTTATTACATTACATGACTCTATAACACGATGTGTAAATGTATTCCAATACCCTTTTTGTGTAATTGCGGAATTGCGATATTTTAAAGGTTATGCTGTATGATAGTATTATTTATGAAAAATAACTGTTACACTGCTTGCAGATTTGTATTTTTTAATAACTTCAAGTATATAAAACTATTTTGAAGTCCTTTTTTGAAATTTCTAAAACACAAAGTAATTTTGTCATTTTTAATCTTCTATCAGATAAAAAGAAGCTTTTCAATTTCCCATGTATTTTCCCTGGAAAAAAACGAGATAATCTTCCGACCCGAAGCCAAAATTTGATCTTGATTTGTCGACTCCAGATGGATCCTCCAACAAACCCATTCCGCCCTACTCGATTAATTTGGGTAGAGGCATAATCCTCGGAATAAAGGAGTTTCGAAACAATTATTACGGCGGGCTCAGTAGAACAGAGGAATGAGAACCAGACATTAAAAACCACTTTAACATTCCATTGATCCTGTTGGAAACTCTTCGGAAAGGTTGTGAAGTTATGATGGAATGCGTAAACGACTGTAAAAAATATCCCCCACAACATGCTTTTAGCATATTAGTGTATTCATGCTATAATTCTTGTGTATTCATCTATTTACTATTTTGCATCGTATAACATGTGTGCTTTGTGAAAGCTCGAGTTTATTCTTTTCATTGTATGGCAGATTAGAACTTTTCTTAAAAAAATAGCGAATAATTTCTCACCACACACTTTCGAGGTATTAATGTGTTCATGCTGACACTCAAATGATGTCTAACCTACTATTTTTATTCTAGATTTAAAAAAAAATTAGTATCTAACAAACGAGTAAGTTCTCACCATGTGCTCTCAACGCATTAAGAGTGTTGATGCTGTGACACAAGTGATGTGAAACCTATTATTTTTTATACCAGATTAGAAATTGTTTTGAAGCCTTTTTATGGGATCGCAAATATTTGTAATTAAACTCACAAATTCTCTTTAAAACATGATCAACTTTCAGAATTATAGATCCTCCTTCCGAGGATATGCTAGAACATATTGAGCGACGATTAATTATAGAGCCTCTCATACACTTTTCAGCAATTTGAATGGGATCTATTTATGATTTTTTAAGTTCAAACACGCAAGCTTTACGTCTTTGTTTAATTATTTGTTTAAGCATGCTATTTTCAAAATAGAACGATCAAAATGAAGAAAAAACAAATACTTTCTATTTTTGTATCAGTGTGCAAAGAATTCTTTCTCACCTTCAAATATTACCCGCGACAGATTCTGCTTTTGTAAAATGATTAGAAAATTTTGATAACTTTATCCGAAACGGGAGTGAATGACAAATAAAAAGTATTTCCCATATTGTGGGTAAGACATGTGGGTAATTATCGCACCCCCAGAGGTGGATGTAACAATATTTCTCTGCCATCTAAATAAAAAAAAATAAGAAAGCGATTCTTAACATAAAATGTTCCAATAATAAATGTATCATTTATTGTATTCTTGCTAAATTGTATCCAACTAATAAAAATGTCGCCAGATCTTCTAAGTATAAAAAATTTATAAAATTTCTTAAAAACAGGGAACGTCCAATTTCCCTTACCTCTTTCTAGTGTGTGTCTAAATTTGAAAAGATGAATGCTCTGCATTTTATTTGTTCTATGAATCTGGAACCCCCTTTTTTTTCTTTAATCTTGTGAGCGGGAAAAGAATTGTAGTTTTAGTTAGCAACGTTGAGTTAACTTGCGTGTTGTTTATTTAGGTTATGAACTGTTTGAAAGTTATTCATCTGTAGGATGTACGGATCATTGTATCCCTTTCTGCATGTAAATAGTCTTATTAATCTCTGTGTGTTTGTGAAGTAAAAATAAATTGAATCTGTGAATACGCAATATACGTTTAAGAACGATTAAAATGACTATAGATTCAGATCAAACAGAGACTGAGGCTAAAGTAAAAGCTGATTAAGTTAAACTTGAAGCTACGTTACGAACTGAAAGAACTAATTTACGCCGTCTATTTACTGTGGCGCCAAATTCATTCGGTGATATTCATCGTAAAATGGGTATTGAAAAGGACGTACACATTCAGCTTTGTATAGTCGTCGAGAAGGGAGAGCGTTTCTTTGAAGCAAATGAAGAAATTAAAGAATTAATTAGTTTTACCAATGAAGAATATGATGCAATGGAAACTTACAAAGACAAATTTACTGAAATATGAATTACAGTGGCACAAACAATTGAGGATACACCTTACTTTTACTTGATAAATCCAACTTTCAATCAAAATAATACCTTGACCAGAAGTGCAAACGAATTTTTATTCTTAGACATTACAAAAGGTTTAATTAACAGTAAAAATAAAGAAAAATCAACGACAAAATTCTAAAATAAAACTTTTTAGAGGCATTTCAAATAAACGTAAGCAGATTTTTACCTCAAAAAATTGAGGATACACAAATGAAATTTTTGTTTAACTACTACTTGATTTCTTTTTGCTTGCTACTAATAATCTAAGTTTGGTAAATTTTATCCTAAACTTTTTCAACTGTTATTTCTGTCTTTTGAAGTTGGTTATGAGAATATAAAGCTGTAGTTTTAAATGGAAAATGGCTCCTCGGAAAGAGACTAGTATTGATGTAAGAAAATTTATATTAAGGTTATTTAAGAAGGGAAAATCTTATCGTGAAATAGCTGAAATTGTCGGTAGAAGTCACTCATGTGTCCAGAAAATCATTGGGAAATTTAAACGCGATGGATTAATTCAAAATAAGAGTGGAAGAGGAAGGAAAAGTATTCTGAGTGATGTAGCTAAAAGGAAAATTTTAAAAGATATCAAGATTAATCCTAAACTGAGTGCAGTCAAACCAGCTGCAGAAACTTCTCGAATAATCTGCAGAAGTGTAAGTGCTGAAACTGTGAGAAATGTGATTAGACATGCTGGATATAGCAGTCGAGTAGCTAGAAAGAAACCTTTCATAAGCTTACAAAATCAGAATAAGCGTTTGGAGTTTGCAAAAACTCATCAGTTGAAGACAGAAAACTTTTGGAAGAAAGTTATATTTAGTGATGAAAGTAAATTCAACATTTTTGGAAGCGATGGTCGTCACACCGTTTGGAGAAAGCCGAACACCGCTTTGGATCCAAAAAATTTACGTCCTACAGTTAAACATGGTGGTGGCTCCGTCATGGTTTGGGGTTGTATGGCTGCAAATGGGGTAGGAAATTTAGTTTTTATAGATGGTATAATGGATCATAAGCTTTATATAGACATACTCCGCAACAATCTTAAAGAAAGTGCACAAAAATTGGGTTTAGATGGAAATTTTATATTTCAGCACGACAACGACCCCAAACACGCGGCACGTAATGTCAAAATGTGGTGTCTTTTTCATTGTAAACAGCAATTGCACACACCGCCACAGTCCCCTGATATCAATGTCATAGAAAATTTGTGGGCCACACTAGAAACAGCGGGCCAAAAACACCAGATTAGAAACAAAGCCCATTTAAAGCAAGTGTTACAAGAAGATTGGGTTAAAATATCTCCAGATACCAATAAAAAATTGGTCGAATCGGTACCAAGACGTTTGGAGGACATTATAAAAGCCAAAGGACATGCAACAAAATACTGATACTGTCTATGCATGTAATATATCGAAAAAATTTCATTGGTGTATCCTTAATTTTTTGAGGTAAAGATCTGTCTATGTTTAATTCAAATATGTGTGAAACTTTTAAATTTAGATATTTTTTGTTGATTTTCGTTATTTTTACTGTAAATTAACCCTTTTATTACGTGTAAAAGTAAAAATACGTCTTCTATTCTAGTTAATGTGTTATTTTCATTAAAAGTTGGATTTATCAAGTGAAAGTAAGGTGTATCCTCAATTGTTTGAGCCACTGTATATACGAGAAGAATTATAACCAAAATGATGAAAGTAAATCTATAGTTTCTAGTAAGCTCGCACAAGATAATTTAAGAATTCCCAAATTACTTCTTAAGGAGTATAATCTTATGCCCAATCATGGGTGGTTTTTCGAGGTCAGTTTTGCTGAATTCATGATGGTGAATATTTAAGGGAAGAAGATAAATTTCAATACCTGCTTTTTTGTTAGAACCAAAGACTAAATCATGTGATATTGCAGAAAGATATCCACCCTCTAGGGACAACTACTTGAAAGTTATTGACCATTTAAAGTCCCGATATGGGCCGCGGTAGCATAGTGGTCAAGGTCGTGGACTAGTGGCCGGCGGTTTTCGTTAAGTTGCGGGTTCGATCCTTGGCCGCCAAAGACCCGTCGTGTAGCCGGGGCTGATGCAAGTTAAATCTGTTTGGGGACCAAAGTCCTCCCGTTGGCGTGGTGTGGATGTTAGGAGAGGGGGGTGCCAGCTCAGGTGCCGTCCTCGTCATTTGACCGTGGTTCAAAATTGTGAAGTCCGTCAGCAATAGCCCTCGTGTTGCTTCTAGAACTACGTTAATAAAAAACTGAACTAAAACTAAAAGTCCCGATTTGGCAGAAAGAACTTGTTGATTGAAGTGTATATTCGAGATCTTTTGACATCAGTAAATAACAAATCAGTTATCGAGTTAACTGATCTGTACGATAAACTTGGTTCGTATTTGCGAGAGTTAGAGGTTTTATATGTGACAACATCAATTTATACAGCCATGTTGTATAATATTGTGGAATCATGTCTACCAACAGTAGTCTTAAAGCTTGGGACAGGCATAGACTCAACAGAGAAATCAAAGCAGAACCAGTCTTTGCAAAGGAAAATGTTTTGGAAAATTTGATGTATTTTCTATGTCATGAAGGTGAAGAGTATCATCTTTTAGCAGAAAATGTGATTGGTAGTGGTATAAAATGAAAAGAGTTCCATAAACCAATCCATTGGGATGTACCTACTGCTGCTACCCTAATCGTGAACACATCTACAGGAAAGATTAGTTGTACATTTTGCAACAATCCTCATCCAAGTAAAAATTCCCTATAAATGTCGACGGTGAGTTAGGATGATAGAAAATCACAAGTAATGTATAGAAGATGCCTTGTTTACCTCATTCCTGGTCATATGGCGAAAAGGTGTCACAGTTGTGTAAATTGTTTGATTTGTGGACGGAGGCACTACGTGTTACTTTGCTTAGATTTACGCAAATATATTAATACTTCAACAAAGTAGCAAAGGAGGGGGAGAAATCCACAGAAATTCTATTGTCAAATCTTCCCTCAGAACTTGAAATACATCTGAAGACCATCAGGATCAGAATACGGCACCGGAACAAGGAAATATGTGTGCAAGCGTTAATGAATGATGGGTCACATCAATCTTATATTGAAAGGAGTGTAGCTGCAGAGTTAAATCTTTCTCCTTCAGGAAAGGGCGTGTTTTTCAAGGACTATTTCTCCAGCAGCTGAGCATAGTAGATATGCAGTGACTATCGAAAGTATTCTACTTCAATGTCTCTTATCAATCAATTGAAAATTTGCTCAATGCTACCCAGAATACGTGATGAAACATTACTTGTTGAACTTGCTGCTCGAGAAATAAAACTGACAGATGTTTGAAGAGATACACTATCTATAAGATTTCTTCTAGGAGCTGACATACTTGTAAGCATCTTGACCCCAAGAATTGAGGTATTTACATCTACGGTTTCAGTCTCAGAGACTTTGTTAGGTAGGACATTTTAGGACAGGCGAGTAAAAACAAGTGGTTGATTTGGTCACGTTAAACCTTCAAAATATTGAGTTGCCAAAGATATGGAATTTAGAAATTTGGGGCATTACAAATCCAGTAGAAAGAAAAAAATTAGATCCTTCTTGGAAAAAACCTCAACCCCTTTCAGGGAAACCTTAAAAGTAAATTATCTCTTTGCATATTGAAAAAGAAGTATATCTCAAACCACTTTGCTGCGATGTGGATGTAAGGAGATCATAATAATAGCACATATGTTGACCTCATCACTTGGAAAAAGATTTAATTTAAAAAGTAATCTCATATATTTCATCTTTAATTAAAATTAAATTAACTTTTATCTAGTTATAGTTCCATTTAAAAAGCCCAGATTTAATATATAAAATATACAATTTATCGTAAGATAGAGCAAATTTATTGACATTTAATTCTATCTTATAGAAGATAAATCATTACTTAATTTAAACTTTAAGTATTTTGACTTATGCAGAAATGTTGCATTTTGCCTTTATACTGCTTTAGTTTGACACTTATTGTAAACAATTTGAATTAAGGTGCGCGGTGTCCTATGGGTATTTTTTTTTGTTAAAGTAGATATTTCTAAAAAATGATTATATTCAACATATTTGAACTCTCACAAAACATGCATTTCTGAAAAAATCTCTTTTCAAACAAATCATTATTTAAATATTTAATTGTTTGTAATTACTTCAACGTTTTCAAATTCCTCTTATTTCTGTAATTTTTAGTACATTTAAGCAATTCCTTTTCTCAGTTTCTCAAAAGAATATATTAAGTCCAAGAGTTTGTAAATTTGTGGATTGAAAATGAAACTATTTATCCAACTCCTTTTTTCAGACATATAGTTATTAAATGGATTTCACAAATAACCCGAACATATTTTGAGAATTTACATCGATTACAAAAATTTCTTAATATTTCATTATTTGATTTTTATGAAAAATAAAATGTTAAGAAAGAGAAATTTAAAACTTTAATGGTCAATAAAATGTCTTGGCACACTCTTAAAAATATTAAATAAAGTTCCTAGAACTATGAAGCTGGTAAATTTGCTTAAAATATTCTCACTAATAAAATAAAATAAATTTTTTTTTGTTATTTTGGTCATTTTAGAGTATTGAATAGCATTAAAAGTTTTTAAAAAATATTCATAATTATTAAGAAATTGGATTTCTCTTAATGAACTTTTGTGTCCTCTTTAATGAATCCCGTATATATTTTCCACCGTGATTTTAAATAACTTCGAATATCAGAAAACAAGTTATTCGAGAGAAAATGCATAACACTTACCTCGCAACTTCCTTAAAAGTTTCTTGTCTTGCTTTTGATTTAAAGACCAGGCTAACCTCGATCGTTCTCGTTGAGATCTTTATTACGTATTAAATGTAAATTGTTTAGAAATGAAAAATTCTAGCAACCCTGGTTTGAGGTTAAAGTAGTTTAGAGGTTACTTTTTTCGTCTTTGCCAAAGTTTCGTTATTTATTGGACTAATAGCTCGTATTTATTTATATAAGATTTAAATGATAGTAAGTTCGATAAGATCCTAACTTCAGTTCATTGTTGTTGATAACTGAAATACTCGGCGTTGGACTTTACTTGCGTGTTAATTAATGCGATTTTCGACTCAGTGTAAGAAAAGAAAACTATAATGAAATGCTGCTATTACGAAGAAATGGAGGGCGAAAAGGTGAGCAGCGCTGTATCGCGAACGCAACAGAACAATAGAAGTTCGAATCTAGCAAAAATAATAATAATAACAAATAAAATGAGCTGGATCGGATTGAAACAATATGTTCAACTTTAATGCAAATTAATGAGACTTAATGTATCTTTCTGAGTTTATCTGCAAGTTAGAATATCATGTCCTTTTCTTAAGAAACAATATATAATAACATATTTTTATACTAAATCGGTATGTCACTTGAAGAGTATTTGAACAACTTCTTTAAATTTACAGGTACTATGCCAGTAAAATTATACTAAACTCTTTGCAAAGAAAATCCATATCTGACTGGCATTTTTTCTTAGAAAAGCAATAGAGTAACTAGAATCAGCCTAGTTGCATAGATTTCAAAGAGATCAAAATCACCACTACGCATATAAAAAAATAGTTTTCCATTTCCATTACCTTCGTTGAGGACTTTTAAATAATCGTAAAAATAATCTTTTTATAAGCATTTTACTATAGAATATGGTTAAAAACTTAATAATATGTAAAAGCGGCATATAAATTAAAATTTTTTAAATATTGAGCTCAAAGATACATAAAAAATAGCAGTAAAATGACACTTTGGCAAAACATCTAAACCAATTTAAATGGAAATATTTCCGTTCTGTAAATTACTACGATGAATTGAATCTAATTCAGGTTTGTGCTCTCTTACAATTATAACTCTGATAAATTAAATATTTATACGAAGACGTACCGTAACGTACAGAAAAACTAGAAAATTTGTATATGTATGATTTTATCAGCAATAAAAGTAAAAATATAGATATACATGTATATAGAATAATTAATTATAAGGAGGTTTCTAGCACTAAAAATATGAACATTTGATTTAGAGAAAAAAGCTAAATATAATTTCAAATCGACAACTATACTAATTAATAAAGAATTAACTCATTGAAAGGCCCCTGATTTGTAAACTTCACAACTACTCAGATAAGTTATATTTTTCTTCCTGATGGTCTACGAACTTTCTCAGCATACAGCACATTTGTTGTCGGCGCTCGAACTCCGATCTCAACATTTAAATAACTTTTCGTATCCCTTTACAGCTGGAAGTAGCCAGGATTTTCAAATGTCAGGCTCTCTAAGACCTTAAGCAGCCTGGATATCTTTCGTAAATTATATAGACATCATCATGTTAATTCTGCATTTTCAAACGATAATAAAACTTGTTATATTATACCATGAAAAACATCTCATTGGCAATTTGGTCTTCTTGGAAATTAATCTTGCATGTTGAAAGATCAATATTAGTAAAATATCAATTAAACAAATATCAAAGATTTCTAGTAGCAGAATGTTATTTCCAGCTCTAAAAAAGTGACACAGACTGTTATTAAAATTTTATAGCTCAAGTTTGGTAAGATAGAAATTGAACTAGTTGTTGATTATTACAGTCTAGTTATAAGACTGGTTTCTTAGCTTTCTGAAACCAGTCTTAATAATAGACTGAAATAATTCAACTTAATACTAAATAATTCAACTTTACTAATAACTGTAAAAATTCAACTTTAAAATAAATTATAATTCAACTTTAATAATAACTGTAAATACAATTGAAGATGGTCTTTCCTTTGTAAAGAAACATCTTTCTATGAGGTATTAGCAGACAGACATTAAAGAAAATTAGAATAAATCGAAATAACACAACCTTAAAAGTATTGTATAACACTGCAGACATATCATTTTTTGTTGAAATAGTCCTTTCTACTGTAAATTTCTATGTTTCCTTTCTTTATTTTGCTGAACAGTAATATCACCATCTTGCGACAGTAACGATGAGATTTAATTTCCAAATATCTCTGAGTGTCAATAGAGTATTATGTTTACATCAGTATGAAATTATAAATATTAATTTATTTCACATATTGTACAAAAAATTTTTTAACTGCAGGAGTTGGGTATAGTAATAAGTGTAAAAAAACATAAATTCCACGTATTCCGGAACACTTATAAATTAGTAGACTTTTCAGATATAAAATCATTTTTTATTTCTCTTATTCTAAGTTCAAACTTTTGTTTTCAGGATTTCATATATTAGTTAATAAAAATTAAATTCCAAATATTCTGACTTTAAATATTTTTTATGCAACGATTTCAGATGTATAAATATTGATGATCTTTCACAAGTGTATACATTTTATTTTAGCTAAAATAATAACATTTTCGTTTGTTTTGATATTGGATTCTTTTGAATCGCCATATTTACTATATTTTCATATAAAAACACTAAGAAATTTCAAATTTAATATTAAGTCTGTCAGTAGAAAAAATTTTTTCCTTTGTTATAATTTGTTTTCATATCCATATGACAAAGAAATAGTATGGTGCGGAATTATACTTGAACTGCCTGTTGCTAATGGCATCCTTTAAGAACTAGGATTTTAATTGCTGGACATCCATCACACCATAGGAAGAATTTAACCACTTTAATTATGATAACCTTGTGTACTCTAACATTTTATATGTCGTTTTCTAAGTGTAGTGAAATTTATTGTAAGTAAATTGTCTATTGAGCGATTCTATTCGAGGAGTTAAGGTCTAAAAAAAGACACTTAAATGTACATATAGTGATTCAATTATGGAAAAAGATAAGAGTTCTTATAATATTACATTACAGTTTAAGATACTTACTCATATTTAATATTTTACAACATATATCAGAGATGGTGTTGTTAGTGTTCCTTTTATTTATACAAGTGAAATATTTAATGAGAAACATTCTAAAATGTTTCATCAAAGGAGTGTACATAGAAATGGATCAAATAAAAACAATTTCACAAAATAAATTCGTAAAATTATAAAACAGATGTCGTTCACTCACAATCATTCTACGAATGCATTTGGAACATTCTCATTAAAATGCATGTGCATATGTTTAATACATTTTAATTTATTTAAGCTATACTAAATATTACATATTTGTTATTCTGTTTAAGAATAAACAATCTAGGAAGGTAATCGACTTTCTATAAAGTTAAAGAATATCAATTTGTAACGTAAATTTCATTCAAATACATATAGGTAACTGTAATAAATTAATGAATAACAGTAAAAAGAGACAAGGAAGCGCTTAAATGTTACTTTTAAATCACCATCTCAAAGAAATCAATCTGACACAATACACTGTAATATAATGCATAAACCAATACACTCAACTTATTATTAATTAATATATTTTATCTAGAGGTGTATATTTATTTATTTGAAAAATATCTTTGCTTAGGTTTTTACATAAAAGTAGCCATCAGATCACTTAACTTCTAATGACAGTAAATACGAGTTCGTGGCCAGTTTTGAAATTTACGTTTAACTAAGCCTTTATGCTCTGAAATTTCAGAGAAGTAATTATTATATGAGAATTCAGAGTTTTAATTAATCTCTGATAATCATACTTCCATTCGAAATATTCTTTATAAAATTCAAGAATAAGTTTAAAACTAATTAAGATACTCAAATGAAGATACCATATAGTATTCTTTTAAAGAGAAAAATAATGAAAATTACAGCCTATGTGTACATTTTATACATTGATAAAATAAGATAGTAAAATGATAAATATAATTATTGATATTTATCAATTATTTTGACAAAATTAAAATACTTCATTAAACAAAAACATGAATAATTTTTGCTTTTAATATATACACTCTATGGATAAATCATATGATAAATCGATCGATTTCAGAGAATATATTATTGTAAAGCAATGGGTATCGAAAAATAATGATTAATTGAAAGAGTTATTCCCTTATTTTCTTTCATTCTTGTTCAGAAAGAGATTTTGTCATACGAATACTATTAATTTATTCACTATGTTAATGACTTAAATTTTTAAGTAAAAATAATTAGTTTATTTTTGCTTTTTACATGTCTGTAAAATAACTTATTGTAATTGAAAATAATTTAAATATTCTATAAAACAAGCTAAACTTTTCAAATTTCACTTTTCCGTAATAGCACAGTGATAATCATCGTGAGCACGTGGGCATATTTAGCAGACGATTTATGAGCACGTAGTAATCCACACTCAATAAAGTGGAATCCACTCGATCTCATATTTTCGTCATAAGCAACTGTCAGATACATAGGTCATAGAAATGTGTCCAATATGATATAATTGTTTGAGTATTTGTTTTAATTGAATGTAGGGAAGTTCTTCAGTCTACTAGAATGAATTAAGTAGAGTTTCTAATACAGAAAATGGTGAAGGATTCTTTGAGATTCATTTCGAAAGTCTCAACCAACAGACAATATTTCAGTTACTACCGTTCTTTGGCTCAATTTTATTCCTTACGGAGTTCCATTGCTTGTTTTTCTTTGCGTCGTTTTCGTTTAATGAATACAGTTTGAAAATCTTCAGATGCTAAAGGTATTTTTCTTAATTACCTTTTAAACTCATTAGGTAAGTATTAACACATCTTGCTATTGAAGATTAGGAATTGATAATATCAAAATTAAACTGCTTGACACAAATAATTAATATGTCGTATTCTCAAGTATAATTTTAATTCAACCAAAAAGTAATACGTTCTATTTAAAATAAAAGAGATACGAACTGTAAAATAGACTTATGAGTCTTTTTTATCACAATCATAGTGTAATTGCTTTCGATTCACATTGATTTAGCTCATTCTTTTCTTTTAATTGCGTATAATTTTTCAGTTTTTAAAGATCAGAATGAAACCGTATCGACAACTAACTACCCCAATGCACTAATAAAATGTATAAGAAATTAATTATTTAACTTATATGATTGCAAACTATTAACAATCTGAGTTACAGTTTGATTGATCTTCTGTTTCTTGATAGCCTCAATATTTAAAACAATAAATTTTGATTTCCATTGTTTTCTAGGAATATGCTTTCTTTTCTCTGAGAGCGCAGGATTTTCTAAGACACGTGCTGAATGGTTGTTATGGCAACCACACAGAATAGTAACTCTTAAAATCTTGACGATCCGGTTCTCTTCAGAT